>CM060315.1:70586732-70749232 GCA_030674185.1 Monoplex corrugatus | reverse complement strand
TGTGTGTGTGTGTGTGTGTGTGTGTGTGTGTGTGTGTGTGTGTGTGTGTGTGTGTGTGTGTGTGTGTGTGTGTGTGTGTGTGTGTGTGTGTGTGTGTGCGTGCTTGAAACAAGACTGAGTGAGAACTAGTGTTGCAGTGGTGCATGTGTCAATGTAGTTGTGTGTGTGAGAGAGAGAGAGAGAGAGAGTGGTGTGTGTGTGTGTGTGTGTGTGTGTGTGTGTGTGTGTGTGTGTGTGTGTGTGTGTGTGTGTGTGTGTGTGTGTGTGTGTGAGTGTGTGTGTGTGTGTGTGTGTGAGTGTGTGTGTTGTTTCCAAGCACAAGGATGTGAACCTGATTTTTTTTTATATCCACAGGTGGTACCAGAGACTGTGAGACCAGAGGCAGGGGACAGGGAGCTTCTCAGCAGAGAGGGAGAGGGAGAGGTTCAGTATTAGACCAGCCCCTTGTGCCACCCAACAACCCCCAGCCAGATATTCCACAGTTCACATGGGAACCTGGCCTGAAGATTCAGCCTGATGGGACAGACCTGTGGACTACTACCGGCTCTTCCTCAACAACGAGATGCTTGACAAACTTCTCTACTACCCTGGAGAAGACTGTCAGAAAGCTTTCCTTTGGCAGGAGGTGCAAGGTGTGCAGCAAGAGGGGCATCAGGAAAGAAACCAACTTTGTGTGTGGACATTGTCCTTCGAACCTATCTCTTTGTGTGCAGCCTTGCTTCGTGGCGTACCACACCAAGAAAAACTACTAGTTGCTGACTGATGCCCTATGTAGACACAGTGTGTGTATGTATTTTTTCATCTGTGTGTGTGTGTGTTGTGTGATGTGCTATTGCAAAATTTGTATAAAAAAAAAGAAAAAGAAAGAAAAAACAACAGTGACACTGAAAACTCTTTCGAGTCGCAAAGTGTGTGTGTGTAGATATGAACATGTATTTGGTGATTGTGAAAATTCTTCTTGGACAGAAGGTAAGGAAATACATTTTTCATTATCATTCTTTTGCTTTCTGACAATAATTCAGTTTTATTATTCACTCTTTTTCCCTTTTTTTATATTTATATGATATCATGTCTAGAATAGTGTAAAAAAGAATCAATCCTGTTTCATTGGACATAAACTTTCAGCTGTCCTGTTGAATGGATGTGTAATTGTGATCAGTGTATAGAGGATTCAATTACCTTTCAGAAAAGTATAGGTTTTATGGAGTTTTATTGAGTAGTTTTTGTGTCAGAATTTTTTTTTAATTATTACCCTCCGTGATGTAAAATGGCCTGGCAAATAGTGTTCTCGGAGCTAAAAAAGGGCATAGCAGCGAAAGGGTTAAGAAACAAACGGAGAAATAAATAAATAAAACTAAACATTCAGTACCGTCAAATAAATCATCTTTAGCAGCAATAACACGGGGAGCAACTGTTTCTTCCTTCTTTTCAACTGGTTGTGAACTCGCTGCAGCGTTCTCTTTGTTCCTGTGTGAGAAAAACAGAGAGTTAGAGAGAGACAGAGAGAGAGAGAGAGACAGAGAGATTGACTGACAGACAGAGACAGAGACAGACAGACAGACAGAGAGACACAGAGAGAGTGTGTGTGTTCAATAAATGCAAATTCTGTCCAAAAAAACAACAGAGAACTGGTACATTCACATTAAACAAATGACACAGGTCTTTATTTGGGATGGTTCGCACACTAGTGTAGGTGTGTATAAGTATGTGTATGTATGCACATGTCACTGTGTGATTTGTGTATGTGAATGGTTTGTGTGTATGTGTATGCATGTGTATGTATATGCACCACTGTGACAGTTTTATGTGCATGTGGTGGGGGAATAGTGGGGGCAGGGGTGTGTATGTGTGTGTGTGAGAGACAGACAGACAGAGAGACAGACAGACAGACATACAGAGAGAAACAGAAAAAAGAGACAGAGAGCGAAAGTAGTGAAATACCTTTCAAGAAACTGATAACATACATATTTATAAGGAAGAGATGATGAGGATGCTTTACCAGAGGGATGGAGACAGACAGCAAGTGTGAAAAAGACAGGTAAAAACAGAGGGGAAAGTGAGAAAGCCACAGGGGGGAGCAGTAGGAGGAATTCAGGTTTAATGTGACACAGTGATAAACCACCACTGTTATCTGAGATGGGTGAGGAAAGAAAGAAACAAGACATACTACACTGACATCATCTTTATTTGATGGCGAGAAAAAAGAAAGAGACAGAGGGGCAGATCAGAACAGCAGCAACAACAACAAAAATATCACTAACGTACAGTGTTTTGGGAGCCTCGGCATCATAGAATTCATCTTCTTCACTGCTGGAATAGGAGGTGTAAGGAAAAGTGTCATCCTCATTGTCGTCAGTGATCTCAGCCTTGGGGAAGGAAGAGATTGCCATCACTTCCTCACACTCATCAACCTCTGACCCTGCTGCTGGAAACATTAACATTTTCATTATGCCTATGCTGATACTGTTTAGTCATATTAAGTCATAAAATCATTTCCCAGCCTTTGTTTATTTCTTTTTCATGGGCTACTAGCTCAGTTGCTAGAGAAATCATTTCTCAGAGTTTTTTTTTTTTTTTTAATGAGGCGTTAGTTCAGTTATTGGAGCACCATGCTCATAAAGCAAGGAACATGGGTTCAATTCTTGGGCAGGCCATGGTTTTTATTGCAGGCTGGTTCATTCTTATAATAAGAGCCATGGAAGCAAGATTTGATATCTTGAATTCAATCCCAGCCTGCACCCTGTCCACCCTGTCCACCAGCACCCTGCATTGTCAATCACTCTACTGAAGCAAAAACTTAACCCTTTGACTCTCTCACCCTATCCACCAGCTTCCTGCAGGTCCTTCCCCCCACCCACCCCACCCTACCCATTTCAAGACCTTGCCAGTGCATAGGGGTCTGCACAAGCTCTCGGAGTCTGTCAAACAATTGCTGGCAGAACTGGGTAGAGCACATATGAAAGTTTTTGAGTACAATGAATTCCTCATAACATACTCCAAACATCAAATACACATGTAAGCTATATTTGTGTTTGGTGGTTTACAATAATTCTGAACACCCAACATACACACAAACTGAAGACAAGAGCATGCAGATAGTGCAATAACATAATGCCTACACAGTACAGGCCAAACAACACACATACTCCATTTGAGAAACACCATTCACACACAGATACACAAAGACACACAGACACACACACACAAACACACACACAAAATCAGTTTTCTGTGCTTGTCTGTGGAAATGTCATCATCAGCAGCAGCATGTGCCATGCCACATAGCACTGGCAATGATGGCCTTTCACACAAATCTTTCTTTTGTCGCTGCAAACATACCTCCTACCATTTCTGTCCCCATCCACTCTGCAAAATTAATATTTTCTCCCTGGGTCTACCTGGTGCTCTTTTTCCCTCTGTGACTAGGCGCTCATACGTCTCTTACCTCATAAAATGTCCTGTAAATGTTGCTTGTCTTGTCTTAATCTTCTTCATTAATATTCTTTTTGTGTTCGCTTCTTTCAAGACTGTATCAGTGGAACGCTTAACATTCTTCTAAGAAACTACATTTCAGCTGCCTCAATCTTATTCTGACTCAGCTTGTTGATTGTCCAGGCTTCACATCCATGCAACAGTATTGGTTCTAGATAACACTGAAGAACTCTCTTCCTGTTAACTGATGGGCTTTTGTTGGTAAGAATGCTTTTCATTTTCTTCCATGTGTTTCAATTTGACTACTTCTGCTGAATATTTCTATGTGCATCTGCTGTCCGGTGAGATGACTGTTCCTAGATATTTGAACTTATTTCAATGTTGTCCCATTTGCTGTTATTTTACATGAGGGGATTTCTTGTTTTTTTACAGATTACCATAACTTCAGTCTTCTTACTATTTAGCTCTAGCTATTCATTTCTGCTATTTCTATTATATTAAAAAAATTGTGTAAGTCTTTTTCATTTTCTGCAATTAGAACAGTGTCATCTGCATAATGAAGACTGTTTATCATTTTTTCTCCAGGGTGTTCTTTTAGGTTTCTCATAATGGTTTTGCTGTGAGGTGAAAACAGAACACATCCCTGTCTAACCTCTTCTAGTATTTTGAAAAGAACATATCATTTTCTACTCTCAGTGCTGCTGTTTGTTCCCAATACATATTCCTTGTTATTTTTAGATCTTTTCCATCAATACTGAGCTTTCGCAGCTGGTTGATGAATTGTGTCTTACCTGATCAAAAGCCTTGATATAATCAACAAAATATATATGTAATTCCTTACTCAACTCAATCGACCTTTCCATGATAGTTCTTAGGATGTATATGGCATTAACAGTTCCTTCCCCATCAACAAACCCACATTGTTCTTCTGCAATTTCTGTTTTGATTTTATTCCTTGACCTCAGCATGATTATTCTTAACAGAATCTTTGTCACATGACTCATCAAGAGCAATACTGAAAGCAAGAGGTGACAAGCATGCTGTCATTAGCCAACACAACACTAAACACATCACAACAGCCATTAAGACGTCACTTGCATATGTATGATATCAAATAGCTATTTGCATTCTTGGTTGTACTAACAGTAAATTGACAGTATGATTAAGACTAACCATCAGGGTTAAATATTCAAGGAAACAATGGTTCCAGTAACACATTACAACAATCTTAATCACACTAAAAAACAGAAAAACAAAAACAAAACATCAACAAAGTGTTATGCAACAACAGATACCACAGAATCTGAGACGAGTTTTATTTTTTATTTTTTCTCGGACTCTGAGAAAACTGAGGCAGATTCTGCGATTACCATTCCTTTTATCAACAATGGCAGACTCAGTACCAGTCTACACTCTCAACTATCAAAGTAACTCACAGATTTGATATTGAATGGTTTACCTATGGGTGTAAAATGGCTGAAGTCAGCTTCAACAGTGAGAGGTGGTTCATTCGCTGACCCATTCAACAATGGCTCCTTCACGCTTTCCTTTGATAAAAAGAATATGTACACAGCTCAAAGTCAGATTCACACACACATACACACATTCAAATGTATAGAGTTCAAAATTGCTAAATTATAATGAAGTTATATCATTGTGATGTTTAATAGGGATTTTCGCTTCCACAATGGAGAGAGGCATGGCCAATGTTAGAACATGAAGCATGACTGATCAAATTCAAAGATGAGGAAATGATTAAGAAATTGTACAATGGAAGAGAGATAAAGATTACATGGAGAAGTAAATTACTTAACGGTACACTAAGATACTTTTTTTATGTATTATTCACTTGTTATGCGCAACAGTATATCCTCATGCTACTAAAATTACATTTAAACATCACAACAGCATCAATTCATTTAAAATTCGCAAAACTATCTTCCATTATTCCAACAAGACTGGGATTTCATTAGATTTCCAAGTATGTAACATTTGCATCTCTTCACAATTATTCATTTATACATTTTTATCAAAAAAAATGTTTTTGATATATAACCTAGTGAACTGGATGAAGTCAGTGAGTTCACTTTTTATCTGGTTTGGATGTCCTTCCCAAAGTTTGTTTCATTCACAATGGTATTGGTAGAATGTTGAAAATGTGTTGGAACATCTACCCATTGTCTTCAAGTTTGTCATCAGTGGAATTTTGCTTGTAGTTTTATTTGATGCAAACGCTCCAATTGTTGTTGCATTGGTAACATGAAATATTTGACAGTCAGAAGTAATTGGAACATATTTTTTATAAGAGTATACCAGGTTCATTATCCCGTTGTGCTGGCAACTCAATGTGAAATTTGTAACAGTCGGTAGAGGTAATTAATGGTGGCTACATATTGGTCTCTATATGAGTGTACTAGTCCCACTGCCTTGTCCTTGCACTGGTACATTGTTACACTGATACTTAACAGCCATTAACTCCAGCGATATATCAGCCCTGTCAGAATGTACCACTGCCACTACAACAACATTGCATTGGTGACTAAACACGACATGCGACATGAATTAATGAGAAGATTAATTAATATATGTAAGGTCAGTGCACTGGTGCCATAATTTTATAGTTGCTCTGGTAACTACAGATACAACTATCAGACACCTAACCTTTAATCATGATTTCTGACCTATTGCTGTGATAATGTGAATGATAGTTAGCTGAATGAGTCCATAGTGTCATACTGTTTATTGTCATTTTATGTTACATGTGTGTACCTGTAGGAAAGAGGGGGAAGGAAGTGAATAAAACTGTCTTGTTTTGTTGATCACCATATCATGTACGGACTTGGTGTTTGCTTTATGATTGTAAAGTCAAAGTGTAGTTAGTTAGTTTCTGTGGTTTTTTTGTTTGTTTGTTTTGTTGCTTTTTTCTTGTTAAGATCTTAATATGGTTTGACAAAATGGTGGAGATGAAGATTATTAGGTATGTACAATTTATTCTTTCTATGGTTTTTAGAGTGTGCTAATTTGTGATGTGAGGTTAGGGAAATGGGTTTAATTAGCAAACAGGAAGCATTGTGTGCTTAGGGTGTTGTTTTTCAAGATTGTGTGAATGGTTGGTGGGTGCAAAGAAGGCCAAAGCCAAACAGCAAAGTGCAGCAAAGTGCATATTGTGTTTGTCGTGGTTTGATGCTGCTAATAGAGTCTTGGGGTTGTTGTTTAATTTGAGCCACATTAGATGTGTTTCTGAGCCTATGGCACAGTGCATTTCCTGAGTGCTGAATTGTGTTATTGTTGGTATGATCAATATTGTGTCTATGAAGACGACCGGGTTTGAGAGAGTTCAATATCTATGGTTTGGAATATCTTGTTACACAGGGTTTTAGTCCATCCATCTACGGTTCAATTTTTAAAACTGACTTGCTTTTTATAACCAATTCCTCTTTATTCACTAAATAGTATATATAACCCTTTTTTCCATTTATAAAAGACAAACTGAAAAACAAGAAAGTGAGAGGAACTTTGCAATACTATAGGAATAAGGTGCAGGGTAAAGAGGAAAGTGACGGTGCAGAGGATGGATAATGTGCAATAATGTGTTTTTAGTTAAGGGTGCACAATACGCAAATACGGTTTCACTTGAAATATTATATGTATAAGGTTAAAAAGGTTAAAGGTCCCATGGTCAATATGGCCGTAGGGGCGGTGAACTGTTAAAGATTCACCGTGTCTAGGGCACGGCATTATGAAAGGCGGAGCCCATCCCTCTCCTTTCGCCGCCTTTTTAAACCTCCCCCGACCGAAGTCAGGTACCCATTCACTGCTGGGTGGACAGAGGGAGTTTTCAGGCCGGAAAAATCGAACCAGCGTTTAGCGGATTCGAACCTCCGACCTTCCGCACCGCAGACGAGCGCTCTAACCACTCGACTACAGGCCCCCCCTATTATATGTATACTGTCACACAAATGAAAAAAAGAGATTATATGACATGATGTGTGTGTGTGTGAGAGAGAGAGAGAGAGAGAGAAAGTGTGTGTGTGTGTGTGTGTGTGTGTGTGTGTGTGTGTGTGTGTGTGTGTGTGTGTGGTGTGTGTGTGTGTGAGTGTGAGTGTGGTGTGTGTGTTGTGTGTGTGTGTGATTGTGTGTGAGAGTGTGTGTGAGCATGTGTATAGCCACAAGTTTGTCCTATGCATTTGTTCACATCAGCATAAGCAACACTCATTTTTTCTGTTTACTGAAATATATATGTGTATTATAGGTTGTATAGTCTAGAGCTGTATGTCCAGAGTACATGTATAATTTATACACATTATCATAATTATGCATACATGTATGTGCTAAATACATGTGAAAGTGCAGGTATGTATCTATCTATATTCATGGGAGGAATCTGCAGCCCTGAGGTGTACTTTAATGATATTCATAAACCATTCTGTTCCAATGTCTGCCATTCATGCACTGGATTCTAAACTTTTATTTTTCTTTTGTCTTTTTAAGCACTCTGAGCAATACATTATATTGCTGCACAATCTGCATACTCTGCATACATGCCTGTTATTGTCATGTTTCCATAAACCACTGAACGCTGACCTGCCTTACAGGATCTGTAAACAGGATTTTCTACAAGCAAATTTGACATTCTGTATGTGTATGCACACAAAAAGGGTTCAGGCAATTCCTGGTCAGCACATATATGATCCATTTTCACAAAATCACTCTTACCTTGCATTTTGCACATTTTGAGTCTTTCCTATAAAAAAAAAATAAAAATAAAAATAAAAAGTATAGGTTCTGCAGTTTATAACAAAATCATTTTTTCTCTACTGTGAAAATTGTTGGAGATGCAATGTTTTAAAGCCCATAAATGCAAGATCGGCCATTTTGAGAAAAACAAGCTTGAAAGATTTTGATCACACAACTGACTGAAGTCTTTAGGAACAGGTCTAAATCTCACTGCAATATACATAAAACACTGTACTTAGATACAAACAATAATATAATTTGCAATTTTTGTGCGTTCAATCAATTTCAGTGTCTTTTGTTGGTTTATTTTTAACTATCAAGATAATACAACTGTAGGCATTGAAACAGCTAAGTCAGCACTAAAATCATCTTTTGTAACATGAAGTTATTTTTTTCAAAAGAAATGGATAGGAAATAATAGAACAGGCATCTGTGTATCTCAAACTACAAATTTCAATTTTAACTAGCTGACCTCTGATCATTTCTCAGGCCTCTAGAACAACTCAGCCTGTATGAATTATCCGTGACTTCATGAGAATGGGTCACATATGTTGATTTGAGGGATTGGAAAAAATCTCCAACCTTTACCTACCTGGCACTACCCAGGCAGGATCAAGAGGCAGGATCAAATTCAGATCTTCTGACTGGGCATCTAATGTCCTAACCACTTGGCTATCCTACCCATCCAAGCACTGTGTGAACTGAGCAGAGCTAAAGGAAACCTTCCATCAATTTGAACAGGCCACTAATGTGAATGCATCAAGATAGATCATTACATGGATGTGCATGAACAGAACCCTGCTAAGTCTAATTGTGGTTGGTTTGTTTTTTGGTTTTTTTTTTCTAGCTTAGCTATGATTCATCGTCTTACTGCTTTGGTAATCAAATTGGATTATTAAACATTATAATTGTTCTGATACATTAGTAATTAAACAATGGCAGAAATGCAAGAGACTTCGATTTAAAGAAGCAGATTGCAGGTAAGGAAATGAAAACATGACAAGGAGGATAAAAGCTGAAAGGATGGGACATACGAGTTGTTGGGAGGCAACTTCAGAAAAGAAAATAAACCCAGCAGAGAAAAAAACAGAGCAAACAACACCCCCCAAAAAAGTGGTTAATCCATACCCAATTCTTTCGGAGGTTTTTCTACAACAAAAACAAGCAGTTCAATAACAATGATATATTCCCTCTGTGTTGATAACATGGCATGCACATGTGAGTGTCCCAAACTAAATAACATCACTAACAATAATAGTATAATGACAAAGTTTACAAATGAACATAAGAACAACAACAACTATACTCAGTTTAAAAACCAATAATTTGTATCCTTAAAGATCGGTGAAAATGTGTCATTTATGAACTTGCTGAGTAAATAACATGAAACAAGCAAATGTGGACAGAAGCTGCAGCACAGTGTATGTTTTCATAGCTCTTGTGAAGATTAAATGATGCAGTGCCAACTATCAGTATTGAAGATATATTCATAAACCTTGACAACTAGTCCCCTTACTTCTATTCCTAAGGTATAGCAGTGTCTATTATGGCCAAGACACAAATACTGGCAGTCCATAAGGTACAGCAGTGTATACTTTGGCCAAGGCACAAATACTGGCAGTCCATAAGGTACAGCAGTGTATACTTTGGCCAAGGCACAAACACTGGCAGTCCATAAGGTATAGCAGTGTATATTATGGCCAAGGCACAAATACTGGCAGTCCATAAAGTATAGCAGTGTATATTATGGCCAAGGCACAAATACTGGCAGTCCATAAGGTATAGCAGTGTATATTATGGCCAAGGCACAAATACTGGCAATCTTGTCACTTCATGTGATCACACAAACTATACCAGAAGATATACATGCAAGTCAAAACAACAAGGCTGCAAATGAAAAGACTGCTTAATGTTTCAAGCCTGAACATACAAAAGCATAAACATGTGAACCCATTTGTAAACCAGCCTGAAACTACCAAAGGCTAAAGCTAACGTTTACATGAACATCCAAGCATGAAAGTGAGGGAGTGACCCATAATATAATGGCATATTAGATAATGAATCGCTCAAACTCATCAAACAGTATAATTAGTCAAATGTTTTATGGATTTCATCATTTAATATGAAATTTATTCAAGTGGAAGAACATCTGGCCAAACTGAAAGTTCTCACAAACTGTCAGTCCCATTTTGGGACTTTCATCAAGTTGTTCCATCTGAAAAAAAGGCCTGAAGACTAGACTGACAGCTGGAGAGAATTAACTAACTTGAAGCAACTAATTTCTAAACAGTTTTGTTCCTAATGTAAAACAATTTTGGTACAAACAGTTTTTTATGAAGGCACATCAAAGTCCTGGACAGCATAAAGGCAGATTACCCCCACCTTTTCAGCTGATTTAGATGGTATGTGAATGATGTCACTATGAAAAAGCAACTGATCTGGGTATGTGTGCAGTCTCTATTCTCTCAGCTGTGAATAGAGACATGACTCTACCTCTGCGAATGGTAAATTACCAAAAGTTGACAACCCCATCGAAATGCTAGTTTAAGAGAAGGGAAACCTTTACCACTTCACCCTCAAAAAGCCCCATGGCTGTGGGTCAACCTTTACATAGAGGAAACTTGTTATTAATGTTAGTCATCTGTAGGTGCCTCCTTTTCACTTTAATCTGCTGGTCTACATATGCACAAAAAAAATCAAATAAGATCAGAGCCCAAGCAGTACAGATACCTTCAAACAGGGTTGACAAGTATGTAAAACATGCATCTTTAGAAACAACTAGGGTGCATGCTGACGTTATATTTTAAGCAAGATACATCATATACTGATATTAGTTCTTGTTTTAAATTTTCACCTTAATTGGGGGTGACTCAGCTCTTGCAGACAATTCTCCCTGAAGAAGAACAAGTCAAATGTTCTTGCACAAAAGAAAAAAAAATAAAAAGAAAAAAAGAAAACTAAGCAACTGCTGAAACAAAACAGTGGTAACAGCTCCATTTCAAAAATCTGTAGACTGAGTCTTGATTCACCATCAGACCAGTGAAGTTAACATGGGCTTTTTTAATAGCAGTCATTCCTATCAAGCATACTGAGAGCTTAGATTGGGGAGGCTGGGACTTACAAAAGAGTCTCATTTACTGTGAGTGTAAGAATGCAAATCTGAAGTTCATACCAATCACTTGGTGTCCATCAGTTCCTAAACTGGATAACAGTCACATACACATGGAAGTGTATTTGTTCAGTAATGTGCCAGAGCTGAACATTCTGTTTGAACATCCTGTACATCCGCATGTGCCAACGTACCTTCAATTACAGCTGCACGACACAGGATGACAGATTACCAGCATGACCATTTTCTATTACCTCAACTTTGAATTTGTATCTGACAAGACAGGAAACACTTTTCCTGGTAGCCCAGATTATCTCGCTGCAGTGAAGAACTATGAACAGTTGTATGCGTGTAATGTAGCCTCGACACCATGCCAGGCAGACAGAAACAAAAATGCCATCATCAGTAAGTGCATTCTGAAAACTGTACTGGGTTCTGTGATAACTCAGGATCAACTGTCTTGGAGTTAACCAAAGAAATGACATCAACCATCGAAACAGCGGTACCTCTCTCTCACGTAACCACCACCATCATCATCATCATCATCAGGTGCCTTGCTGCATGGCGTTGGTGATTATGGACTTCCATCTGTCTCTATCACTTGTTGCCTCAAGCATCTCTTCCACCCTCCTTGTCCCCAGCCACTCTGCAAGTCCGTCTAGTATCTTCACCCTGGGTCTACCCGGTGCTCTCTTTCCCTCCAGCTTTCCCGTTGTGACCAGGTGCTCCAATTCCCCTTTCCTCATAAAATAGCCTATAAATGTTGCCTGTCTTTTCCTAATCTTCCTTATGAATGATCTACTTGTGTCTGCCTCCATCAAGACTGTCTCATTTGTTTTCTTTGCTGTCCATAGAACTCTCAACATTCTTCTTAGAAACCACACCTCGGCTGCCCCAATCTTGTTCTGGCTTTGCTTGTTGACTGTCCACGCCTTGCAACCGTACAACAGTATTGGTTCTACATAACATTCAAGAACTCTCTTCCTGATGTTAATTGATAGGCATTTGTTGGTAAGAATGCTTTTCATCTTCTTGAATGCTGTTTTGGCTTGGCCAATTCTGCTGGCTATTTCTGATGTGCATCTGCCGTCTGGTGAAATGATTGTTCCCAGCTATTTAAACTTATCAACCTGTCTCAAGGTTGTGCCGTTTGCTGTTATTTTGCATGAGGGGATTTCATGTTTTTCACTGATCACCATGACTTCAGTCTTCATGCTGTTTAGTTCCAACCCCTTACCTTTGCTTTCTATTTCTAGTATATTCACAAGGTTTTGTAGGTCCCTTTCACTTTCTGCAATTAGCACGGTGTCACCTGCGTATCGAATGTTGTTTATCATTTTTCCTCCAACCTTTAATCCACGGTCTTCTTCTAGGTTTCTCATGATGTTTTCACTGTAAAGTGAAAACAGATCTGGTGACAAAACACAACCCTGTCTGACTCCTCTTTTGATGTTTTGGAAAGAGCTCATATCGTTTTTTATTCTCAATGCAGCTGTTTGTTCCCAATACATATTTCTGATTATTCGTAGATCTTTTCCATCAATATTGAGTCTTTCTAGTTGGTTGATCAATTCTTCATGTCTTACCCAATCGAAAGCCTTGGTATAATCAACAAAGCGTAGATATAAATCCTTGGTCATCTCGATTGACCTCTCTATGATAGTTCTTAGGATATATATGGCATTAATAGTTCCTTTTCCTTCCACAAATCCACATTGTTCATCTGCTATTTCTCCTTTGATTCTATTCCTTGTCCTCATCATGATTATTCTTAATAGGATCTTGGTTAGATGACCCATCATACTGATTGTGCAATGGAGTTCGCATTCTATAGCCCTTGTCTTCTTTGGAAGTGCAATGAAAAGTGATTTTGACATATCTTTGGGGATTTTTCCAGTGTCGTAAATTTCATTTAGGAGGACTTATTTTTTCTATACCAAATTCCTCCACGTAACCACCCCCTTCCTAAAACTAACAACAAGAAGAACAAAAACTGGTGCTATCACATCTCTCAGTGATGAATTATGAACTTGAAAAGCAACAGTCACTCAAATAGCAACAAAAGGAACATGAACAACAAAATGAACTTGCTGAACAACTTGCTGAAGTTAAACAGCAACAAAATAAATTTGAACAGTGACAGACAACATGAACCTGAACAGCAACAAAATAAACCTAAACAACAGCACAACAAATCTGTACAGCAATACAGCAAACTGAACAGAAAAAAAAAGAAAGTAAGAAAGAAAAAAAAGAACATCCAAATGATAAATATCTCAAAAAAACAGTTAGTGCACTTGGCAAGTTTGCAAACAAGTGGATTACAAATTATCTTCTGAAGTATGTTTGAAAGCTAATCAAGATTTACCTTTGCAATCTGCAGCATAACAATGGCATGCTTGATGGCTTCAATCATTGCCTGGAAAAAAAAAAAGATAAATATGAGCAAATCATTCATATAGACTTGTACAATTGGATGAGAGACAGAAAGACGGTAGATAGGTAAGCACAGACTATCAGACCAACAGTCAGACAAACACATATCTGAAAGAATAAGAATGAAGAGAGAAAGAGTGTTACAAAATAACTCCCAAACAATTTTCAACTTGACAGAGGGCCTCAATGTCTCTAAAATGTTAAATTACGTGAATGCTCATTTTTTCTGTGTTTGATTTGGTCAAGTGCCTTCAGTTCTCATCAATGTGTTTCCGCTAAACTCTAGAATGAAATGATTCTGTCAATCACTGAATGGTTCTTGCTGTTCACGTGTTAAACTTTGCTCAGTATGAGATTTTGGAATGAAATAGAGCAAATACACTCTGATCACATGTTGAAGTCAGTTAAGCATATCCTCTATACACAAAGATTCAGGAACAAATTGTTGAAAATTAAATTGTTGAAAATGCACACTGTTGACATGTTAAAAGTTAGTTAAAAATGTCCTCTTTTTCTGTTTAATTCTAGGGTGAAATAACACACTTTGTTCATGTGTTAAGCTTACTCCTGTAAACTCGTTTTAGAATGTGTTCTGTGAGGTTCCAGAAAGTCCTGATGGCCTATACTACATTGGGCAACTTGGGTGTAGAGACAGGGGCAAGGAAAGCATTAACTCTCTACATAACGACTATGGACTGCTAGATAGCGGTTTTGATAATTAGAAATTTTTTCGACGCTTCCCTCATGATGTAACATGCCAGCCGAAGCTACACTGGGCATTGCATACATGTCAAGGGTCAAGTGGAAAGTTACTTCGTGAGATTCCGTAGAAATACACTCGTCGGGAAACGATTGACTTTGGCACCCCACACGACTGGCTAATCTGCATTCGTGTCGAAAATGGCGTTGCAGGCAAGTACAAGGTTTGGAGCAAAGTAGATCATGACAGCGGCGTTTTACTGCTGCTGAAGTGATTGAAGTGCTTCAGACTGAAGGATCCAACATCGACAAGTATGATGAAGATGATGGTGAAAGTGTTTCCAGTATGAAAGCTGCCAGCGAGAAGGTACTGACAGTGACCCAGTTTCAGACAACAGTGAAAAGGGAGAGGGAGGTGGGCGTACACGGCATGTGAGGAGAGCGGTCAGTGGGCCTTGTACAGTGAGTCACATTTCTGATGAAGATTTCATTGACTTTCTATTTCTTATGCGTGACTGGCCAGAAGATTTTAGTTTTTTCCCCATTTTGCCTCCGTTCTCTGGCTCTTGTGGCCTGCATGCCCCAGCTGAGTGCCACGTCCCCATTGATTTCTTCAATCAGTTTGTGACAGAAGACTTTCTAAGATATATTGTCATAAACAGATATGCATAAGAGACCTGAGTGGCAAGCAAAATGAGTACTTCTCCTGCCCTCTGCCACCCATCCCCAAAGGCAGGAAGAACTATAGGAAGTGCCATGTGTGTAGTGCTGGCAACACCCGGAGGTTCAACTATGGCAAACCCCCAACTGATGTAAAAAAGTGTGGGGTTGCCCTCTGTGACAAACTATGCTAGCCCAACAAGACCATCACCTGCTTCCAACTGTATCACTCAGTGCAGAATTACACTGATTATTAGGAAAATAGTGCATAGGGACTGAAGCATCCGATGTGCTCCTTTTTTTTCCAAATTCCCCCGTGTAACAATTTGTAACATTTATCTATATAATGTCACTAGATATATAATAATTTATTTTCTTTTACCCTGAGCAAAGTCTACTTTATTCATGTTATTTTATGCATACAAAGACCTTCTCACCTTTGACTGTGTGTTCATGGAGCTGATCAAAGTGTGTGACTATACGGTGATCCTGACCACTAAATTGGGGGTATTTTCAACATGGCGCATGAAGAAGAAATATTCAAGAGCTTCAATATTTTGGCATGATCTAACCCAGCACGTAGATATTCAGATCTGAAACTTTTATTTTGTTCACTTATGTTTTGTATTTTTTGTGATTTTTTTTCCTAACCCTTCAAAATGGGCCGTCTGTGGGGAAAAGCAAGGGAAAAAACTCCATCCCGAGTGAGTTAAAGAATCAGCACACTGATCAAAGTTTGCTGAGCTACATTGCTGAGGCATTGTACATATGTTTATGGATATTTAGATGTTTGTATGACTGAATTGGCTGCTATTTTGCAGGACAATATATTTGATCTTCAGTTCCTAGTATCATCACTGTCCTCCTGGTTTGGATGAGAGCTGACGTCAGACAGATCAAAAAGAAGTGTCACCAGGCCTACCACTTTTTACAAACTTTGAGCGGAATACTTGTGATAATGTGCCTGTACAATAGTAAACGTGAACTTCTATGAACATGTATGGTCAGCAATTACTTAAATTGTAATATTAAAACATAAAATAATGACTTACAATTATGTTCATGTAATTTTATTCTTGATTAATCTAATTAATCCCTTTTGCAGCGGGGAGGGGGGGGGTGGTGGTGGTGGTGGTGGAGCTGCTTTTAGCAATGTGGTACTAATTCAGTACATGACCTTTTTCCCCTAATGACATTTTTTCCAGACAAGAAGGTATTTAATTTTACAAAACATTTAAAAGTAATACTACACACGGGTGCGCGCACGCATGCACACACACACACACAGAGGCTGCACATGCACATGCACACACACACACACACAACACACACACACAGCCACACACGCACACACACAGAGCACACACCGCACACACACACACACACATCACAACACACACAAAAAACACAACACACACCACACACACACACACACACACACACACACACACACACACACACACACACACACACACACACACACACACACACACACACACACACACACACACACACACACACACACACCACACACACCACACACACACACACACACTCACTTATACACACAAACAACAGACAGAAAATACAACTTACATCTGCTGTGACGTTGATAACACTGTAGTTTTCCTTTGCGGCCACATCTTCACAATCATTAATTCGTTTCTGTACAACCTGCAAAATAAACAGTGCAACATAATCTGTGTAATATGTGTAGCTATTACAACATTACAAAAATCTCCTTTTAATGCTTTAATAAAGAAAAACAAGACACTCAAACCATTTGAACAATCTCCTTTTTATACACAAATTATTACAAAGAATCCAGAATCTGTACTTCTAGAGGTCACCGTGACCCTGAAGAAGTATAAAATGACATGAAACTTGATGTGAAGTAAGGACAATGGTGGAATGTCATAACAATGAATACAGAATGTAAATATTTTCTGAACTTTCTGAGAGAGTGCTGTTCACAGACCTTCCTGAAAAACTACTGTATTTCAGCACTTTAGTACCTGTGATCTAGACCCAGGTGTCATGACTTCCAAACTTTACATTCACAAATCCACAATGATCCATACTTCTAATCCAAATTTGGTAACAATTCAAGCAGAAACATATCAGAAAACCTTTCTATCTCGTTTCTGTCACCAACATACATTTCTCTCAGGTTGATATAAAAGAATCGTGGTTTTTTTTTCTACGGGAAGATTTTTAAAAAATAGGAAAAAAGATACAGTTGTCCTATAATCCTGATACAAGGTGATCTGGTGGAGATTTAACTTTTGCGGGGATCATAGTTGTGATAAGGGCGCCCTCCTTCTCTTTCTTACTGCTTCACTTTCCCCAATCCTCTGAGTTAGGTATCCTCTCACAGCTACTAACTAAATAAAAGAACTGAGCAATGACCCAACATGGCAACTCCAGAAGTACAGCTCTGAGGCAACAAGCAACCTTAGCTGAAGACCATATCCTTCAACCAGACCACCACATTGACTATTTGAAAAATGGCCATGCTCTAATGCTGAAGAAGAAGAAAAAAAGAACTGGTCTTTTGTCTTCTGAGTTGAATCTCTCTGTATGTAGTGAAGTAAACTAGTTTTGTGACCCTAAATCCAATTCATGCATCTGCTTCTGTAAGTTAATAAGTCAAATATATCATTATTAGACAAAACTGGTACCTGCCCACCCACGAGCAGACAAATAATTAAGATAAAAGTTTCATTAGCAGAATCCAATTTCAAAATTTTTGATTTTTGATAGACAAAGTCATGAAACGATACTTATCATGTGAGTCAAGAAAAAAAAAATTAACAACAAATTTATTAACCACCACTCTGGTAAAAAATGTATTACAAGTGATTTTTCTGCTAGAAAGCCAAGAAAGTGAATTATATATATATATATATATTACATAGAGAGAGAGAGAGAGAGAGAGAGAGAGAGAGAGAGAGATTTTTTTTAAGGATCTTCACAATCACAGATTTCCTTTGTGCTCACTTTTTTCTCCCCCATTTTCTACATCATCTCAATGGGCACAGAAGCTGGCACAGTTTTTACAATGTGATCATGATGAGGATGATAATCATGATGCTATGGAATTCCATCCTAGGACTGAGACTGTGACAGTGCTGTACTATCATAACATATCCTGAGATCAATGAGATCTACACACCTGCAGAGTTGGCCAGAAGATTTGAGTAACACCCTCAATGGCATATCTGTGAGGTGGATGAGACCCAACTGTGTGATCCCAGTCTTCCGAATGAGCCCATAGCAAACTCAATTCTGGGTAGAAGTCAGCTGGAGCTAAAAAAAATCCCATAATGATTTTTGAAGGGACTGATGAAGATTCAAACCAACACCCTTCCATTCAGTAGTCCATTGCACTAGCCACTATACTACAGCAACTGGTAAAAAAAAAATTACATCCTCATTTTGCTAATAGTGTAGTTAACAACAGGTAGATGATATGCCTGATGTAACTTGGATTCAGCAGCATGAAAACAAAACACAAGTAATTAATGCAATATTACCTCATTTTGCTCAATGAGCAGTTGAAGATAGGCATCAGTCTCCATCAGCTTGTGTTCAAATTCTTCGGGGCTTATCAACTGGTCTTTTCTTCTCTGTAGTACGGTAAGAAAAAGAACAGAAACATGTATACATATACATATATATATATGCATGTGTATATATATATACACACAAGGAAACATAGAAAGAAGCCCATCATGCAATCTCAATCTGAAATGGAACTCCATGACATCATCACTATTATCCCTGTTATCATTGTCACAACAACATGAAAATTGTCCCATAACTTTTCAATCTCCCAGGTCAACATACATGCAATCTGCTCATGCTCAAACCCTTCTGCGTATATATGCATAAAAAGTATCAAATATGCATGTCAAAGATCCTCCCCCAAACCTTTCTGCGTATATATGCATAAAAAATATCAAATATGCATGTCAAAGATCCTGTAAGGCATGTTCAGTGCCTTATGGAAACACAAAATACGCAGCATGCACACCCCTGAAAAGAAGTGCAATTTGTCCCCATTGTCAATCGAACAAACACTGGTACCATCTCAAAAGCAACACTGAGCAGACTTATCACCATCATCATCAAGTGCCTTGCCACATGGTGTTGGCGATCATGGCCTTCCATCTGTTTCTATTCCTTGTTGCCAGAAGCACATCTTCCACCCTCTTTGTCTTCAGCCACTCTTGAGTCCGTCTAATATTTTTTCACTGGATCTACCAGGTGCTCTTTTTCCCTCCAGCTTTCCTGTTGTGACCAGGTGCTCCAATTCCACTTTCGTCATAAAATAGCCTTTAAATGTTGCCTGTCTTTTCCTAATCTTTCTTATGAATGATCTTCTTGTGTCTGCCTCCATCAAGACTGTCTCGTTTGTTTTTGTATGCCTCCATCAAGACTGTCTCGTTTGATTTCTTTGCTGTCCATGGAACTCTCAACATTCTTCTTAGAAACCACATCTCAGCTGCCTCAATCTTGTTCTGGCTCTGATTGTTGACTGTCCACGCCTCGCAACCATATAACATTATCGGTTCTATATAGCATTCAAGAATTCTCTTCCTGATGTTAACTGATAGGCATTTGTTGGTAAGAATGCATTTCATCTTCTTGAATGCTGTTTTGGCTTGGCCAATTCTGCTGGCTATTTCTGATGTGCATCTGCCGTCTGGTGAAATGATTGTTCCCAGATATTTAAACTTACCAACCTGTCTCAAGGTTGTGCCGTTTGCTGTTATTTTGCATGAGGGGATTTCATGTTTTTTACTGATCACCATGATTTCAGTCTTCCTGCTGTTTAGTTCCAGCCCCTTACCTTTGCTTTCTATTTGTAGTATATTCACAAGGTTTTGTAGGTCCCTTTCATTTTCTGCAATTAACACGGTGTCATCTGTGTATCGAATGTTGTTTATCATTTTTCCTCCAACCTTTAATCCAGGGTCTTCTTCTAGGTTTCTCATGATGTTTTCACTGTAAAGTAAAAACAGATCTGGTGACAAAACACAACCCTGTCTGACTCCTCTTTTGATGTTTTGGAAAGAGCTTATATCGTTTTTTATTCTCATTGCAGCCGTTTGTTCCCAATACATATTTCTGATTATTCGTAGATCTTTTCCATCAATATTGAGTCTTTCTAGTTGGTTGATCAATTCTTCATGTCTTACCCGATCGAAAGCCTTGGTATAATCAACAAAGCATAAACATAAATCCTTATTCATTTGATTAACCTCTCTATGATAGTTCTTAGGGTGTATATGGCATTAATAGTTCCTTTCCCTTCCACAAATCCACACTGTTCATCTGCTATTTCTCTTTTGATTCTATTCCTTGTCCTCATCGTGATTATTCTTAATAGGATTTTTGTTACATGACTCATCAGGCTGATTGTGCATTGGAGTTCACATTCTATAGCCCCTCACCCCTGTTTTCTTTGGAAGTGCAATGAAAATTGATTTTGACATATCTTTGGGGATTTTTCCAGTGTCATAAATTCCATTTAGGAGGACTGTTATTTTTTCAATACCAAATTCCTCCAGGGCTTCAATCACCTGTGTAGTAATTACTGTCTGGTCCTGGGGCTTTTCCTGGTTTCACCTTTTTCAGTGCTGTTATAACTTCATCTTTCATTATGGGTGGTCCTTCAACGTTCTTTCTTATAATGTGTTCTTTGTTTCTGTCATCTTCAAAAAGGTCTTTAATGTACTCTCCCCATTTATATAATATTCTGTCTTTTTCCATGATAAGCGTACCATCTTTCGATGTGCATGTATTTTTCCTGTGAACAATTTCTTCAATTCTTCTGTACATACCCTGAGTATCCGTTTTGTGTCAGTCTTCTATTTCTTTGCATTTTGTTTTCAGCCAAGCTTCCTTAGCTTCATTGCACCTATTCCTGATTTCTTTGTTTATCTTCTTGTATATCTCCTCTTTTCTCTTTGCCTTCCTCTGTTCCTCCAACAAGCCTAGAATTCCTTTAGTCATCCAGTTCTTTTTTGCTTTTCTATCTACTACAGGAATTTCTTCACAAGCTTCATTTATCAAATTTCTCAACTTTGTCCATTCTTCCTCACTGTCATCAACATCTTCCAGAGCACTGAATTTGTTTTGAACATGTACGTTAAATTTTTCACATATCACTTCATCTGTCTTCAGGAGTCCAAGATTTAGCTTGATGTTGCTTTTGGTCTGTTTCCTTTTCCTAAACTTCAGCCTAAATCTTCCCACTATAGGATGTAGTCTGCGCCTGGTAGTGTTTTTGCTGTCAGTAAAGAATTTCTAAATCTTTTATTGATCAGGATGTAGTCAATCTGATTTTTGGTATTAACTCCTGGACTCATCCAAGTCTATTTTCTTCTATTAGGCTGCTTAAACCAGGTGTTTCCTACTATGAACTCATTCATCTGTGCCCAATCTACAAGTTTCCCTCCCCTTTCATTTTGTATACCAAGGCCATGAGATCCAACTACTACAGCATAAAATAGACAGTATTTGGGATTTTCCTAAATCAGAGATAATATAAATTTAAAGGAATGAAAAACACAACTGGAGGAATGGTGAAGAATAAAGTGGTGGACAAAAAAAACATAAAAAGAACAAAAAAATATTATCTGCCCACCTGGCAAGGTGAAAAAATGCCTTACATGTAAAAGCTTACTCATAATATACACAAGCGTACATGCAAGAGCTGCAGCCCCACAAAAGCAGAAGACAAACTACAAAATCTCATTTTACACCTTAAGATTACTGTAAAACAAAAGCAAAAATATATGGTGTATGATGCATCTTTGACAGCACTGTCATATTTTAACAAATTTTTTCACACAAATATCTATCTCATTTAAAATATCAATTACAATAAGCATACAACATTTACCACATCACCTATTTATCTAGCCAACTGTAACCCTTCTTTTTTATATAAAGTCTATAAATGTGTATTCCATAACAATGGAATTTTAATACTTACTGCTGCTGAAGACAGTTGCCTTTCAATTGCTCTTTGTAAAGCATTTATCCATCGTTCTCTTTCATCACTGTCACGAGCTAACAGGCAAAGGAGCAGATAAAAACGTACATGATATAAAACAAAGTAAAATACAATAGCAGAGATTCTAGAATAATGTGTGATTGCAGATGAGGTGACATCTTAACTACTATAAAAACAACAAACTCTAATGGTGTGTGCTGAATAATACAAAAACAGGTAACTGTAAGTGTAAATCACCAAATCTGAAATGATATAACAACATTGACGTGTGTTGTGAGAGTGTGTGTGTGTGTGTGTGTGTGTGTGTGTGTGTGTGTGTGTGTGTGTGTGTGTGTGTGTGTGTGTGTGTGTGTGTGTGTGTGTGTGTGTGTGTGTGTGTGTGTGTGTGTGTGTGTGTGTGTGTGTGTTTGTGTGTGTGTGTGTGTGTGTGTGTGTATGTATGTGTGTGTGTGTGTGTGTGTGTGTGTGTGTATGAGTGTGTGTGAGTGTGTATGAGTGTGTGTGAGTGTGTATGAGTGTTGTGTGTGTGTGTGTTTAAAATAAACACACAGCATGCATCACATTCTAACTTTTGATCTTCAACAAGCAGACTTCAAAACAGGTCAAAGCCATGCAGGTTCTTCTTATGTTTGTCAAAGTTTTCATTTTTGTTTGCTTACTGAAGATTAAAAGATCAAAACCATTGCAGAATGTACTCTATGTTTTGACCATAAATACCTGTTTTGTTTTTGTTACCTTGTTTCAAACCTGGTGAACACAGCTAGCTTCATACTTGTATTGGATTAGTGAACCAAAAAAATGTAACCAAGCAATAAAATATATATCAACCTTAACATGCAGTATACAAAACCTGAACATGCAGTATACAAGTAACAGTCAGCAGCATAGAATTCTAGCGCACCTTGTTTAAAATATATCACAGAAATGTTTTATAACTGAACATACAACTACTGTACAATAATCATTTTTCATCGTGAGTTCAAATCTTATCAGTAGTATAAAAATCACTGCAGCATTTTTCAGCCCCAACCTGCTCCTACCTAGCTAGAGTTAAGTGTACTGTAGGCTCACTAGGAGACTGGGATCAAACAGCTGAGTGTCATTGAAGGTGTTACTCAAATTTCTTGACCAACGCTGCAAATGTCTGTATCTCTCAGGTGTGGTTGACACCAGGATATGCTATGATTTAAAGTAAGCATAGAGTGCAACCCTGTTATGCAGTCTCAGTCTAGAATGAACTTCACAGTATAATTATCACTTTCATCATAATAACAGCATTGTGAAAAACTGTCCCCATTTCTGTGGCCATTAAAATGTTATCAGTTTTAATAAATCTATACTGGCATTGTTTTGTGTATTGACAGTGTGTTCTGTCAGATAAAAATCAGAAAATTTTAGATAATGATTCGAGTATGCCAGCTGTATGAAAGATGAGTAGTACAACAGGCAAGAGCGATTGTTTTGGACTGCAGTCACATCCTTACATGATACTACCTGTTCCATCAAACCGCAGATTTCACTCACTAAAACAAGTAAAAAGTAAAGCTAAACAAAACAAAAAGTAGCTTCGCATTGAAGTCAGTTCTACTACTCAACAAAATAGTCAGTCACATGTGGACACACTGCAAGTAAGCATGGAGTGTGTGGGTATATCGTTAAGAATGGAGGAATTGAAGAAAGGCAAAAAATTTCATTTATGAGAAACTGTAAAATACCTTGAAAATGGAAAGTCTTCTGGTCAACTGTGATCGTGAAAGTACTGTCATCTTCATCATCAATTCCAATGATGGCACCCTGAAATCATTCAAATAACTTCATTAAAATACACATAAAAAATGTTACAAAACATACAGTCCGTTATCATAAACAAACAGTATGTCGACTCAAGGACAATAAGATCTATAACTGACAGATGAATATACATCTACCTCAAACACAATAACAGCATCCTGCCTTTTTCAGTTCATCCACACTAAAGTTCCAGAGGGGCACTGGTTATGACAGTGATAATGGTGAGGCTATTATTATCAGTATAATTATTATCATTATCCTTTGTTGTTAGTTGTGCTTGTAGTGACAGTATCTTTGAAGTTGATGTAAATATGTTGCTCCAACTGTCAAAATCAGCTACAAATCAAACTATTATTACAATTCACAGTCAATGCAACATATGATTTATACCCTTTACAGTTTCACACTAATAGTAATACCAGGCATGTAATTACATATTTTTTACAATGAAAATTGTTTGAATTTCATGATAGTATATTACACAGCAAATTAATCATATTTTTTATAATAAAAATTGTTTGAATTTCATATGATAGTATATTACACAGCAAATTAATCATAATCACTATAAGAATAGGATAACAAGGACTT
The DNA here is from genome assembly GCA_030674185.1 of Monoplex corrugatus. Lineage (NCBI taxonomy): Eukaryota > Metazoa > Mollusca > Gastropoda > Littorinimorpha > Ranellidae > Monoplex > Monoplex corrugatus. Next base: position 70,724,750 of record CM060315.1, on the reverse strand, counting down.
ACTCTCAATCTAACACATCCACGGCGTGTGCCTTTCACCATCTTCTCCTTGGACTGAAAACACATCACAAAAAAATAATTTCAAAATGATAACAGATTTTCTTATGTTAAACAAAGCTAAACAAATAGTGAGATTCATAAGGAATGAAAAAAAAAAAAAAAAATGTGTGTGGATATATACATGTGCATATCATGTGTGTGTGTGTGTGTGTGTGTGTGTGTGTGTGTCAGTGAGTGTGAGTGTGAGTGTGTGTGTGTGTGTGTGTGTGTGTGTGTGTGTGTGGTGTGTGTATGTGTGTGTGTGTGAAAGACCTGTATAAAGTTGTATAAATCTATCAAATGATTTATCATTAATTTTTCTTCCATAAACATTCTTGTGTGCTATTTATTACCTAATTCTGATTTTTATTACTTGATTTTATCCTTGATGAAATAACTGTACTTATTACATTCATCATAATGAATGTACCTGGAAACCCCCGCCCCCTTTTTTTTTTCTTAAACAAATTAATTTACTTAAATCATTAACCCTTTAACTCTCGCACCCTATCTACCAACAGCAAAAACTTAACCCTTTGATTCCCTCACGCTATCCACCAGCTTACTGTGGGAAGCTGGTGGATAGGGTGAGGGAATCAAAGGGTTAAGCGTTTGCTTTGCTAGCCTGGTTGACAATGCATGATGCTGGTGGACAGGGTGTGGGAGTCAAAGGGTTAAATAAACCAATAACGCAATGATGTTTCTTTGTAAAATACAACCACCATGCTTTGAGTTGACATGGAATGTCTGTGATATAGGAACACACAGACAGACAGACAGACAGACACACACACACACACACACACACACACACACACACACACACACACACACACACACACACACACACACAACACACACACACACAAACACAAACACACACACAAACACCACACACACACATGCATGCAAACACGCACACACCACACACACACAAACACACACACACACACACAACACACACCACGCAGCCACACACACACACACACACACACACACACACACACACACACACACACACACACGCACACACACACACATGGAATTACTGTTATCATTATTATTACTATCATTACTTGTTTTTATCACTATTATCAGTAGTGCCACTAATACTTTGTAAAAGACAAATGGTTCTGCATTTAAATGAGAGTTGCTTACTCTTGGCTGATAACTAAAGCTAGTCACATAATATATATATCATGTTAGCGCATGTATGTGTGTGTGTGTATGTGCATATGTGTGTGTGTGTGTGTGTGTGTGTGTGTGTGTGTGTGCGTGTGTGGATACACGTGTGTGTATGTGTGTGTGTTTTGTGTGTGTGTGTGTGTGTATGAGTATGAGAGAGAGAGAGTGTGTGTTTATATACTATTACGAGTGTGTGCATGCGGGGTGACAACAATAGTACAAAAACAATTAGTCCTGTAACTCTGACACTGTGACAGTATTACTTTTTTTTTTTAATTTCATCTAAAATAGGAAAATACAACTGAGGAAAACTTACATTCTTCCTACCTCCCTCACACACACACACACACACACACACACACACACACACACACACACACACACACACACACACACACACACACACACCAAGGCTGCCTACTCCAAAATTTAGAACAAGAACACAGCATGACTTTCAGGAACACATTAGTACAGTCATCCCAAATATGGTAGACCCTTGAAGAAAGCTGTCCATTTTCCTGCAGTTTGCGCTGATTTGACACCAAGTTACATCAGCTACATCAGTGTCTACAACACACTTGCTGAGTGATGTCTACATACTGGTATTTAGAAAATTCCAGCTGAAGATCAGTCCTATTTACTTCATCAAGTTCATGATCCTTGAGCTTGGGAAACCTCTGACTGCTGTCTGCATTTTTGCTGGATCTACTACTTGTGCATGCTTTAAAACTTTTGAAGTTCATCAGAAAGTGTAGTTTCATCTCCAAATCGCCTGTAAACAAAGTGTACTGTATGTTTCCAGCAGATGCAATAAAACCCTTTGAAGTCATCAACACAGAGGAGTTGTGGTGTGATAAATCAATGTTTCATGCTTAAAGTTAAAAAAACACATTTGGAAGTATCTAGCTGCATTTGTTTCTCTGCTTTGTGAAGGCTTTGACCATGATGATGAAGGGCAAACTGGTGTTTACTGTTGATTTCAATACATCTTTATCATATCAAGGGGACCAAAGACTTCATCACTGGAGAGGCTGCTAGCAACTTTATCAGCAAAGCCAAAGAGGTGAATCTAAAGATGAAGAGTGGCTAAATTCCACAACAGTGTGCAGGAATTCTCTGTTCATTCAGTGGAAATCAGATTGGGTCAGGATTTCATGAAGCAGATTAGTAAGGATTGGCAATGCTGTCATTCATTGCATAGTTACTTTAACTCACTCCCTTCTGGGTGATTTGGAATTTAACATTCTTCTGTGTACTGGGCGTTTGTATAGGTTTAAAAAAATCATTAAAAAATAATGGCCACACACACATTCTTTTAATTTTGATACATAATTATTATACTGAACAAGCATTTTACAAAGTTTCAAAGATGTAATCTTTGTGGTACTCTTTTTGTTGCCAGTTGTAAAACAAGGTATATTTTCATGGTAATCAAAATGAGGGTGATCGCAAGACCATATTATAAGGGAAGTTCTCACTGTTCTTGAAAAGAGGAATGTTTTCCACACAAGTCACATTGGAAATACCAGTAGAGAGTAAACAAGAACTAATTGAGAGTTTCTACTCTCTACAAATAAACTAAAATCAATAACAGACTACTGATAACTTGTCGATCTGTTATTTCAGATTCTCCTGTATACAGGTGGTTTGTACAGGTGTTTAAAAAAATCATAAAAAAAATAATGAGGAAACACACACTCTCGAAATTTTCACACATGGTTATTGTTTGATTGAATAAGCACATTACATAGTTTCAAAGCTGTAACTTTTATAGTTCTCTTTTTGTAGGTGGTGATGAAAGAAAATATGTTTTTGTGACAACAAAATTGAGGGTGGCTGCAATTGGATGGTGGCAAAGTTCACACTGCTCTTGAAAAGTGGACAGTTTTCCACATAATTCACATTGAAAATCCCAGTAGAGAGTGAACAATGGCTAACTGAGACTTCTACTTTATACAATTCAGCTAAAGTCAGCAAATGCTGCTGACTACTTGGCGATTTGTAGTCAGCTTCAGTATACCAAGTGCTTGAATAGAGTTGGAAAAAATTGAAAAAATATCAACAAAACACACATTCTTGAAATAGTAACATATGATTATTGTTTGACTAAATAAGCACAGCACAAGGTTTCAAAACTATAACCTCAACACACAGACACACACATCCAGACACACAGACACACACACAGAGACACACATACACCCACATCCATACACACACACCATAAAAACACATTCATGTATACAACATACACACACACACAAAACACATACACAGAGTGCACACACTTAGTACAAACATCCACACACAGTACAAATATCCACATGCACATAAATGTGCAAGTGTGTACACACACACACACACACACACACACACACACACACACACACACCACACCACACACACACACACACACACACACACACACACACACACACACACACACACACACACACACACACACAAATACATTGCATTTCATTCACTGCTGTTCCATTTCCAGACTGTATTTTGCCAGTTCCCCTTATGCCTGAAGGCTTTGATCACTGCATCTCTTTGTTTCATCAACCAATGCGCTTCATAATCAGGTCTCTGAATAAATGAATGGGGGCGTGGTCTGTAATGCCATACAACTTTTAGCCTATGTGTTTGGCTATCTGTGTATGGAGGAATAACTGAAAGGAAAACACACACACAAAATCTTCAAGGCAGACATTCATCACAAAACAACAGAGCTGGTGGGCTATTTGCATAAGTGCGCGCTACCAAGGCCATGGGTACACACTGTGTCACTCACCACATCCACCCCTCTCTTCCTTTCATCTTCTCTGTCGGACACATTTTCATCAATTCCATTTCTTCTGATGGGCTAAAACCACTTTCTTCATACTGTTCTGCATCTTCAGAGTCAGACCCCTTGGTAAGAATGACTTTTATTGCCTGACATAAAGTGTAAACACGTCTTGTTCAACTGCTGTGAGTGCAACTTGTTCGCAGTTGAGACGCCACTGTTCTCACGCGGTAAACAGGAACGGGGTCAGCACAAAAATAGCTCAATGGCTGACGGGTCATAGGTCACTCGCCACATGCCGTGGTCAAAGGTTACTCTGTGGTAATGAGGCTTTAGCATGACCCCCTTCAATTTCCACTACACAGCACTGTGTCACCGGTGGAAATTCTTGAATGTGTGAGCCGCATATCCGACCCTCAGAGCGGAAGTGCATTGCCAAGTCTGTCTGCATATCCCGATGTTAGTGTGAGTAAGTTAACAAACTTCGAAAAGTTTGTGCCATTCTTGCAAAGTAGCTTGGGTTGTTGTTGGAAACTCCAGGAAAGCTCTGAACAGTTCAGCAAAAAGAGCACTTGCACTCTAAAATGGTGTAGGGCCTACAGAAAAAAAAAAGGTAACTTTAGGCTACTTTTATATTTTCCCACAATGGTCAATAATTAACTATGTTTCCTGAAAACCAAGCTCATTTTGACATGAACTTAGAACAAATATGGGCTTCCAGTAACCGTAGGTATCCCTGTACACGCACACACACACGCACACACACACACCACACACACACACACACACACACACACACACACACACACACAACCATGTCAGTAGCAGTTAACACAGACTGACAGAAAATTAATGTTCACTTTTGTCGCAAAGACAGAAATGTTGCTGTAACAATAAATCAAACAACGATTTATTTCAATTTAAAATCAAGGGATTTGAAATTCGTCACCTGGAAAAAGTAGGCGTGTCGTCACAAGTGACAAGAACATCCTGACTACGGTCAATCAGTGTTGTTTTGATGTTGAAATGAATGAAAGAAAAAGTTCTGATATGGAGTACAGTGAAAGAAATTGATCTCACCGTGTAGTATGATAAAATCCCCGAGCTACTGTCAAGAACAAACCATCGATATTGCCATCCTTTCATAACGTTTGTCCATTTACTCAGAGGTCCCTCCATGACGGCCATTTTCAATTCTGGCAGGAAGTAACTCCTTTGTCTTATTACCAAATTGTATTTCAACAAAATCAAGAAATGAGACTGCTGTCCTATCAGTCAGCCCCACTTTCCGCGTGTGGTACCTCCCCTTTCCCCTCCTGCAACACACACACACACATATACACACACACACGCACACACACACACACACACACATACACACACACGCACGCACTCACGCACACACACACACACATGTTCTCTTTTAGGTTCATCATCATCATCATGTGCCCTGCCGCATGGCGTTGGCGATCATGGCCCTCCATACGAACATATTTTTTGTCGCTGGAATTACATCTCCCACCCTCTCTGTCTTCATCCGCTCCAAAAGTCCGTCCAATATTCTCTCCAAAAGTCTACTTGGTGCTCTTTTCCCCTCCAGCTTTCCTGTTGTGACCAGGTACTCTAATTTCTCTTGCCTCATAACATTGTCCTGTAAATAGTGTTGTATTTTTTTCTAATTTTCTTCATTTATGTTCCTTTAGTGTTTGACTCTTTCAAGGCTGTCTCCTTTGTTTTCTTTGCTTAACAGATTTCTTTTAGAAACCACATTTCAGCTGCCCCAATCATGTTTGACTTTGCCTGTTGACTGTCCATGCTTCACATCCATACAATAGTATTGGTTCCATTTAACACTGAAGAACTCTCTTCCTGATGTTAATTGATACACATTTGTAGGTAAGAACGCTTTTCATTTTCTTGAATGCTGTTTTAGCTTGCCAATTCTACTGGCTATTTCTAATGTGTCAATGGCAGATGTGATGTATCTAGTATGTCGGCTAGTAATTGTGTGCTTGTCACCTCTCATTTTCAGCCTGCACCACTGGCTAGCACTGCTGCTTGCATCTATGCGAAAAGAAGAGCAGAATGTGTCTCTTCCTGTCAGTACATAGCCTCTCCATCAGCAAGCCCTACGTTATGCCTCCTCGTGGCTACATGCTGTAACTGAGCACCTCACGACTCAGGCTAAATCTCGAGGGACTCGGAGGAGGTCTGGCCCCCAGTGTGCAGCACGCAGGCCCACCAGCGTGTGGATATGCCCTGGTGCCCACAAACCAGACCTCCAGCTATGGGTAAATAGCTCCACTGCCTTGTGGACATCTCAGGAGAGAATAAGGCTAAGTGAGGTCACCCTGAAAGAAAAAATCACCCTACTGCCTTGTATGTTGTTGTGGGAACGACAAAGGCTAGCGGAGAGACTGGGAAAAAAAAAAAAAAAAAAAAAAACGATGGAAGGCAGCGGGAAACCACCATCGTATTTTCCCTAGAAAAATTATGGACAGTGAAAATAAAAATGAATATAACGACGTAAATAGGTACTCCGATGAAGCACTTTCATCCGGTTGGGACCGTCATGCGGCACAGGTGACACCAGACCGTCAACAAACTGCTGTGACCAAACTCAAACTCAAAAATACTAATATAGCAACATGGAACATAAGAACTTTGTTCCAAAAAGGCAAATTAGACAATGTCAAAATGGAGATGGAAAGGCTTAACATTAGTATTTTAGGACTAGGGGAAGTTAGATGGAAGGGGGCAGGCATGATAACATCCGGAGAGTATACAGTGATATACTCTGGTGGAAACTGACATGAAAGATGAGTATGCAAGGGATATTGGGCTGTGTCCGACAGAGTCTTGCTGGTCAAATTGGGAGGCAGACCATTTGATGTCAACATCATTCAGGTGTATGCACCAACACCCACAAGTACTCAGGAAGACAATACGAAGTATTAGAGATGGCAAAGGCCCAATGTAAATCACAAAAAGTTACCATTATAATGGAAGATTTTAATGCTAAAGTGGGATAGGATATGGTAGAGGATATAGTTAGACCTCATGGCCTTGGTGTACAACATGAAAGGGGAGGGAAACTTGTAGAATGGACACAGATGAATGAGTTCATAGTAGGAAACACCTGGTTTGAGCAGTCTAATAGAAGACTTGGATGAGTCCAGGAGATAATACCAAAAATCAGATTGACTACATCCTGATTAATAAAGATTTATAAATTCTTTACTGTCAGCAAAAACATTACCAGGCACAGACAGCAACAGTGACCACAACCCTGTAGTGGGAAGATTTAGGCTGAAATTTAGGAAAAGGAAACAGACCAAAAGCTGCATCAAACTAGATCTTGGACTCTTAAAGACAGATGAAGCGATACGTCAAAAAGTTAATATACATGTTCAAAACAAATTAAGTGCTCTGGAAGACGTTGGTGACAATGAAGAACAAGGGACAAAGTTGAGAAATTTGATAAATGAAGCTTGTGAAGAAATCCCTAGAGTAGATAGAAAAGCAAAAAAAAGAACTGGATCACAAAAGAAATTCTAGGCTTGATGGAGGAACGGAGGAAGGCAAAAAGAAATTAGGAGATATACAAGAAGATAAACAAAGAAATCAGAAATAGGTGCAATGAAAATAAGGAAGCTTGGCTGAAAACAAAATGCAAAAAATAGAAGACCAACACAAAACGGATCCTCAGGGTATGTACAGAAGAATTGAAAAAACTTGTCCACAGGAAAAATACATGCACATCAACTGGTTGCTTAAAATCGAAAAGATGATGCGATTCCCATGGAAAAAAAGACAAAATATTTGACAGATGGAGAGAGTACATTACAGACCTTTTTAACGATGACAGAAACGTAGAACACATTATAAGAATGAACTTTGAAGGACCACCCATAATGAAAGATGAAGTTAGAGCAGCATTGAAAAAGATGAAACCAGGAAAAGCCCCAGGACCAGACAACATTACTACAGAGATGATTGAAGCCCCGGAGGAATTCGGTATTGAAAAAATAACAGTCCTCCTAAATGAAATTTACGACACTGGAAAAATCCCCAAAGATATGTAAAAATCAATTTTCATTGCACTTCCAAAGAAGACAGGGGCTATAGAATGCGAACCCCATTGCACAATCGGTTTGATGAGTCATGTAACCAAGATGCTATCAAGAATAATCATAATGAGGACAAGGAATAGAATCAAAAGAGAAATAGCAGATGAACAGTGTGGATCTGTGGAAGGAAAAGGAACTATTAATGCCATATAAACCTACATCCTAAGAATTCTCATAGAGAGGTCAATCGAAATAAACAAAGAGTTATATTTATGTTTTGTTGATTATGCCAAGGCTTTCGATTAGGTAAGACATGAAGAATTGATCAACCCGCTAGAAAGACTCAATATTGATGGAAAAGATCTACGAATAATCAGAAATATGTATTGGGAACAAACAGCTGCAATGAGAATAAAAAAAACGATATAAGCTCTTTCCAAAACACCAGAAGAGGAGTCAGACAGTGTTGTGTTTTTCACCAGATCTGTTTTCACTTTACAGCGAAAACATCATGAGAAACCTGGAGGAAGACCCTGGATTAAAGGTTGGAGGAAAAATGATAAACAACATTCAATACGCAGATGACACCGTGCTAACTGTAGAAAGTGAAAGGGACCTACAAAACTTTGTGATTATACTAGAAATAGAAAGCAAAGGTAAGGGGCTGGAATTAAACAGCAGGAAGACTGAAGTCATGGTGATCAGTAAAAAACATGAAATCCCTTCATGCAAAATAACAGCAAACAGCACAACCTAGACACAGGTTGATAAGTTTAAATACCAGGAAACGATCATTTCACCAGACGGCAAATGCACATCAGAAATAGCCAGCAGAATTGGCCAAGTCAAAACAGCATTCAAGAAGATGAAAAGCATTCTTACCAACAAATGCCTATCAATTTTAACATCAGGAAGAGAATTCTTGAATGTTATATAGAACCAATACTGTTGTACGGTTGCGAAGTGTGGACAGTCAACAAGCAAAGCCAGAACAAGATTGAGGCAGCCGAGATGTGGTTTATGAGAAGGATGTTGAGAGTTCCATGGACAGCAAAGAAAACAAACGAGACAGTCTTGATGGAGGCAGACACAAGTAGATCATTCATAAGGAAGATTAGGAAAAGACAGGCAACATTTATAGACCATTTTATGAGGAAAGGGGAATTGGAACACCTGGTCATAACGGGAAAGCTGGAGGGAAAGAGAGCACCGGGTAGACCCAGGGAGAAGATGTTAGACGGACTTGCAGAGTGGCTGGGGACAAGGAAGGTGGAAGAGATGCCTGAGGCAACAACAGATAGAGACAAATGGAAGTCCACAATCGCCAACGCCATGCGGCAAGGCACCTGATGATGATGATAATGATTTCTAATGTGCATCTGCCGTCTGATGAGATGACCATTCTCAGATATTTAAACTTAACAACTTTTCTCACTGTTGTGCTATTTGCTGTTATTTTGCATAAGGGAATTTATTTTTTGTTGTTTTATTGTTTTTTGTTTTTGTTTTTTTGGTTGTTGTTGTTGTTGTTTTTACTGATAACCATGACTTAGTCTTCTTGCTATTTAGCTCCAGCCCTTAATTTCTGCTTTCTATTTCAATTATATTCATAAGATTTTGTAGGTCTTTCTCTCTCTCTCTTTTTCAGTTTGAACGGTGTCATCTGCATAATGAAGATTATTTAACATGTTTCCTCCAATCTTTACCCCAGGGCGTTCTTCTAGGTTTGTCATGATAGTTTCACTCTAAAGTGAAAATAAATCTGGTGACAGAACACATCCCTGCCTAACCCCTCTTTTGATATATTGGAATTAACTTATATCATTTTTTTTGGTACTCTTTTGGGTTGTTATGACAAATAAATGAGTTCAAAGTCAAACAAACACCCAGAACAACTGAACATGCAAATTGTGCAGCAACATAACGCCTACACAGTGTAGGCAACAACAAAAATAAAATAAATAAAATACTGGTCCTATAAGATGTGTGCGCTTACGTATTTCAGAAACATATTACTTTTTACTGGAAAGAAAGATAGGAACAAACAAAACAAAACAATTAGCCTTTGTGAACAAATCTGAGCAATTATAATTCATCTAACGGGTGTGGGAGTCGAGTGGGTAAATGTTGGGCTTCCATCTGAAATGTCCTGGGTTAGATCTGGCCGGTGGGTAAAGGGTGATTTTTGTATGATCTGCAGATGAATATGTACGAAAACCTGCCATTGTATAATCCCTTATCGTGTGTCTGAACACATACAGAATAATAAATATACATTAAAATCATGTATATTACGTCACCTACTGAACAAAGGATTCATACTGTACAAAACAGCATGCTGCATACATACATCTAAGACAAAAATGGAACTCGTTAAGAGAAAAAAGACCCATCAGTAAATCGTTTAAAAAACAAAACAAACAAAACAAAACAAAAAACAAACGGGAAGGGGGGGGGGGGGGGCACTAACTAGAGGAAGCAGCAGAAATTCTGGAAGGACTTCAGGATTTTCCTAAGAGATGCAAATCAAGGGAAACATAGAAAGACAGAAGAAGAAAATAAGACATGAGAACAGTCCCTATCGACGATGGCAAGATAATGAAAATATTGGCATAAACGTATTGTTTTTTTTTTCTTGTTTTTTTTTGGCCGTCTAACCATTGAAGTGACAGTGAGAGAAAGTGGGGAAGAAAGGAGAGAAGAGGTTCTAAGCAGTGCGACTGAAAGTGACAGATTGGGACAAATCCCTATTTGGAGGAAAGTGAAGATGTAATTTTCAAGGTGATAGATTGATGAACGGGAAGAGGGACGCCGAGAGGTTTGGCCGAAATGTTTGAAACGATCAAGTGTTTATGGTTTAAATGCAGTTTCACTCTCTGTTTCTCAAGGTAACGTCACGTCTACATTCGATGAACAATATACTGACGCAACGAATGCCATCTGATGAAAGAAGATTCAAAATGATCATAGTGTAAATTTCAGTCTGTCAGTAGAACAATCTAGGCACTCAGTGAACATTGCACTGACGTCACTGATGCCATCTAATGGAAGAAGATCCAAAATGATTATGGCATAACCCTCAATTTGCTAGTTGGACAATCTAGGAATCATTTAATAAAATGTATATCTCAATCTCAAATATTACTTAAAAAATACAAAAACAAATCAGGTCGCCGGGTTCAAAATTAATGTGGCAGTTGCCAGGTCCTCAGTCCTCCAGAGGCTGTTTCATGGCATCTTTGTGTTAGTACTAAGGCAAATTTCCAAATTAATTGTGATAAACCTAATCGGTCGATTTATACCAGTCATGCAGTCATGGGTTCTGCAACGAACATGACCAGATAAAAAAAAAAAAAAAAAAAAAAAAATCGTCATGAAAGTTGAAAATTGGTAGAACTTAAACAGGGGAAATAAACGTAGAAAATGAAGTGGCCTGCAAAATGGCTGAAATTGCCTCCCTTGTTGCGCATTCCTTTTTGACCAATCGCATTGAAGAGGGTGATTTGAAGGCGTTTTGTTTAGAATAGGACATTTTCGATGGACCTGAACAGTGTGCTTGTGGTTTAAACCCCCATTATAGATCCCCATGGAATCATGTCCGTGAAATGGAGACGAAAAGTAGAATAAGCTATCCGGTGTCCTCTAACTTTGGTTCTTACAAGGCGACCAAACTGGTGAGAAATGTGTTTGGTTTTTCTTTACAAAGGCTAGGGTTTCTACGACGTACATTTTCTCCAGTCCATTTTTAGATTTTATCATCATCATGATTATCAGTTCAAGATCAGGGCTTGACTGAGAAACGTGCAGACGTATTGCTGCATTGTATGATTGTACTTACATTCTGTAGATCTAGTTTGTATGATAATAATATTGTTGCACTCGTGACCTCGACCAGCAGGGCATGCAGCACACAATCACTCAATCAATGATCAGTCGATTCAGTCATCAGTGCACGCGATGTTGCTGCAAAGTCTGCATGACTGATCCTGTGATATGCGCTGCGTGTTTTCATCGTGTTTTCCGTACCAGTACTACTGACTTAACCTGCCATGATCTTAAACAAGTGCGACAGCGTTCTGATTGTGTTTTCGTGTTCTTTCTGGTTTCTGCCATAATCTGTCGGACATTTTTTATAATGATGACTTACAGAATTTTAAATGCACACTTGTTGTTTAGCAGTGCAAATGTAATGAAGGGGAATTATCCACAAGCAGTTGTGCACACAAATTCAACCTGGGAGATCGTAAGAATATCCCAGTTTACCTACTGTATTGATTCCAGACCAACTGTTAACAGATATTGCAACAAAAGAAAGCAGAAATATGTGAAGGCATGTGATCAGAAACATCGAAATAGACTTGATATGATCAACGGTCCTGCAGGGGAAAGTTGAGGCGAGGAGAAGAAAGGGACGACCACGCACCTTTTATTTCAACAACATCACTGATGTCTGTGGTCTGGGGATCCAGGAGGTTGTTATTGTTATTGTTGCTGAAGGCCCAGCTGACTACGTAGAGCCATATCAGAGCTATAACTGTTTTGAAACATACACAATACGTCAACATTGTTATTTTCTGTCCAAAACCCAGCTATCCGCCCAACATTGTTATTTTCTGTCCACAACCCAGCTGTCCACGTAGAGCCACATCAGGACTACAAACACCTCAAAATACACACAACACCTCAACAGAAAAAAAAGGAAACACATGTCAATGCATTTGTGCACATAATCTAAAGAGATACCCCTGGCATTGACCACTCCGTCCAATTCATTGCACAGGGGATTTAAAAAACAGCCACAAATATTTTGAAATAAGGACACTAAAGTAGTAAAACATATAAAAACAGATCTAGTAAATTACCTAAAATTGCTTCGGCATATACATGTGTATATAAATCTCATTTCCCTAGAACCAAAAATGCACTTAATACTTGTACCCAGTTATCAATCCTAAGAGTATGTAAGACTATTTAAACACCTACAGCCATCCACCGACATGACTTACAGGATCTTTAGCGTATGCTTGATATCCTGATTGTATACAAAGGGCATTTACGCTCTGGCAAGTCTCACACATGTCAAACTGGGAGTTTGGAAAAAATGTCCACCCTTTGTCCACCATGTAGAAATGTCTTGGTGGATCATATCCAGGACTTTTGGAGTGGAAATCTGACATTTACGTACATGACTACCAAACCCAGTATTTTAATTTTTTTCACAATAGATTTCCTATCTGAAATTTGAACTCCCTCCTTGAAGACCACCACCACCATTCAAGTCTAGCAGAGGGGGCAGAAAAATTGGTCAGATTGATAATTTCAAGACTTCTTGCTTAATCCTTTGACTCCCACACCATGTCCACCAGCATCCTCAATCCTGCATTGCCAGCTATGTTAGCAAAGCAGAAACTTAACCCTTTGATTCCTTCAACCTATCCATCTGCTTCCTGCAGGAAGCTGGTGGATAGGGTGATGGAATCAAAGGGTTAAGTTTTTGCAGTTGGTGGATAGGGTGTGGGGGTCAAATGGTTAAATGTAAATTGTTTGGTTACCTACCATAGTACAGCCTCCACATCACTGTTTAATGTATGGTGCTAAATATGTCTATTACAATTAGCAGAATAATATTTGCTGCACATTTTTACTGCTTTGTTTTTGAATAATTTTTTCATGTGCAGTGGAATGACGTGATTGCCGCTTTCCGACAAGGTGTACCCAGAGGTAAACACCGCCGCTACATGCGCACAGCAGAAAATTGCTTCCTGGGTTCAACAGCCGTGGACTGGTTATTGGAGTATCTGAAGAAACAAACTGAATTTGGTTCTGATGTCTCCAGGTAACATAGTTGCACTGTAATTTTAATACTAACCTACAGTAACACTAACAGTGTAAGACTCACACTGACACTACAGACTGAGACATGCAGTTGTGCGTAAACTCGTACTCTGTTGATTAATTAGAATAATGTTTTTTGTCTTGTTTGAATTTCAAAACACTTAGTCTTTGATTATAAAGGGAGGACAACATTCAATTGAATTTCAAAGCACTTAGTCCTTGATAATAAAGGGAGGACAATATTTAGTGCTTTTAAAAGTTAATGTCCATGTGTCATGCCGCATAGTCTTCTTTCTATTGTATGTCCACAAAATTTAACAGTTGTTCTCAAACCCTTTTTAAATATAGCAACTCTGCATTGTCTTGTGTAAAACAGTTGAGCATGTGACATTGTCTGTGCAGCCCAAGTCATGCCACTCATAAATTTATGCACTAAGAAGCTGTGCACTTTCATGTCTGTTCATTCGAGTTTGGCACTCGTGTGTGTGGTGTGTGTGTGTGTGTGTGTGTGTGTGGCATGTATATATGTATGTGTGTGTTTTTTCTTCTTTTCGTGTGTGTGTGTGTGTGTGTGTGATTGTGTGTGTGTGTGTAGAATGTTTGAATGAGCAACTTGTGAATGTTCATAAACTGTGCATTCCATAACTACACCACTTTCATTACAAGTAAAACTCCACCTCAATCACAGATTTCCGTCTGCTTTCAAAGTTTGTGGCAGCTGGTACAGTAATATGTAATATATATTTTAATGAAAAAATTGTGTATTTTTGTCTGTTGAAATCTGTTACAGACAGCAGACGACACAGTTGCTGAACAAGTTTTATAAGGCTGGTATCTTTGAAGAAATACAGGTGTCACGACGTGGTCGTAACAAGACAGACTTTAGTGATAGTAATCGTCTGTACAGGTAATAGGAACAGTGTGAACCCTTTCTAACAGTGTGTGTTGTAGACTTTGTGAATAAACAGTGTGCATTGTAAACTCTCTCAGCTTATGTTGTAAACTGGTCATATGATTGGTGTGTAGTGTGAACTCTCTCACACACACATGCATGTGGGCACACACATACCACATACACACACACACACACACACACACAATATACACAGACTGACAGAGCACAGCACACACACAGCACACACCACACCATACATACACACATGCACGCACGCACGCACGCACACACACATACACACACACACACACACTTTTTCAACAAACACTACAAAATCAAAGAACGTTAAATCAAAGAACGAACGAAACACACACACACACACACACACACACACACACACACACACACACACACACACACACACACTTTTTCAACAAACACTACAAAATCATAACTAAGTAAACCAGTAGTGGTGCTGATTATCCTCTGGTGTGTGGTCTCTCACCGCATGATTATTTGCAATGGCATGAGGTTAAATTAAAAGTACTGAAGGGAGCAGAACATGGGATTGAAATAACGAAAAAAATGGAAGTTTGAATTATGTTGAGTAGAAAAACTGATAATCTGATAATCTTTCGTGTTCGCTTTGTTGACATGCATTTATAAGCATTTAGAAAGTTCTGAAGACAAAGTTATTTGCTTGTCATGTGATACTTATAATCTGCATGTTTAACATGCACCACAAGTAAAAAAAGGATGATTACGTATTGTTGGTGCCTATATTTTTACTGTCTGATTTACAGACTTTTACCAGCTTCTCCAGGCAAAGGTACTCGTGTACCTTTAGGTGATCGCACCATAAACAACATCCCTAAGAAGTACAGCAAGGAGGAAAAACAGAATGAAGAAGAGAAAGAACTGAAGAAAGAGAGAAATTTTGCAAAATATGAGGAAAAGAAGGAGAAGGGAGGAGCTGATACTGATCTTGGTATTGGTAGCCTTCCCAGTGCCATCTTGTGGGACGCTTTCTCACTGGGCAGCAAATCAATGAAGTCTGGAAGACTGCAGTGCTTAGCAGGTATGTAAAAGTTTGTCAGTGTTATTGCTTGTGTTACTTTGATGATCTTGATCTTTTCTGTTTAGTTAGAACACACACATTTCATAGAAAATATTGTTGATATGTCTGATAAGGTAACCATCATAAAAAAATCCTTTTTAATTTTATGTAATTGTGTTATACACTTTCAAAAAATATTACAAGATTAAAATTGTATGTGTACATTTACTCCTTGTTTCTGTTTGTTATTTCTTTTTCTCTCCATGCTCTTGGTATTAGTTATATAACTTTTAACTTCATAACCTCTGTTATCATCATCATCATCTCATCATGTGCCATGCTGCATGGCGTCAGCAAGCATGCCCTCTATACAAATTACCTTTTGTCGCTGTAAGTATATCCTATCTTTTCTGTCCCCATTCTGTCTGCAAAAATGTGATATTTTCTCCCAGGGTCTACCAGGAGCTCTTTTTCCTCCAGCTTTCCTGTTGTGACTAGGTGCTTAAATTTCTCTTGCCTCATAAAATGTTCTGTAAATTTTGCTTGTCTTTTCCTAATCGTCTTCATTTCTGTTTTTTTGTGTGTTTGCTTCTTTCATGACTGTCTCGTTTGTTTTCTTTCCTGTCCGTGGAACTCTTAACATTCTTCTTAGAAACCACATTTCAGCTGCCGCAATCTTTGCTCTAACTTTGCTAGCTAATTGTCCGAGCTTCACATCCATAAAACAGTATTGGTTCTACGTAATTATTATTATTATTATTATGAACATTTAGTACGCCTAATCAAATTAATGCCCTAAGCGTTTACAATGGCAAAACATATAACCAGAATCACAAGCACACACACACACGCCCACAGAAGCACTCACACACACACAAACACACACACACACACACACAAACACACACACAGCATGACATGCAAATACAATGACACATTGACACTAAGACACTATAATGTAATACTGAAGAACTCTTTTCCTGATGTTAATTGATAGGTATTTGGCGGTAAGAACGCTTTTGTTTTCTTGAAAGCTGTTTTAACCTGGCCAGTTCTACTGGATATTTCTCTAATGTGCATCTGCCGTCTGGTGAGATGACCATTCCCAAATATTTTAAACTTACCAACTTGTCTCAGTGTTGTGCCATGTGCTGTTATTTTACATAGGAGATTTCTTGTTTTTCACTGATAAGCGTGACTTCAATTTTCTTACTGTTTAGCTATAGCCCTTTCTTTTGCTTTCTATTTCCATCATGTTTGCAAGATTTTGTTGGTCTTTTTCATTTTCTGCATTTAGAATGGTGTCATCTGCATAATGAAGGTTGTTTTTTTCATTTTTTCTCCAACCTTTATCTCAGGGCTTTTTTCTGGAATTCTTATGAAATGAAGACTAATCTGGTGACAGAACACATCCTTGTCTAATTCCTCTTTTAATGTTTTAAAAAGAGCTTGTATCATTTTCTGCTCTCTCCTTATTATTCTCAGGTCTTTTCCATCAGTATTGAGCTTTTGCAGTTGATTGATCAATTCTTTGTGTCTTACCCGATCAAAAGCTTTGTATAATCAACAAAACATAAGTAAGTCAACAAAACATGAATATATGTTAATCTTAATTCTTATTCAACTCAGTTGATCTTCCTATAAGAGTTTTTAGGATATATATGGCATTAACAATTCCTTTCCCTTCAACAAATCCACACTGTTCTTCCGCTATTTCTGTTTTTATTCTATTACTGGTCCTCGTCGTGATTATTCTTAATAGAATCTTTGTCACATGGCCCATTAAACTGTATGATGGAGTTTGCATTTTATAGCCCCGGCTTTCTTGGGAAGTGCAGTGAAAATTGACTTTGATATATCTGTAGGGATTTTTGTCATCCAGTTCTTCTTTGCTGTTATTTCAGTTCTAGGGATTTCTTCACAGACTTCATTTATTGAGCTTTTTTCAAAATCATAATCATCTTACATAATTTTGTAAAGTATGTTCATAAGTTCTATCCCACAGTCCCATGTCTTTGAAAAAAATGAATCCACTTCAATGAAAACTGTCTTTCACTGCTTTTATAGGAATGTGTTTTAAGACCCGGATGACTAACAGCAAGAGTAACAGTCAAAGTGAGGACAGTGCATACTGGCTGTTTTTTTTTTTTTCAGACTGAAGAAGGTACTGGGTGTGGGTAGTCTGGAGGATGTCCTGCAGGACTGTAGTGTGGATGGTGGGTATGTACGACACAACTGCATCTTCCTCAACAAGAGTGGTATCGTCACCAACATCCAGCCACAAGGTTGGTTTTTGAAAACCAGAAGGAGTTATTTTATGTTAACTTGGCGTTTCTCTATCAGTAAATAAATTCAGTGTTTTGGGAACTGGTTCAGCATTGTTCATGAATCTGGGTTTTGTTCACTTTTGTTTTGTTCTGAATCATCTTTCCTCAGATGCATGTATGCATATTGTTAGGTCCATGCTGAGCAGGCTGTAATTATGCTTTTGCACATGTCTGCATTGTCTTTGGCAGGCATGATTGCTCAGTGTTATCATGAGAAAATCTGTTGCTTAGTGATGACATGACAATGACTGTCCTTATAGAGGTGCTTGCTCATCAGTAACAGTTATAAATTAAAAAGAGTTCCTTTTAATACTTTTCACAATTTTGCAGATCAGCTGCCCCACTGGGTCCTCTCAGCAAT
Organism: Monoplex corrugatus; assembly: GCA_030674185.1. Classification (NCBI taxonomy): domain Eukaryota; kingdom Metazoa; phylum Mollusca; class Gastropoda; order Littorinimorpha; family Ranellidae; genus Monoplex; species Monoplex corrugatus. Next base: position 70,706,191 of record CM060315.1, on the reverse strand, counting down.
GAAGTGCTTGGCACGATGTGAGTATGGATTGAGTTGCTGTAGATGTATATGTCAGATAATGTATCTGAATTTTGTCAGTATTCATTTCATAGTAGCTGTAAAAACTAAGTACATCTTAATTCTTTTGAAAGCTTCACTGATATACTAGAAATCAAATACAATCCACAGTGTGATTTATTTGATGAAGTTCATTTTTAGTAGGGCAAATAAGCTGCAAAAAACAAAAACAAAAAACAAAACAAAACCTGAATTGTATCAGTAAGTCATTCAGTCTTCCTTATTCTCACAGTATTTGATAGAACTATTCTGCTGATATACTGGCTTATCTCACTCGGTATGGAGAGTTTTTCCCTTTGCGTTTCCCCAGGGACGGCCCATTTTGAAGGGTTAGGAAAAAATCACAAAACATACAAAACATAAAGGAATAAAATGAAACTTTCACATCTGAATATTTAACATGCTGGGTTAGTTCATGCCAAAATATTGAAGTTCTTCCTTGAATATTTCTTCGTCATGTGCCATGTTGAAAATACCCCAAATTTTGTGGTCAGGATCACTGTACAGTCACACACTCTGATCAGCTCCATGATCACACAGTCAAAGGTGACAAGGTCAGGAGAAGTGCTCATTCTGCTTGCCACTCAGTTCTCTTATGCCTTCTGTTATGACAATGGAATTTAGAAAGTCTTCTGTCACAAACTGATTCAAGAAATCAAAGGGGGCGTGGCACTGAACTGGGACATGCAGGCCACAAGAGCCAGAGAAGAGGCAAAGTGGGAGAAAAACTAAAATCTTCGTGCCAGTCATGCATAGGAAAGTGAATGAAACCTCTATCAGACATGTGTTTCACTGTGCTTGACCCGCTGACCGCTCGCCTCTCGTGACGTGTACGCCCACCACCCTCTCCCACTTCACTGTCGTCTGAAACTGGGTCACTCAGTTCCTCCTTGCTGGCAGCTTCCATCACTTGATACACTTTCATCATTATCTTCATCATACTCCTCGATGTCCAATCCTTCAGTCTGAAGCACTTCAATCACTTCAGCAGCAGTAAAATGCCGCCGTCGCGATCTACTTTGTTCGAAAACTCGTACTCGCCTGCAACGCCATTTTTGACACAAATGCAGATTAGCCATTTGTGCAGGGTACCGAAGTCAATCGTTTCCCGACGAGTGTATGGCTACGGAATCTCACGAAGTAACTTTCCCTTTGACCCTTGACATGTTTGCAGTGAACAGTGTGGCTATGGTAGGTGTGCAGGATCTAAAGGGGAGCGTCTAAAAAATTTTAATTATCGAAACCGCTATCGCGTTCCGTCGTACGGAACCGTGCCTTTCCTCACGACCGCTATAGCGTTCCGTCGTACCGAGTGAGTTAAAAAACTGAGCTCATTTGTTATTAAGCAGACCTGCCTGTTCTAGAGTGTTGGTCTTGGTATCTAAGCATACATTCATTAGTGGTAAAGAATAGATAATATACAGTAGCATAAAACCAGGACTGCTATTTTTCCAGTTCTTTACAGTAGAATAAAACTACTATTTTTCCTATTCTTTACAGTAGCATAAAACCAGGACTACTATTTTTCCAATTCTAAATTAATGTTTAAATTTCTTGGCAACATCTCCAAAATAATGTATATTTTGATTAAAGTAATATTCATTGCTTACTTAATTTTGAATTTTTGAAAATTGGATTTTCTGATTTCTTTTCAATGCAGGGCCAGAAAAAGTAGAAGGGGACTTACCTAGCTACCCTGGTTTTGAGAAGGATGTGTTTGGAGTTGTGAGGGACTATTTCATGGGTCTCACGGAGCCTCTCATCCCCTTCGAATTGTATGATGTCATCATCAATGCATTTGGTGAGAAGGGGACATTATCCCATCTTTAGTAGCTGTAATATTGATTGATTTTGGTGATTAAAAAAACAACAACTGAGGGGAAACCAATCTGTTAGGCTACCAGGTGCAATTTTCAGAGGTTTTGTTTTTTTGGAGTATATTTAGGTGCATCTTCAGAATAATCATAGACTTTTTAGGACCATAATGTGGTTAAAGTAATCTGTTAATTATGTTTAAAAAAAAAGTGTGTGAGTGAGTGAGTGTGTGTGTGTGTGTGTGTGTGTGTGTGTGTGTGTGTGTGTGTGTGTGTGTGTGTGTGGTGCGCGCCAATAAAGTTATGAAATGAGTTAGAAACTGCTTCCAACCAGTCGCCATGGTGTAGTGGTTAGCACAGCAGACTAGACTATCAACTGGAAGGTTGTTGGTTCGAATCCCCATCAGTCCTTTAAAAAATCATTGTGGCATTTTTTGGCTCTAACCGGCTTCTACCCAGAGTTGGGCGTGCTATGGGCTCATTGGGAAGATTGGGACCACATAGTCGAGTCTCACCCACTTCACGGATGCGTCAGTGAGGTGTTGCTCAAATCTTCTGACCAGCACCACTGTATCTCTCGGGCCTGGTTGACGCCAGGATATATTATAATAGTAAGCGTGGAGTACAGTGCTGTCATGCAGTCTCAGTCCTCCATGGAACTCCATAGCATCATAGATATCATCCTCTTTGACATCATCCATCATCACATTGTTAAAATTGTTCCAGCTTCTTTGGCCATTAAGGTGGCATAGAAAATGGGGCAAAAAAAGAAAAAGAAACCGCTTCCAGTTTCATGAAATGAGTTAGAAATTTATTCCAGTCTCATGACCAACATGGTTGTTATTGGGCTTATGGACTGCACCAGCAGGTTTGACTGTCTCTGAGGTTCAGCAACAAACAGTTCAGGTATACTGAGATTGGTCCAGTCTTTGGTATTTTTCACTGTTTACCTTGACCACTGTATTTGCCCAAATTATCCTGAAGGAAAGCTGAGTGTGTCATGGCGATGACCAAACTGTGCAAGCTTGCATCTTTCACTGTTGCCAGAAGTGGTTCCTGAGGGCCCATCAGTGTGTTGATCTTGTTTTGCATATACTCATTGGTCTTAAGTTCTAAGTAGGATATGTGAAGCTTCTCAGGCACTTTGTCTCACAGGCCTGAATTCTCTTTTCTGGGTCGGCAAAAGGTGTCCAGGTTTAACACCCACAGAGAAGGATGACGACTATGCGTGACTTACACAGTCTGTACTTGGTGGTGAAGCTACTGATGCTGCTTTTCATCATGTTAGTTATTGGTGCTGTAGCTATTTCAATCCTCATATTTACGTTACAATCCTCATACATATTTCTGCTGTGTTGTTGCTGTCTTTGGTCAGGATAGCTCCCGGGTACTTGAAACTGTCAACCTCTTCCGGTGTCTGCCTTCAGCACTGCTGTTGGCTGAGTTATTGACCATGACTTTGTTTTCCTTGTTGCTGACTTCCATTCCATATACCCCAGTGCTTTGACAGTCTGTTGGTGAGATATTGCGGTTCTCTGTAGATGCCCTGCATGAGATTGTTGAGCTAGAAACTGATATTTGTTAAAAGTTTTATTGTTTTGAGTGTCATCGCACATTTTCTTGCACATTTCAGTTGTAGAATAGTCATGTAAATGAAGAACCAGCCTAAGTGCTCATGTTTGACTGGCTGGAGAAACTAAGAGCAGCTCGCAGTCCGCTGCAATGGATACCAGACCCTGTTCAGGGTTGGGAAAGACACAGCAGTGAGGGGGAGGAATGGTACCTGCCTTCAGACAGTTGACACAAAGAGTAGTAAGATCTTAAACTTCCCTGTAACCCAGCATAGGGTTATGAAATTACCTGTACCTAAAAAAAAAAAACAGTTTGTAAATGAAGGACATACAGAATGACTTTTGTTTAGTATTGGGATTTTTGAGTAAGGAGTGATTAGGATTTTTGTGCAAGGACTGAGGTTGACATTTGTCTTCCAGGAAAGGTAGAACAAACTTTGCATTGATTGCTGCATGATTGCATTAAGACCAGCATGTGTATGTTCTCTTCTGAATTTTTGTGGAATGTAAGGCAGGCTTTGGATGGGGAGATGCAGGATAGAGATCTGTGTAAGAGCAGAGAAGAGCATTATCTCAATTTTTCGTTTTGAATCAGTCTAAACTTTCTGTCTTGAATCTCGCTTTGCATTTGAGCTTGCATTTTGTATAAGAAGTTTTTTTTGTCATGACTTGTTTCTGTGTTTTGTGTTCAGTCCAGGCATGCAATCAGCTCCCTCGCCATTCCTCCCCCTTTTCACATACTGCAAGGGATGAAAGACGCTTTGGCCGTAGTCTGTGGTCTGACTCGTCTCTTGAAAACATTATTCTCAACCTCACGCGCAAGTACTGCACGAGTGACAGCAAGACCGACCTCTTTAGCATGGCAGAAAGCAGGCCTGACCTCTTTGGCACCAGTGAAGGATTTTCTGAGTTCTGCAGTTACTCAGACGTACACAGTATCTCTAACAGCCACATCAACTTAGCTCACTGTCAGGACAACTTGGCTGCCGGTCAGAATCATTTGGCTAGCAGTCACAGAGACTTGTACTGCATGGCACAGAGTCAGGGAGACTTGCAATGCATGACAAGGGGTCAGACAAGCACTTTGCCTCGTAACCAGTCTAAGAGTCACACAGATTTATTCAGCAAACGTGGGCGGTGCGTGGCCAACAGTCAAGGTGATTTGCGAGGTGTGGGTGCTACTGCTAGCATGGGGAATCTGCATGCTGTACATTCTGTCTCTAACCTGCATGTGACTGGCAGTGCACAGCAGCTGGCATTTTCATCCCGGGGAAACTCACAATCCACTCTGGGACATCTTTCAGAACTGTCAAGCATTAGAGACAGCAAACAGTTCTGCTCCAGCCCAGACTTGCAAGTTTCACGCTATGAGACGGCATTTGGCCCTGAAAACCAAACAGTGACTCGAGTGTATTATAGTAATGGCATGGCCACAGACTTCCATCATGGTTCAGCCCAGGAATCTGAAGAGCTTTCCCCTGTAGAAACTCACTTTGATGTGGTAACAGATAAAACAAGCTCACGAAACCAATCCAGTCATATCAGTTTTGAACGTGTGAACAAGTCCTCAAATAACACAAGAGACTCAGAATTTTCAAAAAGCTCTGTTCGGCAATCTCGCAGTTACAGCTCTTTCCAGCAGAAGTTTTCAGGTGCATACGATTCCTCTAGCTTTCCCTCTGCGTCAGAACCACAACAGAATACAGAACCAACAGAGAAAAATCCTTCCTCACCTGTTTGGGCAGAGCAAAAGCCACCCCTCTGTCGCAGGCGTCGGGGAGAACGCCACCATACATTTTCAGGGTTGCAGTTCTCCAAGGATCAGGCAACACATCATGGAGGTTTGGATGAGTGGAACAGAGAGATGTCAGTGTCTACACCGTATCTGCCAGGTCTGAGGATGGGTGGTGATGGTCCGAAGACCAGTATGTTGGGTTCTGGACCCAAGTCCGGCACACTCAGAAAGCAGGGGCTTTCATCTGGTCTTGGGGCCAAGCGATGCTCTTCAGCTTTGTTCTCAAATTGTGAGTATAGATTATGCATTTTGTGCTTACAGTTGTTTTGTTTCTGTTTCAGCATTTGTTTATATATATTTAAATGTGACCTGCCAGCACGAAATAGTCTTAAGTAGCATTTTGGGTATTTTGAGATATGCATATCACTGGAAAGGGTACATTCTGCTGATTATTTTGATACTTGAAGTTGAATAAAACTTGTACTCAAAAAAAAATGTAGAAGCTATGTATGTTTAAAGTCATTAAATTGTATGACGGCCATTTTGAGAAAACGGCCTCTACAGTTTTTATGTACTCTCTTACACATTTTCCTTAAATTTCTTTATTTGGTGGCTTTGACCCAGTTTGTTTCTAATTTTAGCTGTCATTATCTGAAAGGTGCACCAAAGAGCTTTCTGTCAGTTTATTACATGTGGGGGTACTGTACAGGTTACGGTTCATAATATGAGACAAAAAGAGGTACTTTTGATAGGAAATTGTGTTGTTTCTGCTACAATCAGTGCATTAAAATATCATTTTAAATTGATTAATAACATTTTTTTCAAGAAAAAAAATTCTGTGGGGGATAGATTATAGCACACAGAAATCAATTTTGAGAAAAAGTCAAAACACCCCAAATAGACCCTCAGTCACCTTTTCAGCTCCTAGTGCTGTTCAACTGACAGCGAGTTAAGACTGATTTGGTAGTGGGAGGTCACACACACACACACACACACACACACATATATACATACATATATAACACACACACACACACACACACACACACACACACACACACACACACACACACACATATATATATATATTATATATGCGTGTGTGTGTATGTGTGTGCGTGCCTGTAATGGGAGAGATTGTGACAATGTATTTTTTTTCTCACTCATGCACAAAACATACTTGTAATATCATATGCTCACATATTATTTCTTTGCCTGTCTACACATTCACATGCAGAAACATTTCATATAGATCATTACATGCATGTGCATGCAGACACAAATTTAGACACATACATGTACACATGGTGCGGTATATATATATATGTAAATACATTCCATCTGTTATTTGATTTTGTATTGTGTTTTGAAGTTTAATTATTGAGAAGATTAACATGTTGTCATTGAGTTTTACAGTTTTAGTTTTTTTAAGATGGTATTACAGCTTCATGTCCTAGCACAAAAGGTGCCAGTTTTGGAAACTGAATATTCAACTGTATGTACATTTTTGAATAGCACTCTGATGTAATTTTATGACACATATAGTGATATATATACTTACTTTGTTTAGTAAAGTCATTTCTGATCTAATGCACTTTGATTTTAAACAATGAAATGCTTAGAATGCAGTTTCTTAATAATAGTATTAGTAAACTTGAATGTTTCCTAATCATCTGTGCTCTGTTTTCAATTTTCATAACAGTATTAATGTTTTATGGCAAAGTGCCACAGTCCAGACTTCACGAGGAGAGAGCAGCAAAAGCATTGCAAGTAGTCTGTCTCTTCCTTCCACCGGCCTCAAGACGCAAACTGCATTTCTTGCTGAAACTGATGAGCAAAATGGTTGCTAACCCCTTCCTCACGCTTGATCCCAGTCAATCCACGCGCAGTCTGGTGAGAACATTTTGTTTTCATTTTGGCAGAAGATAACATACATGGCTGCTCAAAATAATTGGAGTGGTTTCTTGCCATGTAGCCAAACTTGTTTGGCATTGTTACAAAATAGTAGGGAAAGGGATGGTATTAGTGGGAGAGCGCTGCATTATAAATGTATTTGGATTTTCTCAGTCTTCTTGTTTTGGGAGGGCCTAGATAGTTTTTGTTGTTACATGTTTAGACACTTTCATTCTTGTTTGTTTGTTTGTTTTTTATTTGAGGTTCTAGAATTTTCCTGTACTGTTCCACATAGAAAGTATGCTTCTAATCTTCCTGAATACTTTTTTGGAGGACCTGTTTTTTTCATGGAAAATTTTGTGCTTTTTTCAAATGATGTGAATGTGTTATCCAATGAACAAGTGTGCCAAACCATCAACTGCACTGGACCATATGAATTTCTGCTGACATCAGTTACAGAAATTATGAAATTAGAAATAGGTGGTAGTGACACCAGTCCACAAAAATGTGTAAGGAAAAAAATACATTTAAAAAAAAAAGACTTATAGAGAACAAACGGTCCATGTCAAAAGCTTGCACTTTACAAAAACAGAGCATTATCAAACTTTCAATCGAGTAAAAACGGGCACTGGCAAAACATGAAATGCAAATAAGTGTTAGGAACAATAGTAACAGAAGTATTAGGAACCATAGTAAAAACGAGAGCCAAGTAATATAAATGAATACAAATATTCACAGATGCACAAACAGTATACATGCACATGCACACACAACACACACAAGCACACACACAGAGGATGCTGAGCTAGCTGAGCTGGAGTACACACCACCTCTTAGGTATGTGACCCTTGGACTAAGTTGTCATCCTCCATCAGATACACGTACAGGATGCTGAGCTAGGGCAAACTCAGTCTATTTGATGTGTGCCCATGTCCAAAGCGGTCATCCTTTATCTGAACTAGGTGGCTTGTCCTGGTTACAAACACTGGGCTGTTGAACTCCTTGGAAGACCTTTGCCCTGGCTGTTAACTTCTTTGAGGAAGTTCATGCATCCATTGATGCCATGATAATATCACCCCCAGATGTCATTCAGATTGCTAGCTGAGGCGGTGTACCAGGTTGTGGCACATAGAGCCAGCAGGGAGAGATTTAGGGGACAGAGGGGATCAGTGTTTCCGTCTATCTTACAAGTAAAATGTAGCTGCCAGAGAACAGTAAAGGTCCTATTCAGAGCCCCTCTACATCCATGCTGTTTTGTTTCTTTGCAAGCAGAATGTAAGCGAAGATTTTTGGAAGGTAGTTGTGATTAAAAGGATGAGGCTTTCCTCATCACCTGAGACATAGGGAAACAAGGTCTCTAAACCTCAACTTCTGCCAGGGCCAGCATTTAAACTTTTACAGTACTTCTGACCAAATATGTAGTCAGAGAAAACATACCTCTCCAATGATATAGACAAAATATTCGGTCAGTGGCTGTGCCCTGTTTTCAGCAGGAAAACACAATTTTAAAACATTTTGAGAGATGAGTGAAAACTTCAGGATTCCATGCATGAATAGATAATAATTAGGTATGTGTGATGTTTTACAGTCTCCCCCTCCCCCCCCCCCCCCCATCCCCACTTTGTGATAGAAAATGTGGTATCCTACATCTGATTACCATTCATGGACTTGAAACATAGCGGATAACTTAGTTCCTGGCCCGAGCAGCACTTGCGTATGAAAGTCAACATATACAGCTAAAGAAGGAGCAGTCTCATTACTCAAGGTGCTATCTGGATCATCAATCTGTTGATTCACCTGATAGCTGGGGAAATGATGACATTCTTATGCATGTAGGCGACATTTAAATGTTGGCATCGCAAGTTGGACTTGTCCTAAATGAGAGTGACAGCATCTGTCTGCTTACATCGGCATATGACCCAAGGAAAGCACCATTTCTAATTAACTGTCCTTGAGTGAAACAAGTGAAGAAAAAGTTGAAGCTCAAAATCCGAGCATAGCTTTGAAAAGAAGTGTGCATTACGAGCACTGTTTCTGGTGACAAGGGGGGAAACAGGGGAATGTCAAACTGGTGTGGTAGAGGGATAGATCAGGGTTTGTATAGGTCAACTGCATTTTTACATTACAGTGGGACTTACTCTGAATGTGTGTTCAGAAAGTTTTGAGTTTCTTTGAGAGGAATTTATCACAGTTGGACAGTTCCATATGAGCCTCCACCCAAATCTGCCAGTGTGGTGACTACCCAAGCAAATCTAGACTGTGTGTTGTACTCTACTTCAGCCTCTAACATAAAGATGGGCTATTACTGAAACCAGTGAATCAACTGATTGTATGCTTTTATTTCGTTTATTTCTTTTGAAAACCACATCTTAGATTTAGAGCACCGGATGGACTTTATGAGGTGTAGTCATGTTTGAGCACAAAAAGAAGAAAAGAAAAAGGGTTTGTAACGTGAAGTGATATGATGGTGCAGGGTTTTACCGTGAATGCAGATGTGCATATTTGCTAAATGACCCTATGAAAAACAAAAAGGGATATGTAACATGAAGTGATACGATGGTAATGTGCACTGGGTGTTACCATGAATGCAGATGTGCATATTTGATAATAGACATAAAAAAATGTGCAACATGCAATGATGTGATAGTAATTGTACAAAGCGTGACCATGAATGCAGATATGCATATTTGGTAACTGACAAATTGCAACAACATGGTGTTTGTGTTTTTTGATTAGTTTGTGGCCACGTAATGTTTTTTTATAACAGCATGATTTCTAATTGACTGATTTAATTTGAAAAACACAAATCATCATGAACAAAAAATATAGGCCTACAGTTGTTTTTTTAAAATTTATTTATTTTTGCTGACTGAAAGAGGATTTTTCAACATTTTCAAATCAAAAACCGTTGGGACAGGCAATTAACCAATTTATTTACAAGTTGCCACTGAAAGGTTTAGGAGAATGTCTCCTATTAGTCATTGCTTTTTTCCTTTTTTTCGTAAAGGACAGCTACCCAAGTGCAGCTAGGTGAACCAGAGCCTGGTCACCTGACCATTTAGTAGCCACACTTCATCAAACTTAACCTTGACTCTAAGGAGCAAATTTTGTAACTGCCATTATCCTGATCTCCTTGAGTCATTAGTGCCTTAGTTTGAATGGACATAGCATGACTTTTTATTTCATCACATTGGCGTGGAGGTCAGTGTGTATTGTACAGATACATAGATAAATATATTCATGAAACTAAAATGACCTCACTAGTACAGAATGTATGATTTGCTGTTATTTCTTGGTAAAGATTTTCTCATAAATTGACTGGTTGAAGGGAGCAAGGTGTTGGAGATCTCAGTTTCTCTTGGCTGGCATTATGTGGGACGTTAGAGATCTGAACTTCTCTTGAGGATGGCATTTTGAAGGATGGTGTCCATCTCTCCCTCAATTTTTTGCCTTCCCTGTTCCTAAAGAGAGACGGTGCTCTTTTACGGCTAGGAGGAGTGAGGTGGTGTATTCATAAACTCAAAAATTTGAAGCCAGGGTATGAATCTGATCACCAGTGAGTCCAGATTTTGAAGAGGAACGCTATACAGAAACCATTAATATTAAGGTATTCATTTGTCAGCCACATTAATTGAAAAAAAAAATTATCGTGCTTAATCTTAGCTTTCAGGATGGACTAGTCCAACCATTACACCATCCTGTCTCCCAGCTTGTAAATTCATCTTGTCATCTTTTAGTTACACTGTAATTAAAAAATGGGGTATAGGCATGTTCCCTAGCAAACTGATTCATTTAAACTGGTGTTGCAGATATTGGGGACATTCCAGCATACTATCCTGCGAGCGCCAGAAGAGACAGATCTGGATGCGGTGTTGGTGTTTCAGCTGGTCTCCTTCCTAGTTGACCACCACATGGACATTATGTCAGTACCCACTGACATGAAGGAGGGAGTGGAGGATAGGCTCAGGTCTTTGGAGAAACCCCAGGTATGTTTTATAAACAAATTTCCTTTTATAAAAAATAACAGCCAGGATATTGTTTCATGCCGACTGGAGACTGTGTGTGTGTGACAAAAATATGTTAGCAAAATGTTCTTAGCTGTTTCTCAATAGATCTTCATCAGATACAGGTCAAAGTTGTAATCCATAAAGGAATCATTAATACGCTTGTTGGGAAGTCATGGTGCCCAGGTCAAGGTTACACAGACCAAAAAATGCCTACAAATGAAAATCAGCACTTTGTGAAGAAAATGTATGAACAGCACTTTCTCAAGAACATCTGATTGGAAGAAACCTGTAGTCTGTTTTCACTCTTGTGACATAGTCTACCATTGTCTTTATTTCATTTGATGTTTTTTTTTTCATCAGTGGCCTCTTCATAGTCTCATTGAACTTGACAATTATAACCTGGACTTTTTGTAATATTTTTTGTATAAAAAAATGGATACTTTGAAATGGCTTGCTAATTTTTGAAAATCATTTTCGCTTTTAGTGTGAGAGGTGGTGTTAGTTTTTATAGTGCACACCGAACAATGTTTTCTTGGTTGCAGGTATACACAGTGTTTGGCTCACATTGTACAGGTGTTATTTTGGCTTCATATACTGTACCATGTTGGACTGTAAGGATTATGGCGCCAGTAGGTTGCTCTGTCTTGGCTGATTTTAGAGCCTAATACCGAGATGAATCAGAAATAGCCCTTCCGGAGCTTAGTGGTTCTACCCTTTGCACACCTATGCACATGAATTCACTGGAGAAAGCCCTGGTCAGATCATTCTTTTCGGCCACAAATGGATGTGTTTCAGCTGACCAGCATCTTCTTTGTTCAATTTTTTACTCTGCCTCACTCTTTTCTGTACATGATCTTTTCTGTGCTGATCTTAACATGGCCTGGTGTAGCCATGCACCTTTCATTGATTGTCTTGAGTGTATTGCTGTTTTGTGTACTGAATCTGAGTGGGCTTTGTTAGCCATGCACCTATCATTGTTGTTTCGACTAATCTGTGTTTCCCTATTGGAGTCATGGTAAATTTGGGGAAAATCTTCCAGAACCAATAGTTGGAAGAATAACTTAACGAAACTCCTGGCTTTGGATGCTTTGGATTGATGCTAACGATTACTACTTCTGCTGTTAACATCAGTTTGACTTGTTCCTGAGTGTCAAGTAAAGAGGAGGATTCATTTAGAAACCATTCGTTGCTGAGCGGTTCACACTCGGCCACACAGGAGTGGGAGCAGTAGGGCAGTCAGTTCCTTTTGCAACGATCTTTCTTTCTCAAAATTACATTGAGCATCCTAACACAAGTTTGATCATCACAGAACCAATTCAAGACTCACACTCGGCTGTTACACATTGTGTCAGTCGTGAGGTCAGGTCTCAAGCTTAGAATTGTTGTTCGAAACAAAGAGGAACTGAGTAAGTGTGGGGCCAGTTTCTGTGTCAAGACTCAAGTTAGCAATAACAGACATGTCATCACGATACGCTGTGGTGATTGCATGGCAATATCAGCCAGGGTGACTGCATATTATAGGCTTGTCTGGAGATGCTGACAGCCTCGGTCCCACTCATTGGACCTATGGGCAAGGTGTGTGGACCCTGCCCGGCAGATGTGCTGCATGAACATTATACTGCCTCTGTACATTTTTAAGCTACACCCCTGGACTTGGATGCTTGGCTGGTGCAGCTGATGGCTGAATTAATGTGTGCTTCAATCTGACTTGTCCCCAGCAGCTGATAGGGGGATTCAGTTCTCGAAACCCTGCCTTTCAGTCACACTCACTCTCACGAGCTGGGAATTAGCAGCATAATCAGTTTGCTCTGTTATGATCTTGATCCAGATTTCTTTTCCTTTTATTCAGTTGTACTTTAAATTTAAAAAAAAGATGTACTCAGCTTCCATAGTGTAAGATAAAATCCCACCAGTTTCCACTAAGCCTGTTTCAAAGCTCGATTGTAGCAGAACATGAAACTATTACTTACTAGGGTTCTGGAATGAGAATTGCCACACACTCCTTTGCTGCTCTGGCAGTCATGAGACTGAAACAAAGGAGCATCAAGCAAGTGTGCTACCAGTTCCCATGCCCAATCTTCAGGTAATGACACCTGACACATCACCATGTTATGCAGTAGAGAGAGCTTGATAGACGGACTAAGGCATCTTCAGTTAAAAGTTGATCTAGAGATTCTGACAACCCCTGACAGCTCGATGAGACTCACTGGACCCATGGGACAAGGTGTGTTGACTCTCCACTAGTAGACGTGCTGTGTGGGTTTATAATTGTTTTTACACACAACACCCTCAGCCCAAATCAGTCCATATTCCTGAAGACAAGTTGTATGCGTTAGCATTCCCACAGGTGATATCCTGCCACAAGCTTATATCCCTGCTTTCCTTCTGCACAGGTGAGGGATGTTGTAAAAGGCAGGCAAAGGAGATAACATCTCTTAGTGTACCAGATCTCCCTCAGCTATTCCCTGAAAGGGCACCCCTTCTCAGAAAATGACACCCCTAAACAGTTAAGTCTCAGAGGGGGGGTGAGCTGCTTGTTCCCCCTGCCTTCTCCGCCAGTCAGCCTGCCCAGGTTGATCCCATTCAGTGCACACTTTTCAACTGACAACGGTTGGTGGGTGAACCCACTTGCCCTCATCGGAGGAGTGCACCCCTCTCTCCTTGCTTCAGCAGTTGTGTGCAAGATACGGTAGCATGCCACAGCTGCTGAAGATAGGGCACACACTAAACAGATGAGGGTCCAGGCGATTTTTTTTATGGCCCATCATACATCAGATGCACCTACCTGTAAGCTAGCACTAGTTCTATGCATGGGCAGGCATGTGGGTGCTCATATAACGGGACCTTGAAGTGGTTCTGGATCCTGACATGGCAGGGTGGGGTTACTGAGCCTGCCACCACATGTCTGTCCTACAATTCCTCCTTCAAGTCACTGTCAGAGGTGTACTAAGCTGTGACCTCGCTTCCTCTCAACCTTGTCACCATCTAGATCACCAACCATCTTGCCTTGGCTTCTAGCGAGTGCAGAAGCAAAATACATGTCTTTAGTGGCTGACCATCAGACACAGACGTCTTGGAGGATGGTTCCTCCAGAACTCCTTGCCAAAAACCAGGGATCCCTCTATCCTCCACTTTGGACAAGTCAGACCAAGACACAAAGCAGTGCCTGGTCCAGTACCTGCAGTACTTTCTCATTAGAGCTGCTTCACTGCATCTCTAAATGCTGACTCTGTATCTCTATCATTTGGAATTGTCAGGGAGACGTTTTCGCTCAACAAGACCCGAGTATCTTATGCACAAATGTCTATGATATTAGGACAGTTCTCATCCCTATGACTTCTCTCAGCAACCTGCCTTGTGTGCAGTGGCAAACAACTCATGAGCATTCAGACAGTTCCTTTATCAGTTTATGAATCAGTCGAGGAGGGATTTGTCTTGCAGCCAATTGCTCATGAAGTTAGGGCTATTACCATCTCTGTGGCTTTCCTGCAGAAAGCCCCCCTCAACACAATTTACAGGCAACTCTGGCGCTCTAATAGTCCCTTTATAGACCAGTCACCATGTGACATGATTAGATCAACAGTTTTACTTGGAGGCTCGGGATTCAACCCCCTTCATTGAGGATTTTCACACTTTGCTTTTTCAATTTCAGAACAAGAGGTTCAATCTGGATCCCTCACTTTGCCTTTTGGATCTCAGAACAATCATCTTATGTTACAGGGACTTTTCTTTCATAGTCACTATGAAAGAAAAGACTTTAAATTCAGCTTTCAGAATGATTTGACAGTGGCTTTCTCAAGAGAACATGCATGCACAGTGTGCGCAAAAGGGTTGGACCACAGGGCTTTGCAGGGTTAATTCTGGTTATCTTGGTAATAACTGCTAAAATTGGCTGAGACAGGGTGACCTATTGTCACCATAATGCTTACAGTCTGACGTGGTAGTGTATAGCCAAACATGTAAGTAGACAAAAATATTGTTGCACTGTTTTGTATGGGTGTGCACCTACAGAATGTCTGGGTTTCATAAGCCACTGAACACTGACATGGCTTAAAGGATGTTTAGCTCGTGTATTTGGTGTTCTGTGTGTTTATACACATGAAAGAAGTTCAAGCACATGGAGTTTGCACATTATTTTGACTTAGAAGATTTGGAAAAAATCCATCCTTTACACGCTAGGTGCTACCCAGGTAGAATCAAACTCAGATGTTCTGATTAGAAGTCTGATATTCTTACAAACTGGACTGTCGCACCTGTTAACGGGGGAGTGAAAGACTTAATTGTGAGAATATGAAATTTCTTGCTGTTTTGGCGTCTGTTAGTGTTAATTAATTAATCACTTTTAATTCAATTGTGGCATTGTCAGTTAGTTGACACCAGACGTCAGTTTCCTGTGTCACAGAAGTTCTTTATCACTTTTCATATTCAAGCGAACTCTTGTTATGACGAGATATATGACACCATATACTTTGCAAGAATGCAAAAATACATGAGAATACCAGCAGCAGATCCGGCTTGTCTTTATGGATCAGGAAAAGGCATTTGACTGTGTGAACAGAATCAAACATTGGGAAGTCCTAGAGTCATATGGAGCTAAGGGCTGGCTCCTTGACAACATAAGGGCAATCTATGTAAATGGTGATTTTTTCCAGCAGGTTCCAAGAAACATCAGGTGTCAGACAAAGACATGTTCTATAATCACTCCTTTTTGTCACCTTCATGTACAGAATTACTCAAGATAAAAACTCTGATCCAGAAGCCCTCAGTACTCTTATTATTTCCTGATGACCAAGCAGTCATGAACTATAACAAAACTCAGCTGCAAAAACATTCAAACAAGTTCAACAACAGTTGTGAAAATGTGCATGGAAATCTGCAACAGCAAGACAAAGGTTACGTCAGTAGGAGGAACACCTGACAAACTGGACATAAGAATTAAGGTATTTAGGAAGCTTATTTATTGAAGACAGAAAAAAATGGACAAAGATTCTGAGGTCTGAGTCCAAAAAGCAAATGCTGTCGAACTGCCAACTTTCACCCTTTTAACCTTTGACTCCTGCACCCTATCCACCAACTGCAAAAACTTGACCTTAGGGTGAGGGAGTCAAAGTGTTACATTTTGCTTTGCTAGCATGGTTGACAATGCAGGATGCTGTTGGACAGGTCGTGGGAGTCAAAGGGTTAAAACACCCAAGCATCCTGCTGGAACTAAAGGCAGGCTCATTAGTACAATCTTTGCACCCATATTGAAATTACCAATGCTAGACCTTGAAGAAAAAAGATCACATACGTTGAGATGAGATGTCTCAGAAGAGTAGCAGGCAAGAACAAAAATGACATGATCAGAAATGAAGAGACATGAGAGATAGTTAACTCTTGTCAAACAATACATTACATAACAGTAGGTCAAGTGGTTTGGCCACCTGACCAGGATGCCAATCAACCAGCTTTTCAATCCTCAGAGACAGCAGACTTCAGCCTCAGAACCAGAGGAAGATCATGACAGTACTACACAGACGAAATGACAGACACACTCCACAGCTACGAGTACAACTTGATATACACCAGGCTTCCTATCTACTGTAGATGTCAACTTATCTACCTGTAACACCTGATGGAAAAAACAAATAAAGCATGTGACACCACATGTGGACTATATGCATGAATACGGCCATTGTATCAGTTCTGTCCATGTACACTTGTTTGTTGTTGTATAC
This sequence comes from Monoplex corrugatus, assembly GCA_030674185.1. Classification (NCBI taxonomy): domain Eukaryota; kingdom Metazoa; phylum Mollusca; class Gastropoda; order Littorinimorpha; family Ranellidae; genus Monoplex; species Monoplex corrugatus. Next base: position 70,689,397 of record CM060315.1, on the reverse strand, counting down.
CGTAAACTTCAATAAATTAACCAAGTTAGGGATCAAGATGATGAAGAATCTTTACCTTCAAGTTTTATTATCAGACCAGCTATATAAGTAGCTTTCTTTTGGCTGTGTGAGATGTGCATGTGTGTATGCCATGCTAGTATGAAATTATGAATTGTTGGATTTGTTTGCAGCTTGTTTTAGTAGCATGAGGTTTTTACAATGTAAACTTTTTTTAAGAGGCAGTGTGTGTGTGTGTGTGTGTGTGTGTTGTGTGTGTGTGTGTGTGTGTGTGTGTGTGTGTGTGTGTGTGTGTGTGTGTGTGTGTGTGTGAGAGAGAGAGAGAGACAGAATGGAGAATGTATGAACAGAATGGACCAGCAAAGATTGTAATAAAGTTTAGGTTACACACATTTAACACCTGAGATTGACGTTTTGAAGGCTTAGTAAAGCATCACAAGATGCTAGAGAAGGAACAGTGTTAACATGATCTTGTATTTATGATGTACAGGCTGTGTTAATGAGCATGCCACATGTGAACATGTGCTTACTCATCTGAATATGTGCAGTCTTTCATTTTCGTCTAGATCGTATATTCCCCACGAGATCCCACTACGCTGCGCTTTGCCAAGCCCATCTCTGTAGAGCAGTACGAGGCAAGCAGAGTGACCCAGTCTCACAAAGCCCTTGTAGACCTCTTGGACAACATTGTACGTGATGAGAACATGGCTGATCGAGAAAAAAGGCGACGACTCAAACAGGTACACTTTGCTAATGTTTATCAAGGCCATTCACTATTGTAGAGTTCAGTTCACATAATTACATGCTATAAATTGCAGATGCAAAAAATGATGGCAAATTCATCTGAGTTTTGTATTCGTGAGATACAGTAAAAATTCAGGTTTAGTTTAGAGGGGTGAGGTAGATTATTTACATTGTCACTTGTACTTGGAGTTTAGTCCTGCCATAAACAGTGTAGAAGAGGAAGGAGATACAGTGTTTGTAATAAGTTTTGTACAGCAGCTGGCGACCTTTTCCCATTCAGATTCTAGGAGATAGGAACAAGATGTTCGACAGATTATGCTGGAGTGTGCCTCAGCTGATGCCTTTTTCAAGAACATATCAGCATGCCTGGCCCGGCTAGTGGCTAGTGGGAGACTATAACACAGGTGTTTCTGACCCTGTGAGAGACCCAGAGATCAGGCTCTTTGGAAGAAAATTGTCCAAAAGCCTGGACTCCATTGTCCAGATGGGAAGGGGATGGTAATGTGTTCTAATGGCCAGGAGCATGTTGTAGTATATACCTGGTATATACTACAACATGCTCCTGGCCATTAGAACACCATCCTCACCAGTTCTGATTTATCAAAGGAGGACCATGGTGTCCTGTGCACAATGCCACAACAAGGAGTCTCCTTTTTCAGAGACTTTGCCCAGCCTGCAATGACTCATCAGGCAAACACCCGGAGAGTTGCCTTGACCTTGAGTCTGACCTGACAAAGGGCCCCCTCCATCCCACAGAAAAGACCATCCTCCCAGTCATGGGGACAACAACCAAGGAAGGACATGGAGTGATGCTCAGGTTTGGTGAGCCCTTCCTGCTCTTATGGGTTATGCTACCCAGGCCTGTGGCATACAACAGGCCTTTCGCTGCAAGGGCGCACCAAGGAAACTTGACTATCAATGATTTATGCCCAACCCAGCACATCCAGCCATCCCCATCCATTCAACAGGAAATGTCTCCAACCATATCGCCAGATGGAGAGACTTAGATGTAACTTATGACAGGGCTTAAAACGTTCCGCGTCTGGGCTGAATTCCGCGATTTCGGTTTGTCAAAAAAAAAAAAAGAAAAAAAAAAAAAGAGCAAGGCATCCGTGATTGGCTTGCAAGCGTTCATAGCAACGGCGCGCAAGTTATGGCCCCTGATTTGCCCCCGGACCCCCTAGTTTCAGTGGTTTTTTCCTCCTGTATTAAGCCCTGTTATGAGCGATTGGATCATAATCATGCTTGAGTTAGGTTACAAGCTTTGTGTAAGAATGATGACTCCCCCTTCTTCCCTTGCCACCTCCATACAAACTGTCCTGCAGAGAAGAGACCATAGAAGTGGAGATTCAGACCAAAGTACAGAAGTAGGCCATTGAAGAATTCCCACAACAGCGGGACCAAGTTTTATGTCTGTCTATTCATCATCCTGCTAGAGGCATCCCGTCATAGGCTTTCGGCGCTAAACAAGTTCCTAGTGCCTGTGCACTTCAAAATGGAGACTCTGCGCCTTATGGGATAAACCATCAGATAGGAAGATTGGGCAACATCAGTGGATTAACAAAACGCATATTTTCACATCCTCATGCACACTCTCATGAGATGTATCTCCACTTTGTTTGGAAAACCAAGACCTTCCAGGTCCAAGTCTTCCCTTTTCGGCCTCTTCCTAACACTATATCTCATCACTAAGATGGTGTGGAAATTGATAACACTGGCATGCAAGGAGTCCATTCGCTTACTACTTCGACAATTGGCTCATACTGACAGACAGCCACAACCAGTATCTTGCCCACATAGCCAAGATTTTGGACCTGTGTTCACAGCTGATGGAGGCAGACACAAGAAGACCATTCATAAGGAAGATTAGGAAAAGACAGGCAACATTTAGAGGCCATTTTATGAGGGAAGGGGAATTAGAGCACCTGGTCACAACAGGAAAGCTGGAGGGAAAGAGAACACCACATAGACCCCGGGAAAAAAGATTGGATGGACTTGCAGGGTGGCCGAGGACAGAGAGGGTGGAAGATGTGCTTGTGGCAACAAGGGATAGATACATATGGAGGGCCATGATCGCCAACGCCATGTGACAGGGCACATGATGATGATGATGATAATGATGTTCACAGCTGGGTTTCGTCTTAAACCATGAGAAATGTGAACTCAGTCCCAAGCAAGTCTTTCACTTCCTGGGATGAACTTCAACTGCACGACGGTGGTTCCAATCCCTGAGATACTCCACAAATTTATCCAACCTTTACATACAGACAGAGGCTCTACTTCGTTGTTGTCACAGGTGGAATGTAACCTGTATCAAATCCAACACATAGCAGGCAAGTTGAACATTCTAGCAGACTTGCTAAGCTGATCCCACATGTAGTCCATACAGAATGGACCCTTAACTCTCAAGTGTTCCTACAAGTCTGGAAACACTGGTTCTGCCCAGTGATAGATCTCTTAATGACCAAGGTCAACAAGAGACTTTCCATTTATGCCTCTTTAGTGCAAGACCCTGAAACTTTCATGATCAATGCTCTGACTGTGGACTGGTGTGGTCTTCTAGTCTACACCTTCCCGCCCTTAGGATTGATCCTGTTCACTCCAAATTGGCCAGGTCATTCTTGATTCCTGGCTCTTCTGTCTCTCTGTCACGAACCACTCGTAGAACTACCTCTTGCTCTGACCTTCTACATCTGATGAGGTCAGGAACCGTCATGCAAATTTGTAACTTCATCTCCATGCTTGGAGTCTGTGCAGTGTCATTGCCCACAAGAATGTTAACAGCTGAATAGAGTCTCTTTGTCTGGAGTATGTTAACGAAGTCCCAGTCTGGAAAAGAACTTCAGCCGTACTCTTGTCTTTGTTACTACATTCAAGGTGTAAGGGCACAGAGTCAGTTTACAATTATAAATGGGTAAATGGCTGGCTTGGTGTACTCATAAGCATAGTCCTCACATTCCACATAGTCCTCAACCAGTCGAAGTCACTAACTTTCTAGTCCATCTCTCTTCCGACCTTGGCTTATATGCTACCACAGAGGCTGCCATACAGCCATTTTGCATAGACATTTCCACCACTTTATCACAGTTTAGGGGTCTACTCAGAGACACTGTCAGAAGGGCTGCACTTAATGAGGCCAGGAACCCTGGAAGTGGAGGACTTCCAGCTGGGACATTTTCATTGTACTAGACTATGCAAGGAGCTTTTCAAGTCCTTGGGCTCTATCCCTCTAGATCTTCTCACCTTCAGGACTGCCCTCCTTCTTTCCTTAACATCTATCTGGTGCAAGAGTGAAACCCATGCCTTCAGTGGCACCTCAGCAGACATAGGCTTCTTGAAGGATGGTTCTGTTACACAGTTTAGGCTTAGACAGAAAACTGTGCCTGGTCTGGTGCCTTAAGTAAGATTTCAAATGAACTAAGGATCACCACACTTCTAAACTTATTTAACTCTGTGTTGCCAGATGTATCTCTTGAGCAATCATCAAAGCTTACCAAAAAGGCTCAACAAGACTTTGATATTTTACACCCTACAGCCTATGGGCTATTGCCACCTTTGCAGTGTTCCAGCAGAAAGCTCTCTTGAAGGCAATTTTTGAGGCAGCTTTTTGACGCTATAAGCATTGCTTTATAAACTTTAACCTCATGGCTGGCAGAAACGTCAAAGCTAATGGTTCCTAGGAAGGTCATTCACAGTGACTAATAACTATCATTTTATCCAGTTGACTCCGTTGGAATCATAGGAGCACTTCCTCCTCCGATCACTGAAATTCTGCACAGTCCAACATGGTACCATACATGAAGCCAAAAGCAGTATTTTGTATCTACTAAATGTTTAGAGTTTAGCTATATACTTAACATGTTGGACTCAAAACTCCTGCCCATCTGTCCCAGCTAAAAGTTGCCATGGTTCTCACTGGGACTCAATTTGGTTAGGCCTTTGGAAAGAATGGAATGGAACCTTTTCTGGCTTGTACATTTTATGGGAGCGCTGGAGCTAGACCATATGCCCCACATGGACTACTTTGGGCTCATGCCAGTATTAGCTGCTGCTAGATTTAAGCCAAGACAGGACAACCTACTGGCAACACAATCAAAACATCCAACACACTAAATATATAGCCAGACACTTACGTACATAGAAAATGGTTTCTCACAGAATCCATTGCAGTCACCTTTGATTTATGGTTCTGTTGTGCAGGTTTGGCTGATGGAAGCAGAGCCAGCCACGCAATAACCTTGAAAGGGTCAAAAGTTATATCAGATGATTTTAACAGATTCTTTGTGTCCTGTTCATCGTCAGGGCTATGTCTTTGGGTCCTAGTTTTACTCTATTGAATGTTTGTCATCAGTTTTCAGATGAGTGCATTTTGTAAAGGTTATTTTCATTTTTCAGTTTCAGAAAACCTATCCTCAGATCTACAGACAGCGTTTTCCCATTGATAGCAGGGACCCTCTTCAAGCTGACCTTCGACCCAGAGGCAAACCTCCAGTGTTTGTGCGACCACTGCAAAAGTTCAGAGGACTGCGTGTGTGAAGGACTATGCCCTTCAAATGTTCCCTGTTCAAGGATTTTGGTCTTGGCCTTTTAGTCATTTATAAATACTTTTTGTTGTATTTTTTCCTGCATGAGAAGCTGAAAAGGATTAATGTATAGGATATATAATGTAAAGCAGATACTGAAACAAAGAAAAAAGATTTCAAAATAATACACCTCCAAGATAAAGCATGGGGGGAAATGAACAAAGTATCACATGTTTTAACCATTGTTGTTTTACGATAAAAAGGGAGGGCGAGTTCTTTATGCCATTTTGGTGAAATGATTTAAGCAGCGGTATGCGACCACTGCAAAAGTTTATCCAGTTGACTCCGTTGGAATCATAGGAGCACTTCCTCCTCCGATCTCCTACCAGGAGATCTTTGAGCTCAATTTTGGTTTCGAGAGCCAAAGGTACCAGTGGGAATTGTGTGGATTTAAAGGTTCCATGGTGAATTTGTTCATGGCACTTAACTCTGCTGTTTGTCATTTCTTATTTGTCCCCAAATTTAAAGTTATTAACTGGCTACAGATTGTTGTTGTTGAACTCGAGGAGGCATCATTTTCTTCTTGAATCATAAGGTATTGGACAATTTGCTCCATTTTCACATAAAAACAAACATTTGCTGATTTATTGTCATGCTTTTAAATTGGAGCTACAGATTAAAAAAATTTTGGTTTTAACAATGATAAATATTTTTCATGTTCAATATAGTTTTAATCAGGTTTATTTTAGTCAAGTCATGCATCAGCCACTTGCCTATTTTAACTGAAAGTCAAGTCTTAGAAAATAGTATAGAGATTTGAGTGTAATTTTAGTGTTTGTTTCATTGGCAGCATTGTGATTGTGTGTATGTGTGTGTGAGCGTGTGTGATGTGTGTGTGTGTGTGTGTGTGTGTGCGTGTGTGTGTGTGTGTGGTGTGAGCGGTGTGTGTGTGTGTGTGTGTTGTGTGTGTGTGTGTGTGTGTGTGTGTGTGAGCGTGTGTGTGTGTGTGTGTGTGTGTGTGTGTGGTGAGCGTGTGTGTGTGTGTGTGAGCGTGTGTGTGTGTGTGTGAGAGTGAGTGAGTGTGTGTGTGTGTGCGTGTGTGTGCGTGCGTGCGTGCATGCGCACGCACATGTGTGTGTACATGTGTACATGCCATGTAAATAATGAAGAATCGCACATCTTTATTAAGACTTTTCAAGATTTTCACTGAAGTTTTATCAGACAGGTTTTTGCTGCTGGATCAGCTATGTTGATTGTTGTGCATGTCAGTGTATTTACAGAGAGAGTAAGTAGGATTACAGTGTTCCTTGTATTCTGTCATGATTACAAGCTTTCTGACTGTGCTATTGTTTTGTAAAGCGTGTCTCTAATTGACATTGTTGAATGGTCGTGGGAAGTCTTAAACACTGATTATGGTAGTCAACTGCTACTAAACAGAATGGTAGGCTTATGGACATTTGGAAAGTATATAGTTTTGAAGTGTTTTCTTATCAAATTTCTCTCACAGACTTGCCTGAAAGTTTTGTGTAAGCTGTCTTCCAAATTACTGCTTGTATGTTTGAAGGTGTCTGTGTTTATTATTTGCACAAACCTGCCAGAGTGTAATGAATAATGACTCTTTGATCATAGAATGTTTTGCTGACAGATCAGGGTGGCTGTGGGTTTACTTGACATATCTGATTAATCACAGGCACTTTGGCTGCCTCGCACAAAATGTTGCATTTCATTTATCTCAGAATCCTACCAGAGTGAATAATGCAGGAATTGGCTTGGATTTGTCATGATTTTGGCTGGATTTCTGTTAAAACACTACTAATAGCTTACTAAGAGCTGCTCCATACCACAAAGATCAGTCATGCTTTGAAACAGATAAAAACTCTTCCTTCTTTTTATTAATATTTTATATAGGAAATACAGATATTTAGATAAGTACTTTTTGCATTTTAGGAGAAAATAGTTTGTTTGAAGTGATTGCACTTCCGAGATATTTGCAGCGTCTAGACAACAATACAACAACAGTTTACTGTCAGTTTTTCTGAGAACAAAGTCTTGGAACTTTATGCACTTCTCTGTTATGACAAAGTTTCACCACTCATTTTTCAAAGAAACTTGGCTAATAATGCTTCACCATTCCCTTTTCAAAGAAACAGTTCTTCCTGGACCTTGTCTATATTCACTATATGCTAATTTTAGAATAAAACAATCTTTTTTCTCGTTTTTAAGTGTCTTTTGGTGTTTGTATCCTGTTTGTATCCTGTTCATGCCCTCATTGGGTTGTCAAAGTTTGTTTCCTGTTATGAATGTTAGTCCTATTTGGAGAGTGCAGCATGCTAATGAAACTATTTCTTTCTGTTTGAATGTTTTTCTTACCATAGTGCCCACTGTATTTATTTGCTATATCTATCATCACCTTTCCCTGCCCCCCAGTTCATGCAGCTGTTTGTTTTTGCAGGCCTGAAATGGCTGTTTTGTCCGTTGAACTATAAAAGTCCCTTATGGCTGTGTTTTGTCAGCAAACTGTGAAAGGGACTTTTCTTTATGCTAGACAAAACTTGCACATCCCTCACACTTTTTAAGTATTCCATTTTCTTAGCCGGTTGGCAGTGCAGTGACGATTATTAGTTACACATTCATGTTGGTGCAGTTTGTTCCTACTGTTGTAAGTGTAAATATAAATGGCCTTTTCTTTCAGAGGCCCATGAAATTCTGAATATAAATGCTTGTAGTAAAAGGCAAAGGCTGACATTTGATTCTAAACTGCCTTTATGGATTCTGACAGACTTAAAAATTCCTTGATGTTGGCAACCAATTGCCAGTCATTTTGTTAGTATTTAAAAGGGACATCAAACAGAAATTGCTTGTGTGCGGGCCCCAGTAGCTCAGTTGGTTTGAGCATCAGATTCACATGCTAATGGTTGTGGGTTTGAATCCCGGGGTGCACTACATTAAAACTGGCCTTCTCACCATCCCATCTTAACATCACTGTTCTATGGTGTTGGTATAGAATTACATAGGTCCCACTTCCCCCACTTCCCTGGGATGGTTATCCCTGTCGGTCATATCACCTGAGGTGGGTGTTGACATAAAAACTGCAATGAACCAACCAACCAGAAGCATTTTGGAATTGTCACCTTAGGACAAACAGTGCGATTACAGATTTTTTAATGATCAACTTCAGATATACTGAGGTCTTAACCTTCCATACAAAATCTTCTAGCCCAATACCATCTCCAGTCAACACCTACTTGCCTGATGCAATTTGGGACAGTATGAACACTATCCTCATGAAAAGACAATAGAGATGTGTTGGGCACTTCATCTGAGAAAAACAGAATAACACAACCTGGACTGCCCTACATTGAACGTTAGAAGAAAACCGTAAGAGAGGAAGACCAAGAACACCAGGCAACAAACAGCAAAGAGAGAATTTGAGGCCCTGAAACACACCTGGGGTATACCATACAGAGGCTGATCCAAAACAGACAGGAGTGGTGGGTCTTCATTGCTGCCCTATACACCAATGATATAATGGGCAATAAGTAAACAATTTCTTACTGCATATGCTGTCTGGCCTTTCTGCTGGCCTGTCTCATTATCTCAAAGTCAGTCTCTTACTTACACAACGTTGATTTTCCTTGTATTTAAAATATTTGTATCGATCATTTTTTAGGTTGGCTTACAGTGCTGCTTTCACTGTTCATAGGTACTTGTAGTTCACCCCCATGATGATTTTTCTTGCTATTTGAAATATTTTATCAGTCATCCATTTAAAATAAGTGTATCAATCACTTTTCTAGGCTAGCTAACAGTGCTAGTTTCACTGTTCATGGGTACATGTAGTTTGCCCCCAACCCCTCAGTTTTCAAATGATTTTATTTTCTGCATTAATTAAAGCAGGGTTAAATGGAACAATGAAGTTATGAAAAGAAAAGTTAACAATGCCCTGTTTTCACAGATGGCATCATCTGTGTGATGTTTTGGTTATCAAATTTTTCCTTTTCATTCATTTAAAATCCCTCCGTGGGGATGCCAGGGGCTCTTTCAGTACAAATAGTATCCCCACTTTTTGCAAATTCTGTGCTAGAATTTTCCTTTTCTATCACTCTCTTTGCTTCTGCCTTGTTCCTTTGCTTTCTGTCATTTCTTCCAATCATTTTCTGCCTTGCTGGTTTGGTCACCTGCATATGTTTGGTAACATATTAACGTACATTCTCTTAGGATTGATAACTGGACACATGCATTGGGTGCGTTTTTGACTCTACCGAAATGTGCTGAAGCAATTTTAGGTAATTTAGACCCATTTTTATATATGTTTTAGTGTCCTTAGTTATGTTTAAATTTGTATTCTGGTACGCTTTTTAAATCCCCTGTGTGATAAATTGGATGGAGTGGTCAACGCCAGGGGCATATTAGATTATGTGCACGAATGTATTGATATGTGTATTTAATTTTCTTTTCCTTTTTTCCCTGTTGAAGTATTGTGTGTGTTTTGAAACAATTATAACCCTGACATGGCTCTATAACGATAACAGTTCATTTTAAAAAAGTGATTCAGATCAAGACTACATTGTCAAAAGATGTTTTAAGAAAGAAAACTGCTTTGTCAAACCAGTTGACATATCTAAACTCCTTCATGTTACAGACCTCATATTCACGAAAGAATGTGGATTTGGAGAAAGTAATGGACCATAATACTCACTGAAATGCATACTTTTTGTACATCATTCTACATGTATGAATACTGAGCCTCTTGGTGATATATGTGCTTTTTGTGTGGCTTCAATTTACAAGCTACTACCTTGTTGATTGATCACTTGCATTCCTGTAAGCTTTGCTTTTTCACATTCCTGTCCATGTATCTGTATTTCCAAATTTCCATGTACATATTTCCTTATGATAAAATTAGTAAAATCTATATAATTTGTTACTTGGGAAGAAAAGGTATATTCATTTGCAATATCCATCTTGGCCATCTTGGGTACCTTTTGTACTGAATGTATAATGAATGTAAATGGCACATAATCATCACAATTTACCTCCTCAGTAAACTGTACCATTTAGTACTAAGCTTGCTTCCAGTAGACAGTGCTTGTTGAAATAGAAGTAACCATACCTCGTGCTACTCTCCTGATCACAGGCTAGTTGGGTCTTTTGACAGAGCCATGGACTTAGATCTGATATCTCTTGAGTTCAGTCCCAGTCTGTGACTTTAAAAACTAGCCTGTTCATTGCCCATCAAATTGTTTCAGTCATTCTGGTGGTGTAAGCTTAGTATGTTTCATAGGTCCCTCTCTGCCCTCCCCATTTCAAGACCTTGCCAGCACATATAGTTTAGCACAGGCTCAGGAGGTCTTGCAAGATAACTGCTGGCAGATTTGGATGGAGTGCATATAGACTTGTCCATGTGTGCAACACTAGCACATCACCATGTTGGAGGTTGAAGCTGTTCACAGAGACTCCAGCAGTTCACGGCGGAGGTCATAATAGCTGATGTGCAGGGACCAGAAATACCACGTCTGTACAGCTTCTGCCGGCGCAAGTGGATAAACTGGTGTGGAGAACAGAGATTGACCCATCAAATCTTCAAGTCTACTGTTCATCAACTTCCTGGCGTACATGCATTCATAGAAGAACTTGTCAGCCAGCCTGGTTCAGGGTTAGCAGGTCAGCCATTTGTACTTTCATTAGTTAGCTGGGTGGACCCTCCTTCAAGTCTGAACCCCTCCTAAGATACACTATGAGAGCAGCATCCCTCTGCGCAGCCTGCAACCCCAGGAGGAGAGCAGTGGGAGCTTTTCGTGGTGGTGTATTTCCTCAGGAGACCCCCATTTGAGCCTATCATCCCCTGTCATCTGCTAATCTTGAAGACTACTCTCCTTGTGTTGGCAGCTACAAGTGCCAAAACAAGATCCACGCTCTTTGTGGGGCCAAGTGAGACATTGCCTTTCACAGAGACGATTTGGTCATGCTCAGGTTTCTCCCCGAGTTTCTGGCTAACCTCATGTTCCAGGGGAACACAGTCACAATCAGATCTCTGTCTGATGTGGTGAACAGATGGGAGAAAGATTGTCACGTATGTCTGGTCAGATGCCTTGGGCTATACCTTGATAGAACTAGTACCAGACATTCTTCCCACAGGCATCCCCTCATTTCCATACCTGAGTTGCACTACAAGGACATATCAGCAGGTATGATCTCTCGTTGGATTAGAGAAACCATACTCAAGGCATATGCCAAGAGTCAAAAGGACATTAGCTGCTTGAATCCCTGGGCCGAATAGGTTAGAGTCATCGCCACTTTGGTAGTGTTCCAACATTCAGTGGAGGCAGCCTGTTGGTGTTCTGCAAACCCCTTCATCTCCCATTACCCTGGGGATTTCAGAATCAGCAAGGCTGATGGTTCCAGAAGAGATGAAACTGATTTCGTGGAGCATTTTTTCTTTGAATGCATTAAAATATCTCTCACCTGTCTCACCTGTCGGCGTCACCGGGAACAGTGTTGGCCGCTGCACATGATGTCCTCACAAGTTGCCTCCAGCACTCTCGATCTTGGCTAAGTCTGACCACCTCCTGGAGTTTCTTGCCACTGATGTTTGTGATGTTTCTAGCAAGTGATGCAGGTGGCCGTCCTCTGTTTCTCTTTCCTTCCACTTTACCTTGGAGGACAGTGGACATCAAGTCTGTTCTCTCATTACGGATTGCGTGTCCAACATATTTCAGTTTCCTCCGTTGTATGAGTACTAGAAGCTTGCGTGTAGTACCCAACTCATTCAGTATGCTTTCATTTGAGCGCCTATCCGTCCATTTGACCCTCAGCAGTCTTCGGTAAAACCACAGCTCTGCTGCTTCCACTCGTCTTTCATCCTCTTTCTTCATTGTCCATGCCTTGCAGCCGTATAACATCACTGGCCAGACAAGACATTTTAAGAGTTTTATCTTAAGGTCTGCTGTTATGCTGTGGTCTTTCCAAATATTGTTCAATTGAACCATATTAAAATATCAAGTATGTGGAAATTTGTTTTTCATAAAATTTAACGATTTGGGTTTAAAATTAAGATTAATGAACAAATAGCTCGTCTTTGACACCCAAAAAAGAAGGAATTTTCATGTTCTGCTTACAAATGTATAAATTACTTAAATCATTCTTGCAAAAATGTGTATTGGTAAATTTAGATATGGCACAGTGATAAACATTACAAACATCTTTAAACAAGAACTAAAACTGAGATGTTTAGAATAGGGGGATGGGATGGGAGAGGGTGATGAGGAATGAGGGGGTGAAGAGAGGGCTGAAGAGGGAGGGGGAGAGAAAGAGGTACAATGAATGAAAGTGCACATCATCTCAGAATATGGGTATGCATTGCACAAATGTGCACACACACATGATAGGGCGCATGAAGTCTTGTGCAACAAACAAACAAAATCAAAGACATTTCTATTTAACAAAAAAAAAAAAAAAAGAAAAAAAAAGTGAAATTGTCCATCTAATGTTCTGACAGATAGTGCAATATTTCTTTTGTATCAACATGTTGCTATGATCTGCCAAAAAGTGTTATATTCTCAAAAGTGACCAATGAAGGACATGTAGCAGCATCTAAACAAAAAGGTACTCCATGGACTGCATGCGACTGAGGTCATTAAAAAAAAAAATACTGGTAAACTGATTTGTTATAAGAAATTAAGAAAATCAGTTCAACGCATAAAGGGTTAAGCTATTTACTATCATAGCAAGTTTATGGGAAATCAGACATTTTGTTTGCACTGGATCATCAGTGATCAAAGAGCAGTCTGACTTTTTGTCTGTAGGCTAGTTTTCTGGTGGTACACAACTGCTTATGACATGTCTGATGGGTGAATTTTGTTGTTGCTGTGTGTCGCTGATCCTTTTCTTCTTTTCTCTTATCTCCCCTTTTCATTTTCTTGTTTTCTTTCTCTTTCTCTAACTTGTATCTTATTGCCATTTTGTTTTGTGTGCCATTTTTGTGTCTCCTGTGTGTGTGTGTGTGACAGAGTTGTGTTACTGATAGTATGTTGCGTCCTGTGTATGCAATAAAATAAGTTATCACTTGTGATTACAGAGTGTGTGTGTGTGTGTGTGTGTATGTGTGTGTGTGTGCGTGCGTGCGCGCGCGCAATTTATATTGTCAACCTCTGAATGTCACTATGAGTGAATCATTGGTAATAGCAGTCGCACAAGCAACCACAAGGCAAAAAAGTTTGAACCACTGTGACTGAAATGTGAATCCTAAGAGAAGTAAGTGTGATCTGTCTCTCGATCTTCCTTGTCTTAAATCCCACCTCTCAACTTCATTTTAATTCCAAAAATTTGTTTTGTTCTGTTCTCTGATTTCCAGTCTTCATTAGAAAGATCTAAATGTTTGACTGAAATTTGCACAAATTAAGTGAACAAACGGTGATCCACAAACAATCGAACATAAAACCTCACAGTGTGTTCCTTCACTGCCAAGCATACAGGAAGTGAGGGTTGTCTTTCCCTAAAATCAGCCTTGTTTTGTACTCTATATTTATGATAGAGAATGCTGATCATAGACAAAACACTCAAAAGAATGAAAAGTTTGATTCCCCCCCCCCCCCCCCAAAAAAAAAAAAAAAAAAAACAACATAACTGCAGGAGACAAAATTGTCACTCACATGATGGATCAGCAATTTTTTGATTTGCCTGCCTGCTTTTTTACTTGCCTCTTTTCCCCAACAATGAATTCCACAACTACCTCATTCCCTTAGCCCTCGGCCACACTACGAGTGGCGCTGTGAAGCGGGCTGCGGGGTAGCAGTAGGTGAGCTTTGAGCTGTGAGCGGTGGGTGGCCACACCAAAAGCGGTGACAGCTTGTGGTTAGCTTGCCTACTGCTGGCTACAAGCTCGGTGACCGCTGAAGTGGCCACACTACAAGCTGCTAGGGGCTGGTTGTGGGCTGGTGTGCTGCTAGCTGTCGTTCATACAGTTGGTTTCAGAATGTCAGTGAGCAAGTATCTTGTGCTTCATGAGTTATCAGTCATCGCCATTTCTTCGACAAGAAATTCTTATTGATAAAAGACAGTACTGGGTCCATCCCATTAATCAACAGAGAAATGTATATGGTGAATATCATCATTTGGTATCGAACCTTAAACAGCATGAAGAAAGATTTCAATCCTACCTCAGGATGTGCAAGAGTGTACGTACTATACATGTCTTTGTGTGTATGCGTGCATACGAGCGAACATCTGTGCGTGTGTGGCACATGTGCGAGCGTGTACATTTTTAACGTTTCTGGAGAAGGAAAGGAAAGGGGGCAGGGACATAAGTTTAAGTCGACTATTTGTAGTTACTTGCATGAAAGAAAGAGACAAAAAACAAACAAACAAAAAACGAAACGAAAAGCAAAAAAAAAACAAAAACAAAAAACTTTGGCACGGTAAAGCAATACACCTGTCATAGAAACCGCTCCCCCACCCCTCTCTCTCACTCTGTCTGCCTGTCTGTCTCTCTCTCTCACTCTGTCTGTCTCTCTCTGTATGTCTGTCTCTCTCTTTCTCTCTCCCCTTCCTTCTCTTCCCCATGTCACCTGACCTTATTGGTTTGCCGTATTTTCTGTTTGCAAGCACACTTAAGATGGGCCGACTGAAAATTGAAAATTAAACAGAACGAAAAGTAGACACACACACACACACATACATACACATACAGAGAGAGAAAGAGAGAGAGAGATGGCATAATTCTTTTTAGACTTCAAAACATAAAATCCTCCCCATCCGACTACATTTTCCTCTTGTTTTCGTTTTTGTCTTGTTTTGTTTTAATCCAATGACTTGGTCGTCTAAGTGCTCAATAAATTTTTATTATGTGAAGACAAGTTAACAAAAACAACAGTGAACACAAAGAGACAGACAGACACATCTTCGTTGCTACCTACTTTAATGATGTACTTGAAATCTGTTTAGCTCCTTATAAAAAAATGAAATCATCTGAATGAATAGGCCATTTCATCGCAGGTACACATCAAACGCGCGTGCGTGAAAAAATGAACACACGCATATATCCATTCATTAGAACCAGGACACACACGTTCAATGGGAACGGCACACACACACACACACAGCCATTCAATTAGACGATTACACACATATGCGCGTACACGCACACACACAAGCATGCATGTACACATACAAGCACGCACGAACACACGCACGCACGCTTACGCACACACGCACGCACGCATGCACACACACAAGTATTTATATAAAAATCAGTTTCAGCATATACTGACAATTCACACATCTCAGCTAGTTCTTGGAAAAGTTTGGTACGAACGTCTGTGTTCATAAAGTCATGATGTTCTTTTTGCCAAAGTGGAGGTCTTTTTTGAATGAATGCAATAAATTCCAACGTTTTGTCTTTTTCTGAAGAAGTAGAACACATTTTCACTTTTCCTGAGATTCTACTAACAGCGTCTGCTGCACTTTCTACTATGCCAGCCTCTGACCCCACTTTGCTTATCGCGCCAGTTCCATAAACATTCGGTCATGACCTGGGAAAACCACCGACAAAAACACTGCACGAGCGGCAAGCGACGATAAATGCCCGGAACATTATCGTCGCTCGCCGCCAGCACTATCCGCGCGGTTATCGCCCATGGTGTGGCCGCCTGTACAGTAATCAGTGTCATCTTTCTCATCGCGCCGCTACAGCGCAGCTCATAGCTCGTAGTGTGGCCGCACCCTTAGTTTGTGGAGGTCTTTTGTTTTGTTTTTTTGTTTTTAAGTATTCTAAAGTAGTCTTTGTCGATTGTATACGTATGCCTGGTGCATGAGTGTGCTTTAATTTGAATTGTCAAGATTTGGCACCATATGAATACTGTATTATTAATTACTTAATTAGATTAGTGGATATAGCCAGCTCTGACCCCCTTTCCAGGGACCTTATCCTTTCAGTCTTCAGGTAAGGTCTACTGGGCAGCTGTCTACACAACACTTTGCCAAACTGGAGGTCCTTCCTTTTCTGAGGACCCCCTTTTGAGACATCATTCAGTCCTATGTGCTTAAAGATGCCAAGAACCCCAGATGGGCTCCAGCCTGGGACATCTCTTTGGTCCTTGGTCTCCTCCTCTTTCAACATTTCAAAAAGTTTCACTTTTGAATATATCTTTCATATTAAAACAGCGTTTCTTGTTGTTCTTGCCTCCAGTAAGACATGCAGTGACATTTATGCTCTCAGTGGACTGCCTAAAACATAGCCATAGCACTGGATGGCTTGCTCTTGCTTTACTTTTTCCCCTGAACGAGTTAAATAAATACCAGTTCTCAATTGACCCCTACCCTACTATTCACACAAAACATCTTGGTGACAGGGACATCATCTGTCCCATTAGAGCCCTTAGAATTCATTGGAGATGACCTACCCTTTTTGTGTAAGTCAATGTAGCTTCTTGAAATGAGAACCATTTTGCAAGATAACAGGCGCTCAAGGGTTTCAGATGATTGACAAAAGTGATCCCAGCTACCTACTTGAGATCAAAGACAGGACTATCCCTTGGCCTCATGCCTCTGTATTCATGTTTTCACTCACAGGGAAAACTTACATGTGCATGAGGTCATGGATGTGGCTTATTGGCACTCTCACCACCAACACTTTCATCCACTTTAACCTCTGTGATGTTTTTCACTTGAAAAAAAATTGCTTCCAGGTTATTATCAGACGTTCTTGCCCAACAAACGGTCTCCACTTCCAGTTCCTCCTCAAGACCTTAAACCAAGTGAACTCCCACCCTTCATAATACCATTCTACACTCATGAGTCACAATGTAGTATGTTTCATTAACATGTTTTTCCCCTTAAATCATCATCATCATGATCAGGTGCTTTGTCGCATGGCGTTGGCGATCATGGACTTCCATCTGTCTCTATCTCTTGTTGCCCCAAGCATCTCCTCCACCCTCCTCATCTTCAGCCACTCTGCAAGTCCGTCTAGCATTTTCTCCCTGGATCTACCTGGTGCTCTCTTTCCCTCCAGCTTTCCCGTTGTGACCAGGTACTCCAAATCCCCCTTCCTCATAATATGGCCTATAAATGTTGCCTGTCTTTTCCTAATCTTCCTTATGAGTGATCTACTTGTGTCTGCCTCCATCAAGACTGTCTCGTTTGTTTTCTTTGCTGTCCATTAAACTCAACATTCTTCCTAGAAACCACATCTCGGCTGCCTCAATCTTGCTCTGGCTTTGCTTGCTGACTGTCCACGCCTCACATCCGTACAACAGTATTGGTTCTATATAACATTCAAGGACACTCTTCCTGATGTTAATTAACAGGCATTTGTTGGTAAGAATGCTTGTCATCTTGAATGCTGTTTGGGCTTGGCCGATTCTGCCAGCTATTTCTGATGTGCATCTGCCGTCTGATAAAATGACCGTTCCCAGGTATTTGAACTTATTAACCTGTGTCAAGGTTGTGCCATTTGCTGTTATTTTGCATGAGGGGATTTCATGTTTTTTACTGATCACCATGACTTCAGTCTTCCTGCTGTTTAGTTCCAATCCCTTACCTTTGCTTTCTATTTGTAGTATATTCACAAGGTTTTGTAGGTCCCTTTCATTTTCTGCTATTAGCACGGTGTCATCTGCATATCGAATGTTGTTTATCATTTTTCCTCCAACCTTTAATCCACGGTCTTCTTCTAGGTTTCTCATGTTTTCACTGTAAAGTGAAAACAGATCTGGTGACAAAACATAATCCTGTCTGCTCCTCTTTTGATGTTTTGGAAAGAGCTTATATTGTTTTCTATTCTCACTGCAGCTGTTTGTTCCCAGTACATATTCCTGATTATTCGTAGATCTTTTCCATCAACATTGAGTCTCTCCAGTTGGATGATCAATTCTTCATGTTGTACCCAATCGAAACCTTGGTATAGTCAACAAAGCATAAATACAAATCTTTATTCATCTCAATTGACCTCTCTATGATAGTTCTTAGGATGTATATGGCATTAATAGTTCCTTTCCCTTCCACAAATCCACACTGTTCATCTATTTCTCTTTTGATTGTATTCCTTGTCCTCATCATGATTATTCTTAACAGGATTTTTGTACATGATCACAACTGTGCGATGGAGTTCGCATTCCAAAACCCGTCTTCTTAGGAAGTGCAATGAAAATTGATTTTGACATATCTTTGGGGATTTTTCCGGTGTCAAATTTCATTTAGGAAGACTTATTTTTTCTATGCCAAATTCCTCCAGGGCTTCAATCACCTCTGTAGTAATGTTGTCTGGTCCTGGGGCTTTTCCTAGTTTCATCTTTTTCAGTGCTGCTCTAACTTCATCTTTCATTATGGGTGGTCCTTCAAAGTTCTTTTTTATAATGTGTTCTTCGTTTCTGTCATCCTCAAAAAGGTCTTTAATGTACTCTCCCCATCTGTCCAGTATTTTGTCTTTTTCCATGATAAGCGTGCCATCTTTCGATTTTAAGCAACCAGTTGATGTGCATGTATTTTTCCTGTGGACAATTTCTTCAATTCGTCTGTACATACCCTGAGGATCCATTTTGTGTCGGTTTTCTATCTCTTTGCATTTTATGTTCAGCCAAGCTTCCTTGCACCTATACCTGATATCTTTGTTTATCTTCCTGTATATCTCCTCGTTTCTCTTTGCCCTCCTTTCCTCCATCAAGCCCAGAATTTCATTTGTCATCCAGCTCTTTTTTGCTTTTCTATCTGCCTTATGGATTTCTTCACAAGCTTCATTTATTGAATTTCTCAACTTTGTCCATTGTTCCTCACTGTCAGTGTCACCGTGTTCCAGAGCACTGAATCTGTTTTGAACATGTAGGCCCCTACATTAATTTTTTTTACGTATCACTTCATCTGTCTTTAAGAGTCCAAGGTTTAGTTTGATGTTGCTTTTGGTCTGTATCCTTTTCCTCAATTTCAGCCTAAACCTTCCCACTACAGGATTGTGGTCACTGTTGCAGTCTGCGCCTGGTAGTGTTTTTGCTGACAGTAAAGAATCTCTAAATCACATTTCATAAATGTACTTACTGTGACTCGAGTTTAATTCCCAGGTGGTCTTCCTGCTGGCTCTGGGTTTCCAGTTCTTTAAGTTTCTTATTCTGGTAGTTCTTCACCTGGTTGCCTCCAAACAAGGAAGATGATGCTCACGCACAGGTGAACACCAGCTGTGGTAATATGAATAGAGACTTAACTTTCTTGCTAAGCTGACAGTACAATTTTTATTTCTATCAGGTGGGAATGGTTAATAACTAAAGAGTATTGGCACTATGTTTATAAACATAATTTTAGGGGAAAAATCCATTCTTTATTCTTTGTCTACATTTGTATAAAAAATTTCATGTGAGGAACTTTTCCTATATACAAATACTGACATAGTGAACCATGAAAAATGGCTGCATAGGCCTACATCAAGACTAGAACCAATAAAGATCTCAAGTCAGGAAGTCTGCTACATAATTATTGGCAGATTTAGGTGGAATGCACATGGAACTGTGCAAGCGTAGTGAATCCATCTTGAATAAACTCAAATATATATTAATGTTATATACAGTGTAGCTAACAGAGACGAATAAAAAGGATATTTTCTCCTTAAACCTTTTCTTTTTAATAAATATAAAATCCGATTAAAGGAAATTTTTCAAGCTACACTGACAGTGTTGTAGGCTATATTTAACTGTTAAGTTTTACATGTAATATCAGATAAACAATACTTGTTAATGCAGATCTGTGGGAGATAACTATGTATGTTTCCTGTTTCAATCAAATTTGCACTGATGCCAAATTTTGAAATAAAGACATCAAATGTGTACTGGGGTAAAAAAAAAGACCATTCCATCCAATTTATCACACGGGGATTTAAAAAAAAAGTACCTTAATACAAATTTAAACTTAACTAAGGACACTAAAGCATATACGAAAACAAGCCTAATTTACCTAAAATTGCTTCTGCATATCATTTCCCTAGAACAAAAAAATGCATATAATACATGTGCCCAATTATCAATCGTAAGACAAAGTATATAAGAGGGGAAGGCAGATAGGATGAGGAAGTGAAAAGGTTATATCTATATATCTGTAATGATCAACCTTGCCAAATATCTAACCAGGACAAGAGGGAGGGTGATCAGAGTTTAGGCCCATACATGGGTTTTAGAATTATTCTTTTAGTGATGATGCATTATCAAATAATCTTGGTTTCTCATAGTTGTAGGCATGCCTTGATTAGATGTAATCTTCCTTTCCCAATCTGCAATAATCTGTTATTTGAACACTTCCAGTTTGAACTTTCTCACTGTGAGAACATGTATAACTTACTGTAAAACTGCAAGTGTGTTTAGGAACATGGACAAATACATGAACAATTTTTCTCACGACTGTTCCAAATGCTATCCTCAAACTAATGCCAGTAACGTAAGATCAGTGAACATCAACATTACTAACACCTGTTTGTTTTGTGTGAAGAATCAAAAGTATTTCACAGAAAAGTAAATGAGCACTGTGCATTTACAGCAACTTACTTTGCCTCGTTGAGATCTTGTTGGCGCCTATCTTCCAATCTGCTGCTTGCATGTCTCCACAGGTGCGAATCACACCAGAGTCCTCCATTCCACCAAGGTGCCAATAGGTAACTGATCTTAAGGGTTAGGGAATGTAAAGCAGCAAGGAAAGAGGAGTGGGTCTTGCTCTCAAAAAATTGATCTGAGAAAAGGTATGGCCTGAAAACCCCTCACTTACTTGCACAAACAAAATCAAACAACATTCAACAAGCAAAACAATTTATTTTCAAAATCTGAAATTAAAAAAAATCTTACAAATAATGACTTTGTCACTAAGACGCACATATGAATGTAAACAACAAGCGCATGTGCAAAAATGTTTTAACCATTTGCAAACATCACCCACACCAACATTACATCCAACCTGAACGCTTTCTTTCGAAAATGTGAAAAGGAAAAGATACAGATGATACAACCATCAAAACACATTTGCTTCAGAATTTTCTGACATTTTCATCAACATTAAAGAACAAGGATCAAACACTGACAAAACACACACGCGACCTTTCATCAAAAAAGCAACATATACAACATCGTTAAAATGAACTTGAAAAAATAAAACTGATTAAAGGAATTTTTATAATTCTGACCTGCCTTACAAAACATTCCTTATCTTTCTTAGAATTTTGGACTCATGACTGAAAACAGATTCTAACCTTAGTAACTGAATCACTGGGTATCTCAAAGACTGTGCACTCATAGCAAATATTTGCACATACGTATTCATGATTTTTTACTAACATGTCTTCAGCCTACTTATGACAGACAAGTGATCACAAGAGCTTGTGTACAATTTACATTCTGACCCCCCCCCCCCCCCCCACAACCACCACCCACCCACACACACACAATACACACACTTCATCCCTAGCTGATCTCAATCATATTCTTTCGATGAAAAGAAGTTTCACAAATAACAGACTGAAATATCAAAAATGATTGTCCACAAAAATACACATTACAAAAGCTTACAAAATATGGAAACGACTTTGTCTATGTGCAACCCCATAAGGTCACAGCATACCTCTACTCTTGAACAGCTCAGGATATGTCATACATTTTCGGCTGTTAATAAAAATATGTCAGTGGTAGCTGTCATCTTCCTTTGACTGAAACACAACTTGCATGTGATGTTTTGAGTGCAAGCTATGAGTTATTTAGCACAAACATACATTAACACTAAAACCACTGTATTTTCTACCTATGCAATGTGCAAGCACTCAGATGCTTTGTCTGAACTGGCAGGATCACATCATTTTTCTTTTAAAAAAAAAACTGAGGGGAAAAACAAAACAAAAGAAAGACAAAGCAAAGATAAAAAAAACTTGAGAAAATACTGTTGTACTTTAATTTAAGTGTCTGAATTGTGCATACATCTATGAACTTTTAAGCCAGTGAAGTCACAACAGTGTGTGTTAAATATAATGAACAGGAATGAAATAATAGATCCACACTATTTCCACCGGTTGTTTTTAACTTTTTCAAGAGAGTGATTTTTCAAAACAATGTTCAAATCACAAAACTCGGGCCAGCAATCAATGTTAATTATGAGATAGCAATCCCTCGACTTTATGATAACCAGCATTTCCAAGCCATACCTTATTCATCAAGTTATACAGATTTATTGATTGTTTTTCTTTATATCTAGACTCATAACAATGAAAAATGTCACTAACAATATTATCAAAACACTCTCTACCAATTCGTTTTGTTTTCTTTCTAACCATATAATCACAGCCATCAGCAAGTAACGATAATAACAAACAGCACATGTATGTAAATAATGGTGTTTGATAAAGACCAGGAACAGCTGGAAGAGCCCAATGCTTGGCAATCATATTTTTTCATTTGTGTATATGAAAAAAAACAAACCCCACCAACAACAAAAACAAACCAAACCAAACAAAAAACAGGACAAGCAAATACAATTTCCATGAACCAAAATTCATGAAACCATTCATTTTTTTAAAAACCTCCCAAAACTCCTCTTCCCTTCTCTTCGTAAGAACAAAACAGAACAGAACAAACAAACAAAACCATCCAACAACAACTAAACAAAAAATGAAACCTATGGAACCCAATTCAAGATTTATTAACACTGTCAACCTTGACCCCCATGGAGCCAAGTTGTCCACTTGCACTCCACAGCAATAATGGGGGATTTTTTCCCTCAAATTCCTGTTCAGCTGCATGTGCTTATCGTTGTTAAAATGTGCTGTCCTAGCTAGCTCATTTCTCTGTCTTGGGCAGAATTTCTGTCACAGGAATATCCCTGGGCTTAATTTTTGGTACAGATTATAAACATCCATCCAAACAGACCAGCCTCTTGAGGGAGTCTGAGGTCTATGCAGTGTGATCACCACCTGGACAAGGGGATCTGTGGTGTTTCCAACAAGTCTGACCCTGAGCTGGGGGACTGAGATCTTAAATCTTCAGGAAGAAGGGGAGGAAGGAGTGGACGAAAATCGATGTGGACAGCTGAAGGACCCTTTATTGCTCGAGGGTGGTCTAGTAGGGCCAGTAAGGATAGAAACGGTTTTTGTATCATGTTGTTCCTGGCAGGGGGTGGGGGTAGGGTGCTTGTGTCTAGGCAGAAACACGGAATGGCATTATTCCCTCACTGGGGAGCCATGTACCCAGATTAAAACCCTAGGTCCTAAACCTGCACGGCTAGAACACAATGCTCTACTCCTCAGCAGGGGCCTGGTTGGGGTCACCCCTGCCTGGAGCACGGATCTGACACCCAGTTGCCTGCCGGGTGTCTCCAGGAAGCTTTTCTAATACCTGTTTTGCATGAGATACCAGGGAATACTCCATGATCTGCATTTTACAATTGCTTTCCGGGGGGTCACAGTGATCCTGGAGAGTGTAGGACATGCATGTCTGCCCCCCCTCCCCTCCCCTAGGGAATACATCTGGTGACAGCTTTGTCCAATCTCTCCTTTGAGGGTATAAGAACATCCTCAGATATCTCTCTCTCTCCTGGGGATGGGAAGTAGGAAAATAGTGTATGTCTAGGAATGGGCTTTCCTCCTGAAGCCTGCTTGTTTACATCATGCAGGGTTGTACAGGTCTCTGTCTTCTGCTAAGGCTGTGTCAATCTCTCCAGACCTAGAACAATGTTGGGCAGGACAGGGAGAAACTGGCAGGCCTTTAGAAACATTTAGTCTGATGTCTTTGGTGTGGGTTGAAGAGTCGTCCAAACTGGGCACATCTGCTTTTGAGATAGTGGTGCTTACACACTGGGAAGTGATGATGGCTGGTTGAAATGGTCAATGTGCTTCTGCCCAAATGTTCAGAAATTTTTTAAGTTTCAAACATTTGAGAAGTGAAGTTCCAGTCCATGCTGAACTATGCTTCCGTGATTTCAAAGAATGCGAAGATGGGTCACTAATCTTGGCCAGGAGGTAACAAATGAGCTGATTACCTGGGAATTGTATGGGTTTTTCCATTCATCGTGACACAAGTCCAAAACTGTTCGTGAAGTATGATTGCAGTCTACATTTAGAGTGTTAATGTTCTTCGCGGAGAACTCTTACGATCCCCATTTAAATCACTCATGATTGCTAGGGGTGAAAACCATTAAATGACATCTGAAAGCTCGAGCAAAACCCAGAAAAGTGTGAACAACAGAGATGGACAAGGCTAAGTCAAAACCTGAGACATCTGCATAGGAGAAGAACGAGGCCAGGACACAAATCAAAGGATGCTGACTATGAGACTAGTCAGGTGGGATAGGCGTTGACTGACTGTACTAGAATGAGCCCAGGACACCACTCTTACTGAAGTTCTGGCCAAGGTACAGAAATGAGCTAGCCATGATAGCATATGTTACAAACAGTAATTGCACATGAAGCTAAAACGGGATTTTCCAATGGTGTCTATTCTGAATCAATTGGAATCTGGCTGGCAATCAAACTGGTAATTCATGATTACCCAGGAATACAGTCTAAAAGGATCAATAAAAACAAACAAGATATCTCCAAATGCATCAAGCTCCATGTTAACCACAGTATTCCACAAAGATTTTGCGCTTACTTTTGTGGTCCCTTCACATAATTTACTGCATATCATGGAATGATCCGAGGTGTTTGCACACAAAATGTATATCATGGTAAATGGAATGATAATTTTTACACAAAATGAAAATTTGAGCTTTAAGACAATCACAAATCTTGTGGTTTTAAAAAAGCATGCAAACAAAACAAAATACAACAATGTTGAGCTTAATGGAAAAAATGCAAACAAACAAACAAAAACCCAATGGTAAATGCAATGAAACGAGTTGAACTGCAAGTGCAAGCATTCACAGTATTCAGATTCATGCAGCTGTTCAGATTTAGTCCTCTCTAATCTCAATGACGTTCATGGAACACTGAACACAATAAACTGATTAATGAATAAATACTTCCTACTGGAAACTGTACTTCATGGCTAATGATACACAAACAGTTTTCGCTATGAGGAAAGCACTTCGGGAGAATTGCATGGTACCATTTTTTTCTTTTTCTTTTTTTTTTTTTACGGGTGGAGATAAATCAAAGAGTGAATAACCTGAGACCAGACACTAAAACCACACAAGGGAACTTGTGAAACATCTCATAATAACAAACAATAAGAACACAAAATATACCTGCTGATCAATAATTTAAATGCTGACAAGGAAAGATAAGTACTGCAAAACAAAGTCACCTTAGTTAATTTCAAAGGTGT
Organism: Monoplex corrugatus; assembly: GCA_030674185.1. Lineage (NCBI taxonomy): Eukaryota > Metazoa > Mollusca > Gastropoda > Littorinimorpha > Ranellidae > Monoplex > Monoplex corrugatus. The sequence goes on along the minus strand of CM060315.1, from coordinate 70,663,863 downwards.
AACAATGAAAGAAACATGTTCATTGGGTAAACGAAACAAGAATGAATAAAAAGCAAGGCACACTTGTTCTGAAGCAGGAACGAATCGCAGGAACGGATCTCTACATCAGCATCTCCTCTGAGAAATGAGGATTTCTTTCTTAACCCTTTGACTCCCGCACCCTGTCCACCAGCATCCTGAGGTGTCAATCGTGCTAGCAAAGCAAAAATTATAACCCTTTGAATCCCTCACCCTCTCCACCAGCTTCCTGCAGGAACTGGTGGAAAGGGTGAGGGAATCAAAGGGTTAAAGTTTTTGCAGTTGATGGATAGGGTGCCAGAGTCAAAGGGGTAAATCCCTGTTTAAACTAGTATACTTAACAAATCAAAAAGCCCAAACAGATTAGTTCTCCATCACTGGCCAAAATGTGTGCAGCTGTCCATGGCTCTCACGTGATCTGTATGCGACCTGTTTGACCCATCAGTGGTCCTCTATCTCAGCACATGCTAAGTACTGCCCTTGCCTTCATTCTCTGGCTCTCTAAAAGATCTCTTGTGGGAACTAGAGTGCTATGATGTGGGGCTGGAGGGCTGGAAATCTTTTTTTTTTTATTAGGTAAGTGTATCAGTTAAACAGGGATATATAAGGAAAACATCTGCATTTCAACTTCATATACACCAAATCAAAAACTCATAGCTGAATTCAAATAATGGAGGAAGGGTGTGTCGCCCACCCCTGTAATTCAAGCTGTGTAGCCATGGACGGAGACAGCAGTGTTTGCTGCCACGAAAGATAACCTGGAGGAAATGTGTGCAAGTCTCAGACAGATATTCCTGAAGTAGTGATTGATAAAGGGGTTCTTTTAGCACTAAAATGCCACTGCCAAGGCACTCTTGAGCAGGGCAGAACGTGCAAAGGCAGAGGAAGTAACCAAGGGCCGAACTTGGTGGGCCTAGGATTTAATATGCTTTTTTTTATTTTTTCAAATTCTTTTTTTATTGGTTTTTTTTTTTTATTTATTTACTTTTTTTAGGGTTTAATACTCTACTCAACCACCTTTTCATAAGTCCAGGAGTCCACTCGAGTGAAATGAAGAGACATCTCTGGCTTGTGTGGTTGTGCCTTGTGCAATCCTAGTAGAACTTGAAACAACAGCAGGCGAAGACAATAATTCTTGGTTGACTTGTCAACGATGTCAGCCAATGGATGAATAATTTACTTCAGGAGAAGAGACGGGATGATGGAACTATCCTGATGGAAGATGATGCTGTCTTTAGCCCTGTTGAGCCCATGGCTAGGGTGAGTAAAAAGGCCATCCTTGACATGAGCATAAGAAGAAAGCCTTGGATATGGGCTCATAAGATGGCTCTATCAAGGATGAGGGTGATGACTGGTTATCAGACCACACCTCGAATGTGTGGAAGCCTGTAGCCTGGGCCCCAACAGTGGAGTGTTGTCCAGGAAGAATGACAGACAAGAGCAGTATTCAGCACTTAATGAGCGAGAGGACCTCTGATTGGTCAAATGGATCACATGAGATCCATGGACAGCTACATAAATTTTGACCAATGACAAAGAGCTAAGCAGATCAAGTAAACAGGATTCTGATTTGGTGCATATGAAGTTAAAGTAAAAGATATGAGGCATAGATAAGCAAGACAAATAGAGACAGAAAAAGATAATTAAAAATAAGATTCAGCTCCATTCATCAACTGTTTAGAATGCCTGAATTTTTGAAATGTTACATACTGTGACTAGTTTAAGTGTAACTAGTTTTAAGTGTCTGATCTTGCACCAACAGTGTATTATAATATATTGCTAACATCATTCAAGTGATTACCGTTGTGTACTGCTGACCCACAACCTGCTGACTACAGTCGACCATAGTTGAGAACCCCTATGTCAATGCAGTCTCCAGGAGTGGCAAAAGGGATAAAGAAGTAACTCAATAATGATAATAAAAAAACAGATTAGTGTAAATTTTTGCATTACTTCTTTTTCAATTGAAGCATGAGCAAGACTGGAATTGATCCTCCAAAGTTATGACAGTTTAAGTTAAGCTTCAGAGACCATCCAGAGTTCTGTTTACTTGGTAAGCAGTGTGCAGCTACACACGAGCTGTCTGAAGCTGGTGCATTGTGGCAACTTCTGGATAGGAGCAGTAAAAGGCTTAGAAAAAAGGCAAGCACCCTACATCCTTTGCTTAATTAAAACACACATAAAATATAAAATCAAAGGGAATCATGAAATATTTGACAATGTAAGCCATGGCTAATGATAAAACTCATTTTTCATGGGACAAAGCACTCCCAAAGTAGTATTGCACGATTTTAACATAATGCATATTCTAATCCAGTTTGGAACCAGAAAAGGAAGAGGAAGCACAGATGCTGTTTCATGTTTCGCCAATTCTGAGAGAAAGCATGACAATACCATGAACAGTACCACTTCATCTTTGTGGATCAGGAAAAGACATTTGAACACATAAACAGAATCAAACTTTGGGAGATATTAGAATCAAATGAAATAAAGAGCAAGCTCCTCACAACACAAATGCAATCTATGCAAACAGTGAAAGTGCTTTAAAGACTCAGCATAGATTTTCTAAACCATTCCAAGTCACATCTATGGTCTGGCAAGGACATGTTTCATCACCACTCCTTTTCATCGTCTTGCGGACAAAATTACCAGAAGCTCCAGAAGCTCTCAATGAACTATTACTCACTCATGACCAAGTGATCATGAACTATGACAAAACACAACTGAAAAACATACAAACAAGTTAAACAATGGCTGTGAAAACTATGACATGACAATCAGCATCAGCAAAACAGCGATTATGTCAGTGGTTTGAACACCTGACAAGCTGGACATCAGAATCAAATGGCAACAATTTCACCAAATTCCAGATTTTAGATAGGCCTATTAGAACATTTATTTACCAAAGATGTTAGTCCAAAAGGCAAATGCTGTGACCTACCAACTTTCACCCTTTCTGAAACACCCAAGCGTCCCTATGGAAACAAAAGACAGGCTTGTCAGTACAATATTTATACCCACACTAACTTATGAGTGCCAAACCTGGATCTTCAACAAAAGCCTTCAGACAAAGATCACAATCTGTGAGACAAGACGCCTTAAAAGAGCAGCAGATGAGATGATCAGAAATCAAGAAATCCAAGAGATGGTTGGAACAAAACCTGTCAACAATTACAGTATATGACATTACATCAACTGGTTTGGCCACCTGACCAGGATACCAGTCAACCAGATGGTCACAGCTAGAGGAAGACCATGGCAGTGCTCAATAAATCAGTGACAGATACAGTCCACATCTACAACAAGACTCTACACTTGACTTTCCATCTAGCTGCAGACCGACAGCTTCATCTGCATGTGACACCTCCCAGTGTAGGAGGACAGCATTAAGAAGCAAGCATGATTTGAACAACATGCGGTCACAATCACTTATGTCCAATCTGGAAGAAGAAAAAAAAAATCTAGGAGAAAAAATATTACCATTTTGCCAAGTCTTGAAGTTGTGAAAATCAAAAGAACCACTGTACTCACGAAAGATAGCAACTTGCAGTTAAAAGACGATACAAAAGAACAAGAATAAAGCCAAACTATCCTTAGCAGTTGTTTCCTCTTGCACTCCATCACCATCAATTAAATCATGTCATAAGGCCTTTCCAATTCATATGCCTAAAAAAATATGGTGTCTCAGGATGTCCTTATAATTGAATTATTCATGAACACAAGTGAAATTAAATCACATGAATTACAGATATAAACTAGGTTACAAAATGTGGATAACTGTCTTCTCATATGTATATCAGTATTTGTGAAGAGAAGGTTTAGTATGTGTATGCATAAATGCATGTGCTTGTATTTCTTTTTAAAGAGATCTGATATATGCAATTCAAGCTGACACTTTTACAATCATAAACAGATGCTTACCTTGAAACATATAATATATATATTAAAAAAAATACTGTTCAGTTCTGTATGACAAATACCTGAAACAATGTGACATAACATGAATAACATGTTCCTGTAAGGCGTATTAATCAGTTCAGATCATTTCAAACAATGCTATCTCAGATGTGTGTATATACAGGATGTGTGTATACATGCTATTTAGCCAACAGTGCGCAGATATCATGTTACTGCAGTCTTCAGTGGGCACGCATGCTGGATGTTTTTGCATCTCCATTAGCCATTCACTACTCACATGGCTTACAAGATCTTTAAAGAGCATATCTGATGTTCTGCATGTGTATTACACATGAAGGGAGTCCAGACACTAGCAGGTCTACACATATGTTGACCTGAGAGAATGGAAAAAATCTTTGCCCTCTATCCACCACCTGGTACACTGGTACCTAGACAGGATCAAACCCAGACCTTCTGACTGCAAGTCACACGTCTCAGCCATTCAACTATCACATCTGTCATTCCGCACGCGACTTCACAACTTCACTAAAAACACCCAGTGTGATACCACATTCAAACATCCTGAACAAAACACCCACTGTGACACCACAGACGTCCTGAACAAACTCAACAAGTGGTTGCAGCATCTAAATCATGAGCACTGTATGTCACACCACTTTAAATAATTGTGACAACGCCTTCATGGCTAGTTTTATCTGGAACTCTTAGGTCCCCTAAACATCATATTCATCCCTGAAATCTAATACTCTGATCACCCGTCATTCAGTTCTGCAAGTTTTGCATGAATTAGATTTTTTTTTTCCTTTCTTTTTTTTTTTCTTCATTCAAGTAATCAACTGTATGCCTTCTTTTAAAAAAATATAATAAGAATAAGTGGACAAACCAAACATAAAAATTGTTAGGTCAATACCTTATATGACAAGGAAACAGTTATTAAAATTGATACCACAGCCATACAGTTGTGCAAACTGATACCATGACCACAAATTAATAACAAGCAACTGTGTAGCAGCCCAAACACAGGGTGGGCTATTAAGCAGTGTACAATGGATATCAACACTGACATCTGCACCAAATTTTAAAGAAACAAAGATGTGCTTTAGTTGGGATTTCAAGGTATGAAAACGATACCTTGGCTGACTGGATTTCAGATCAGGTACAAAATCCATAATTACCTATCACTAATTTCTGCACAATAAAATTCCACTATAATCATAATTAATTCAACAAAACAAAACAACACAAAAACAAAACAAAACTCCTGCACCCTATTCACCAACTGAAAAAAAAAATCCTTTGACTCCCTCACCCTTTCCATCATCTTCCTGCAGGGCGAGGGAGTCAAAGGGTTAAGTTTTTGCTTTGCTGGCATGGTTGACAATGCAGGATGCTAGTGGACAGGGTGAGGGACTCAATGGGTTAATGTACATACTTTCCATTTACAAACAACACTATCCATCTATTTCCCAATCTTGTGCATGCGTACAACCATATGAACAGATGCACAGTGATGCTCAATGGATACTGATCATGATAACCATGCAGCCTATCTCAACTCACTTGCACAATCATTTCTGCAAAGTATTATATACAGCAAAGAAATGATGTGACCAGTAATTACACTGGGGATAGGATACACAGCACCACTAACTACTGGTATGAATAACCAAAGTACAATAACAACAACAAAAACAACAAAAATAAAAACAAAATAGTGAAAATCCTAGGAAGAAGCAAATGGATTCAAGTGTGTTTGTGCTTTTTTTTTCTTTAGGATTTGCACAGGAATATCTAGAAAGACTACTTCATGCAAAGAACTATCAATACTGTGTGTTTGCTAAGCATCAGTATATTTGCTTATAGTACAAGGATTATAAAATGAGCAAAGAGGAGGTTGAACATTTCAATAAAGCACGACAAAATGAGCAAAAGAGGAATAAATAACTTAATTACAAAATGAGCAAAACAGGAGATAATAAATTACACATCTTAGAACTACAACCAGAAACAAAATTTTCATCTGTGTAGTTTCACACTGATGATAAGAGTAGGACATATTATCTTACTTGTGACTTAGAGGGTTATCCAACAAATAGTGAGAACATACCTGCAACATCGTAAAAAACATAAGATAACTGACCAGTACTCAATGAAAGCTCTTGTTCTTATAACAGTTTCTGCTAATTTAAGCAAAGCAGTATGACAAAGTGTTGAGTGCATAGGATTGCACATATTCATTATGAAACTGTATGAGCATGTGTGTGATAACAACTAACTGTGCTGTGACACAGGTAATAGTTTGTTTATAAAATGTGAGGAAAAAACATAAAATAGTAATCACAATGTTACTGAACTAAATATGTCAAATGGTAATACATCCAAACACTTTCACAGAAAAGGGAGATTTAGTAACAAAGTGGATTTCATCAGTGAATGACTTGTGTTCAAGACACAATAAACAGTTAATAAACAATTAAAGCAATTTTAAACAAACTCAGAAGAAACAAAAACAAGACTGCAAGACTGACAAATATATAGATATGTCACTTAAAGAAACTATTGAAGAGATTAGGGACACAAAAGATGATTAAAACCACAGTGGTACAACTGACAACAGCATTGCCAAATAAATGTGACCACTTGAAAGTAGGATGTTTGACCGACAAACAGAAGATGGCAAACTGTAATATAGTTAATAAACAGAAAGATGAAAAGAAAGAACTCCAATGGGCGATAAAAAACAAAAACAAAAACCTTCAAAAACAACAATAAAAGATACTGTCAACATGGGGAAAAAGACATGAATGACTCGGAACATCATGATTGACAACGGAACGTATGGACGTTCAGGGTTCTGACAAAACGAGAGGAAATGGTCTAGGACTGTGTGAACAAGTGTGTTGTGGAGTTCAACAAAAACGTAAAGGTACCTTCATCACATTGGGTGACATTGACACTATACACCTCTGGAAAAAAGGTAGCCAATGGAAAATTTTGACTCATCCTTCTGTGGTTTCTCAATCGGCGCTAGCAAATCTCTGTATAAGTACAGTGCAGGACATGAAGGGATCGGGCATCTCTATCAAAAAGGATCTGACTAGTGACAACTGTAGACTGTTGGGAAAAAAAACAACTACTGATCACTCACTCGGCTATGACGTCAACATAGTCATAAAACAGTAAAACACTACACTAACAAATGATAAAGTATACAGTTACACACTGAAAAAACACTAACACCATAACAAATAGAAATGAATTAAGCTGACACATCAACAAATCAATCTTTCTCCATAAAATTACAAAAGTTAGACACTGACAGAAACACTGAAGCCACTCTACAAAAAGAAAAAGAAATCAATAAAGCCGACACATCAACATCTCAACCATTTTCTCCCTCACCTGCAGTTCATCAACTTTCGAACTTGGCAGATAGGTCTATTTCTATGTTTCCATTTCTACATTTGACAACTTTTGAATCCAGCTAGAGGGTCTTGATTGTACATTCATGTGTCTTTCAATGTTCCATTCTGTCCAAGTCTTTTTTTAAAATGTTTTGTAGCAGGTCTAGGCATTATCACACCTCTTTCTCCTGTCTATGTAATCACGTGAGAGTATGCTGTGTTAAAATGGTAAAAGACAAGAAGAGGGCATCCTTTTTACTGTGGTTGATAGTCAAACTGGTTTTTACAAGGTGTAGTGGGTATTTTACTAGTCAGTAAAACAGAATGTTGGATGACATTTGGGCATCCTGTTTGTCATAATTGATGGGATGAATTCATACAGATCCCTTATTCATTTGTATAATCATGAACCGATTCATTTGTCTATTCATGCAGTATTGCACATTTATTCATTTATTTACTTATAACTCTATCATTTATAACATGATAGTAGATTTGAACTTTACATGTGCGTTGAGAGAGAAAAAATCCACAATTTAAGTGCACTACTTGGTCTTTCACCACACCTCTTTAACAAAGTTGATTAGATTGTTGCTTCACATCTGAAAACCTGATACTGACTTTTGAAGATGCACATCTTTAAGTTTGGGTATAGGTCTAACCATTCTATGGTAATTCTAAAATTTGGAACAAAAATTTGGAAAAAAAACCATAAAGCATTACATACTTTAGAAATGCAATTGTTCATTACTGAAAGAAAAAATTATATGTAGAAGGAATAAATGAATTAACAGACATTATCATGGAATAATCAGCTGGTGATTATAATACAGTTATGCTTAATAATACTTCTGTAATGGAACTAATATCACTGTGAAAAACAAACTGTATATATTTTTTTATGGATGAAAATAACATCTAGAACTATAGCTTGCATGACTGAGAAAAAAGAGAAGAACAGGGAAAGAAAAGGAACTGAGTAGAGAACTGAACGCATGGACAAGAAGATGTACAACTGTTGATAGAAAACAAAAAAACAGTTCAGTTACGAGAAAGGAAAATACAGGCAGTTACATGAAGATCAAGAACAAAATGGGTTGAAGAAGGAGAGAAAGTCTACACTAAAATTGAACACAGAATGGTGGGACAGACCAAAAAGTTGATCAAAGATGTAGTGGATCTGCTGGACAATGTCTGTCCTCAATGATGGCACCCGAAAAGAATAATAGGACTGGGGCTTCCTCCAACACATGCATGTGCATAAGGGGCATTGAGGGTTGGACCATGAACCCTTGGTTCATCTCTGTATTAACTGCTAAATTTGGCTGAAACAGAAACCTACTGACACCCTAATGCTTACAGTCTGACACAGCACAGTGTGTGAAGCCAAAACAACACTTCATAAACAAAAGTATATTAACATCTTTGGCCTAAATGGTGCTCCAAGTGATGAATCTAAAGGTATAACGCAGAAGTAAATGTTCTATGAAAAGCTGTATACAAAAACAACTTTGGAAACATGTGAAATAAACAATTTCAATGAAAAAAAAAATGTCCAAGATTACTAGATGGAAAGAAAACAAATTGTCAGAATGGGAGATGGATTTAAAAGAAAGGAGGACTTACATTAAAAAAAAAAGAAAAGAAAAATGGAAAGAGTCCAGGAATGGATGGATTTGGGCAGAATTTTACATATTCTTTTGAAAAAACCCTCGTTATTTAATTTTATGAGCAATATATCAGTTACTAATGGAGAACTTTCAGCATCCCAACAAGTGGGACCTAGACCTAGAGAATATATAAAAAGAATGGTTGAGGCCCATTCCATTACTAAACATATGATACAACACTGTTATTGTGTGCACTTCAAGCAGAATGAAGACAATTCTTTAAAACTTAATTTGTTACAGCTGTTATCTAGAGGACAACTTGTCTTTGTTTTAGCTTTGAGAAAGTTTCTCATTCCCTGTGCTGGAAATCCCTCTAAGCAGTTTTCAAAAGCAGATGGATTTGGTAAAAATACATGCAAATGGATAAAAACATTCTATAAAAATATTCAGTTAACAGTTATTATTAATGATCAAATCTTAAACTGGTTCTCTGTAGAACAAGGCTGTAAGCAAGGTGATCCACTCTCCATATTTATTTGTATTATGTGTCCATATATTTGCAATTATGATCAGAGAAAATAATAATATATATGTTATCATGATCAATGACAAAGAAATAAAAATATATCAGTTTTCAGATGATGCCCAACTAGTAAATAAAGGTGATAAATTATCTTTTCAGAAATCTGTATGGCTTATTTCAAAATCTGTTCATGTTTCAGGGCTTTGTATGAATGCTGATAAAACATAAGCAGCCTGGCAAGGAAGTACGAAGTGTTCTAAAATTCAATACATGCAACATCTGAATATACACGGGATTCCTCATGACTATATAGCTGACCCCGAGATGTAGAAGTGTGTGAAAAAAAAAAATTGCTAAAAAGTTATTAGTATTATTAGTAAGCCATTTTGAAAAGTTATCAGAGGTAAGAGCTTTGCTCAATATTTGGATAAAATGAAACATAGCTCACTACAAAGAACTGCATTGTTAAAAGCTCTTATCTGATTCAAATTAATCCTCCTCTGTATTTCACTGCCAGATCCTCCTAATGAATGTATGAGTAATTTTCATCAGATGTGCTTTTCATTTACCTGGAATGGTATACACGATAGAAGAACAAAAAAACAATCAAAAAGAATGTACAGAATGGATGCTTGAATATATCTGATAAAAAGAAATAACTGAAACAATGGCAAAAGCAGCTGAGTTCCGGCTGGCATTAAGGGCCGAAACACTTGCATGATGGGAGTTTCTCCTCTGAAGACCAGCTGGCCAGCTCTATTCAAAGTCTCTTATTAATAATGTAAAAACTTTTTGTTTCTTATTGGATGCAAAATGTCTGTAAAAAATACACACAGCAAACATAGGTAATTATGCAGGATATTCCTACAGGACTGAAAATAATTTACTCCACACCGAAAGGATCAAGGCTACCGTAACGTTTTAACATGACATGTTTCCAATTTCTTGCTCTAAGTAGTCAGAACAAAAAGTGGAAACAAACATTCCATGGAAAAAAGGCATTTACAAACATTCATAAAATACAAGAAATTAAATTAAAATCCTTACAACAATATACCACAGGCCTTCACAGACTTCAGGGAAATATAGTCATCTTAAAAAAATGGAACATGTAAATAATTTTCAATGTGATTTTTGTTTGGAAACAAACGAAGCACTGACCATGTATTTTGAAAATATTTGCATGTCAAAATATTCTGGGATAGTGTTGAGAATTTGTAAAAAGTCGAAATGTCACCTGTGCAAATGTCAAATTATTTGAAAATGTAATATGGTTTGGTGCTGAGGAAAATGTGTACACAGATTCAACATTTGATTTAATAATCCTTTTAGGGAAAATATGTATTTATAAACACAAACACAAAAAAATTATACCAACTGTAGCTTCTTTTAAAAAATATGTCATCACAGAATACCACACAGAAGAATATGATGTAAAACTGACATAAAGCTTGGAACACTTTGACAGGCAAATAGCTGTCATACTTACCATTGATGGAAAGTGAGATGTGAATGATCTCATATATTTATAACATCCAAATGCCAACTGACCTTTCATCTTACCTGTGTATGCTTATGTACTCTGTAAAATTATTATGTTCTATAAATATGTGCATGTCTCTTGGAAAAATTACTGACTTTCAAATATGTTAAAGTTTAAATCTGTGATGTGACTGTAACGATGCTTGCCAATAATACATGTAGATGTTCTTTCTTTAAAATGAATAAAAACAACTTTGATGAAAAATTTTTAAAAAAGATAATGATCAATATCCTTCCTTGTTTCTCCAATATAACATCCATTCTCCCAAATAACTGATTCCCATCCGTCTGGTAGATCTGAAATGCCTGTTGCTAAGTGACCAGAGTTGATATGTTGTACCTGCTCGGCCACCTCCACTTCCAAGTCATAGAAATGGACATCACAGAGGGGTTCTTTTAACTTGGGGAACAAAACAAAGTCTGGGGTACTCATATCTGGAGAATACACAGGATGTGGCAGAGTGTCCCACTGATATGACATCATAAGTGACATTACCATCTCTACTTTGTGGCAAGAAGAGTTGTCATGTACTTTAAATGGCAAATCATTTAACAGTGTTTTATGTTCTTTCAGACTGTAGATCTAGGTACTTTCCTCACAAACAACCTGTAGCTGTTTTAACGCTATCCAAACTGAACATGACAGACATCAATACACCCATGTTATCACAGCACATATCATCCTCATTTTTAAATGTCCTTGCTTTCTTCTGAACTTGATGAGCTTTGAAGAGGTGCGAGTAGGCCACTTTGACGATTGTCCCTTACTTCTGGATTATCGCTTCTCATTCAGGTTTCAGCGATGGCAACTGTTTTAAAAAGCTGTCGCCCTCATTTCTGTATCTGTTAATACAGTCTCCGCAACAATCATGTGCATCCGTTTTTGATCTTCAGTAAGGCAGTGCGGGACCCACCTTGCTATAAAAAGTCTCACTGCTGATTTCCTTGTTAAAATTGTATAAACAGATCCATGACAAATGCCACTATTGTGAGGGATCTCTTCTCGCATTATTCATCTGCAATCTTTATTCAAAATTTGTCTAACTTTCTGAATGTTCTTCTGATCAGTAGCTTAAACTGGGCTCCCTGAGCAGCACCTGCCTTTAACATCATTTTGTCCATCTTTAATAAAAAAAAAAAATGACAGCCATCTATAAACTACAGTGTGCAAAAGAGCTTGTGTTCCACATACATGTTGTAGTGTTTTTAATATATCTGTGCTATTAGCGTTTTTTAATACATCTGTGACAGAACTTCTTTTACAGAAATGAATTTTAAAGTAAGCTGATACCGAATATGACATGAAAAGAAATGACTTAATTTCATAATTAGATAACAGAATAGTGGGCCAGGAGTGCACAAAGTTTAAAAACACTGTGACAATTACTAACTAGGACATTCCCACGATTTATTGGATGACCCTCGTACACTCTGTGATATTATAGTCAATCAGAAAAACCCCACCAACAACAAAATGTAATGCAAATCTGCATTGTGACTGTAACAAAATGGCACACCCCTTCTAAGTTCTTACAACCCCCCCCCCCCCTTTTCTATCATAAAATCATCCCTATGTTTTTCACTTTTTTTTCTTTTAAAATGGTTTACATATGTGCATATTAAATACAACTTACACATGAAAAAGTCATTACAGCAATCTGTCAATACTGAAGACCGTAACACACCAAAAGCCCATAAAAATGATACAGCAAGAAATTCATAAACAAGTCAAAATACATTCTGTCAATTTTCACAACCAAGTTAAATAAATGTTCTTCAGAAATCTCTGAGGAATACTGATCTGTCAAAAGTGTGAGACAAAATAATCCTACGACTGAAAAACAAATAAAGTCATTAAATAAAAAAACAAAATCAAAAGCAAACAAAAATATCATACTTGATCTGAGCTCAAAATGTTGATCTCATGTTTTTGCTCACCACAATCACACATAACTAAATATTCATTTGCAAATTGAATTTCAACTTGCTTCAACCATATCAATAAAGCCATGACAAGTTAATCTGCATTATTCTCACTTTTGATCTTAATTGAAAAAGATGACAGACTAAATGGTGATAGGATGGCCTGTGTTGGGGGTGACAGACTAAATGGTGATAGGATGGCCTGTGTTAGGGATGACAGACTAATGGTGATAGGATGGCCTATGTTGGGGGATGACAGACTAAATGGTGATAGGATGGCCTGTGTTGGGGGATGACAGACTAAATGGTGATAGGATGGCCTGTGTTAGGTGATGACAGACTAAATGGTGATAGGATGGCCTGTGTTAGGGGATGACAGACTAAATGGTGATAGGATGGCCTGTGTTAGGGGATGACAGACTAAATGGTGATAGGATGGCCTGTTAGGGGATGACAGACTAAATGGTGATAGGATGGCCTGTGTTAGGGGATGACAGACTAAATGGTGATAGGATGGCCTGTGTTAGGTGATGACAGACTAAATGGTGATAGGATGGCCTGTGTTAGGGGATGACAGACTAAATGGTGATAGGATGGCCTGTGTTAGGTGATGACAGACTAAATGGTGATAGGATGGCCTGTGTTAGGGGATGACAGACTAAATGGTGATAGGATGGCCTGTGTTGGGGATGAGACTAAATGGTGATAGGATGGCCTGTGTTAGGGGTGACAGACTAAATGGTGATAGGATGGCCTGTGTTAGGGGATGACAGACTAAATGGTGATAGGATGGCCTGTGTTAGGGGTGACAGACTAAATGGTGATAGGATGGCCTGTGTTAGGGGATGACAGACTAAATGATGATAGGATGGCCTGTGTTAGGGGATGACAGACTAAATGGTGATAGGATGGCCTGTGTTAGGGGATGACAGACTAAATGGTGATAGGATGGCCTATGTTGGGGGTGACAGACTAAATGGTGATAGGATGGCCTGTGTTAGGGGATGACAGACTAAATGGTGATAGGATGGCCTGTGTTAGGGGATGACAGACTAAATGGTGATAGGATGGCCTGTGTTAGGGGATGACAGACTAAATGGTGATAGGATGGCCTGTGTTAGGGGATGACAGACTAAATGGTGATAGGATGGCCTGTGTTAGGGGATGACAGACTAAATGGTGATAGGATGGCCTGTGTTAGGGGATGACAGACTAAATGGTGATAGGATGGCCTATGTTAGGTGATGACAGACTAAATGGTGATAGGATGGCCTGTGTTAGGGGATGACAGACTAAATGGTGATAGGATGGCCTGTGTTAGGGGATGACAGACTAAATGGTGATAGGATGGCCTGTGTTGGGGGTGACAGACTAAATGGTGATAGGATGGCCTATGTTAGGGGATGACAGACTAAATGGTGATAGGATGGCCTGTGTTGGGGGGTGACAGACTAAATGGTGATAGGATGGCCTGTGTTAGGGGATAACAGACTAAATGGTGATAGGATGGCCTATGTTGGGGGTGACAGACTAAATGGTGATAGGATGGCCTGTGTTAGGGGGTGACAGACTAAATGGTGATAGGATGGCCTGTGTTGGGGGATGACCCATAAGTGCAACAAGCCAGCAACAGGTATGCATCATTACATGTTCAATATGATCATTTCATAAAAGTCAACACACACACACACATGACTGTTTAAACATGGAAACAATCAAATAATAATACATAATATCAGTGATGGAATGTCATGTATTAATAAAACTTTTGGCAAGTGAGAATCACAAAAATGATAGGTCTAACTATACATGAAATGGTAAGCAAACTTCTCATGTGTGTGTGTTTTTTGTTTGTTTGTTCTTTCTTTCTTGCCCTATTGCAAAGACGATACCTTTCATCCAAACTGCACACATATTTCTAGGGAAATTTGATGTTAATTTTCGATATCCTTGTCTCTTTGCAAAGAGGATATTTTTCTCTCTTTGCAAAGAGGATATTTTTCTTATAAACTTAAACTTTTCTCTGGGGAAATTTGACGACAGCAAAATTAATATTTTATACAAGCCAGATTGTGTTCTGTAAGTACACTGATGAATCTTCTGTTTCTACACTGATGAATCTTCTGTTTCTACACTGATGAATCTTGTTTCTACACCGATATATCTTCTGCTTCTACACTGATATATCTTCTGTTTCTACACTGATGTACCTTCTGTTTCTACACTGATGTACCTTCTGTTTCTACACTGATGAATCTTGTTTCTACACTGATATATCTTCTGTTTCTATACTGATGAATCTTCTATTTCTACACTGATGAATCTTCTGTTTCTACACTGATATATCTTCTGCTTCTACACTGATATATCTTCTGTTTCTACACTGATATATCTTCTGTTTCTACACTGATATATCTTCTGTTTCTACACTGATATATCTTCTGTTTCTACACTGATGAATCTTCTATTTCTACACTGATGTATCTTCTGTTTCTAAACTGATATATCTTCTGCTTCTACACTGATGTATCTTCTGTTTCTACACTGATGAATCTTCTGTTTCTACACTGATGTATCTTCTGTTTCTAAACTGATATATCTTCTGCTTCTACACTGATGTATCTTCTGTTTCTACACTGATGAATCTTCTGTTTCTACACTGATATATCTTCTGCGTCTACACTGATGAATCTTCTGTTTCTACACTGTCTTCTGTATCTACACTGATATATCTTCTGCTTCTACACTGATGAATCTTCTGTTTCTTTTAACACTATTTTTCTCAAAGGAGAAAATATTGTTGTAAATGATTTTCTTTACAGCCATCTTCTTAAGGAAGAATGTGTGGTAAAACGGGGAAAGGCAAATTGGTCTTTCCCAAAAGCCAACAGCTAAATTAGATTATACACTTATACAACCATTTACACACTTCAACTTTCAAATCAGTTTGTACTGTTTACGGCCCCTCCATCTGATAGGGGTCACATCAGGGCTTACCATTTACACACACACACAAACATCTGAACAACACACAGTAGCCAAGTTTCAAGCCAAAGATACACGCACCAGCAAACAAAACATCCCAGCATGGGGTGTCAACATTAGGTACACAGACATGTGCACTGGCAAACAAAACATCCCAGCAGTGCAGTGTCAATGTAAGTATGGCAAGCAGAATTAACAAAACGGTGGCACAGACAAAAATCTGCAGTCAATCAGAGAGGCGTCGCACTGATTTTACACTAAAAGGGCAAGCAAACTTAATTCACTCTACATGATTTTGATTTGTAAATCATTATTAGATAAAACTACATAGTTGCACAAATAAATAAATAGTCAACAGACAAAGAAACCATGAAACCTCACAGCATACATGACTTTAACATCTGCCTTGTCTTAAAACTTGTTTTCTGCAAATTTGTGACTATTACAACCAACTGAAGAATGACTAGTGATTCATACTGTCTTTAATATAATTTATTTTGTGTTTCTCTAATGTTTATAATGTGTGCACATCCCTTCAAATGGGTCTTTGCCTTTTTGAATACATTTCTGAATCAGATTTTGATGAAAAGATTACACAGTTATGATCTAAGCCCACGCATGATGCCTTTTCTCTGCTGGGTCATTGGCAGATGGTTAATGTGACATGTAAGGGGAAGAGAAAGATTCAAACAGACAGAGAAATGGACACACTGGTGAACAGAAGAGGCCTTTGCAAAGATGGGTTAAAGTATATAATTCTGATCAAAGCCCACACATAACGAAATGACTAAACACTTTTTTTCAATAGGTCAATGGCAGAGTGGCTGGTATGTTGTGAATATAAAACAGATGTCTTTTCTGTTCAGAAAATCAGGATTTAAAAAACATTCACATACTGGACAGATAGGCAGTGCATGGCTCGTCAACATTACATAAGAGGGAAAAAAAAAAAGAGCTGTGGTAAACAAAGTATACACAAGACCAAAGAAAATGCAGATTAAAAATAACACAACTTAATTTTATAATACCTGTAACATAAATACATTACAGAAATCAATAAATAGATAAACAAATAAAAATTACACAAGTAAATAAATAAATTGATAAAAGAATAAATAAGTAAACAAATAAATAAATAAACAAATAAACGGATTAAAAAAAAGAAATTAAAAAAAATCAATGGCATACGAAGTGGTTATCATATGTCTACATTATTGTATGTCTACTCTATATTATCATAAGCCTACTCTACATTATCATATGTTTCTTCTATATTATCATAAGCCCACTCTACGTTGCCATACGCCTACTCTACATGTGTTGACATGTAATGTTAAAGCATACTATAAATGCACAGAACATGCATATGAAATCATAAAAATAAGTGTATCTACAAACATGTAAAATAAAAATAAATATAATGATATGAAGTGGTTATCATATGGCTACTCTACAAGAGTATACACACTTAGTTAATATAATGACAGTTCATGAAAGCGTAGAAAATGCATAAAAGCATAAAAGAAATTATCTTAAAATGTATAAATAGTCTTACAAATTCATAATCAAACAGCAAAAGAGCATGTTTGAAAAGACAAAAAAAGACAATCAAGCCAAACTAGCAATCTCTCTTTTTAAGCTGTGAGCCAAACCTTGCCTGACCATGAAAAGGATCAATCTTAGTCAAACAGATGCAACTGAAAAATGTAACGCATTTCAACAAACTTTGCTTAAAGTCTGTCCTTAACCACTGCAGAAATCTTTTCTGGCTAGGTTTACATTTCTGGCAGTTGTGATCCAAATAAAGAGTCATGCCCACTCAATCTTGTGCATTTATGACATCTAATTAGGCCAGACTTTTGGTCTAGACTTTCATAAAGATCCACGATTATCCACTGAAGAAAGCCTTTCTTTCTTTGCTCACACATTCCACTTACAGCCAGACACAAAACCCTGCCTCACTCTGACAACAATCAATCTCCCCCCAGTCTCTCTCTCATTCACTCTCAACCAAAGAAAGAAAGACACAGAAAGCAATGGTTTATCAATGAACATCATTAACATGGCAGCAGTACACAAGTTCTGAAAAGCATGAAAAAGTCTTCTACAAAATGCTGCAAATCATCTGACAAAATCACAAGCAGCAATCAGAAATGTATAAAATACAAGTAAAACAAAAAGACAAATACTGCAGGATGAAAGACAGAACTACTGTCATGGCATCAAAGTACTCAAGTTAAATTTAGCAACATAATGCCCTGGTTCCAACTCCACAGATCTTTGAAATACAAGCCCCAAAACTTGAAGCTTCTGACAACTTCCAGAATCAAACCAGCATCCAGCAATCCCTTCATTCAAGACTCCTTACTCAAAGTGTTTCTGACTTGAGATATTCTTGACTCCAGTAACTTTGGAATGATTATGGAATGTTAATTATTTTGAAACATGAGTAAACCATACAGGAAAAGAGAAACATTCATCTGTTCTGCCAACCATGTATGCTGACCATCACTCTGAAGAATCCGGTATCTGGATTTAAGAAGTTTTTAATTTCAAAATCCCACCTCATCTTACCTTCATCTTATTTCAATTAATGCTTGCTAATCGTTTCACTTGCTGCCTCAAACATTCTAAACTCTCCAACTACATGCTCATTAACTGACTATCATCAGATTTCAAACTGTCCAATAATTACTACGTTCCTACAAGCGTATCACTGCATAAAACAGAACAGTAGGTGGCACAGTATAACACACTATAAGCAGCACAAAATGACAGCAGACTTTTTCCCTTCCCATGACTTGTAACTTGAACACAAAGTTTCTCTAATGACCCAGCTATGCTGCATCACATCAAAGTACAAGAATCATTCACAGACCAGATGGTTCATGCTTGAAACATCACTTCAGCATAGAAGAATCATCCCCTGATTAGATGATTTATTGTCGAAACACATCAGTGTAGAATAATCCATGAACCAAACGCAGTTCAATTCATGATAAAAAGCTGTAAAAAAAAAAAAAAAAGCATAGCTTCAAAGTATTGAATGAACACTCACAAAAAACTTCACTTCTTTTCTCCCCCATTTTTTCTCACTCGGCTGACTGAGGCAAGAATTCAGCACACAAATCCAAACAAAGTCAATTTCTATCTTCGCACACATGCGCATGTTTGTGTTTGCCTCAGTCACTGTCTGATCAACAGCTTCCCTGCAAAGTCTGGCACTGCAGTCCACAATACTGAATGCTGATTTCTTCACTTCCCTGGTTTCACTCCTGACTGTCCAAGTATTCCAGAACCGTCTGGTACAAGAACTGGTACTGCTCCTGTTTAAACACATCAAAATAAAGACTAATGACATCTCTTAAACAGCATTGAACACATTTATATATTCAAAAAGCATTAACAACATCAACAACAGACATATTAATGTAAGGACGCCAGTATCAATTGGCTTAATGCAAACAAAGCCCTTAAAACGAAGACTGGTGAGAAGGTAGTACACAGTGATACCTATGGAAGAATAATGTCTCAATATTTTACATAAAAAGGCATATCAGTGGCCAAGAGAGAAAAATAAAAATAAAAGTGATGGAGAAACGTGTAGCGCTATCAATCGTTGTAATGACTGGTGGAAAAGTGAATGCAGAAGGAGGTCATTTGTCTGCTTTCTGACAGACAAAATACGTAAGCTGAAAATAAAGCTGAAAATCTTCTGTCATAGTTCTTGCCTTTCTTTTGAAGCACTCTGTTACTGTGGCCTAATCAGAGTGTGCTCAAGGTTGTCCTGAGGTAAAAGGGCAAATCTGTATAGCATATAATGTGAAATACTGTAGTGCTATGCAATTGCTGTACACTGAATCAATGTTCCTTGTGAATTCAAAATTCAAGGTTCCTGGAGACCATCTCTCTGAATTTTTGAGGATCCTTTAACAATTTTTTCAGGACATTTCTGCATTTTGAGTCCCAAATGAAATTTAGCAATGCACAATTACAAATGCAACAGAAATAAATACGCATCACAGCACTAAAACACACACACACACACCCAAATTCTAGCATTTCTTGACATTTTAGTTTTTTGCAAGAGCATGTTAGTTTTATTGTATTGCCAACTGGAGGCAAGGGCAATCAGGAAAGTTGTTTTAACCCATTGGCATGATACATAATTAAAAGTGTACTGAAAAACAAAGGCGTAAAATTACGGGAGCCAACTTGCCTAGGGGTGCTAACAGTGTTTTAAGTTTTGCTGTTTCATGCAAACATTTCCTAGAAAAGTATAGTTATATTTAGAAAGGAGAAATCCTGAACTGCACTATAAAAGCAAAATAAATGCCTGTTTGCAGAAGAAAGTAAAATTACAGAGCGTGATGAAAAGTACAACGTAAACAAATCAAATTGAACAACAATCTGCATTCCATCAATGACTGATGTGCTGAAAATACCCTTCATCATGTCCCTGAACCTCTCTTGTTTATTTAGAACCAAAAACAAAGCCATAGTTATCTCATAGTCATCACCAGAATTACTGTCAACAAAAGTCCCAACTTGTCAACCTCACGGTCAGTCCCAATCTCATTCATTTTTGTGCAGAAACTTACAGAAATCAATCAAAGAACAGCAAAATGGTGACTGTGTGAAAGGAGGAAGGCAGAGGCAATGCAAAAGAAGCCTTCTGATAGGTCAATTTGTATTCGCTTTATAGATCAGACAGTATTCAGCGGAAGATACGAATGAAGTCATGATTGTGGTGCATCACGCTTGGACGGTAAAGCCACGATTGTGGCTCATCGTGCTAAGGGGGTTAAGAGAGGAGTTGTTCAAAACAGGTTTATAGGGACATAACTGCAAAGGAACAGGATCAAAAGAGGTGCCAAGTTGTACCAGTGAACCGGGCAAGTGAAAAGCCATCACAGGTTGTGATGTTCAATGTGACCATAATGTGTGAGATCAATGGGATGAGTAAGCATCCCGAGTTTCAGTACAATAGTCTTCAGCAACCACAAGAGGGGCAGTTTGTGATGATCCTAAAGCTGACAAGTGTTGCACAGAAGAAAGTATGAGAGATAAAGTTCAGGTGCAAGAGGGGGATTCCAGACCAGACCAGTAATTCTACTCTAACTGACTGAAAATACTGAAATGAAGATGAATTGTCAATGGTGGAACACATGAGACAGAAACACAAGTTCTGGAAATGAGGACTGGGCTAGCCACCAAGGTATGCCTATAATGAGTGGCTTGGTCTTCCTGCACCTTTGAGAACAACTCCTACAAGGCATTGGTATGACAGGCCAGACTCCCTGTCGATTGACTGGAGGGGGGAGCAATAGCGCTGTAATAGAAGCAAGTCACTGGGGTGGTTGTTTCTTGGGTGTCCCAAATTTGCATGGAAGCAGGCTTCTGGAGAGTGGCAGTCCTGTTTGCCTGGGAGGTGGTGGTGAGTTCTGACGCCCCACCCTTGGGGCTGAGTCCTGGATATTGTCGAGATTGGTTGGCATCTCAAAAAGGTCATCTGGTGACATAGGTAGATCCCTTCCTTGTGGGTGCTAGTGCCGCAGAGTGCCAACAGAGGGTAGCTCTTCCAGTCAGGAGGGGCTGTATGTAGTTGCTGAAGGACTGGACCAGAAGTGGGATAGCTCTATATGCCCACTTGTTTATCAGCTGGAAGGACAGAGGCTTTTCAAGATTTCACTTTGCCTGATCAAGATAGAGTTGAGACAGAGCATGGCTAAGGATCAAGATAGTGTCAAGGCAGAGCATGGCTAAGGAATCAACAGTGTAGGCTAGGCCGCCCATTACACTGTGACCCATACCCTGCATTTTAGCTGTCCTGGAGGAAATGTTTTGGCCGGAGGACCCCCTGAGATGATGCCCAAAGTTCTGGAACAAACCATTACAGTGCCTATAGAAAAGTGTTGGCTAATGTGCAGGTGAACAAGCTTGGGGAAGGCATTGTCAGAGAGCAGCAAGAAGTGATCCTCCTCTGACAGTATGGCCCAGTAATGTATCTCCTCTCAAGGCAGGTCCCAAGAACTTTTGCTTGAAGCATAACACAGGTGACAGATGTGGCGTCTGGGCTGGGTTTGGCTTTCTCCCTGGAACCCCATACCAAACAGTGTCACCTTGAGCTGGCAGAATGGGGCAAGGCATCAGCTGTGGTCTACTACATGCAGAGTGCAGCTTGTCCACAAAGACATGGTACAACTCAGGGTTGAAGGAGTCCATGGGCCAGGGCTGGGGTCTCTTGATCTAGTCTGGGATAGGAGACTTCAACACCTCCAAAGCTGAGCGGGCGCTAGAGACATGTGGTGAAGGACCGGGCTCTGATGACCAGGAACACTTATAGTTTCAGAGATCACCGGACCTCATACTATGGGATGGAGATCTCAACACAGTGGAGGGGGTAGCTCCAGGGTGATGTGGTGGAGTAAGCACTCTCTGTAGGCCACAAGATCCCTAGCATGGCAGACAGCAGGAATGAAAAGCTCTTATAACCCTTTTGAGAGTGACCCCATCTCTGATGACTGGGGATCACCATGAAACTCCCTAGCCAGGGATTTGTATACAGGATCAGAACCAAAGTTCCAGTTCCATGTGGGCAGGCTGTACAAGGTGCCAGGCTTGGAACCTGGGGCCCTGATTGCAGGCCTCCACACTTCCCAGCTGGGCTTTGACAACTAGCTGCAAACTGGATGTCCCCCAGGACACCATGCTCAGCATGGCTGACAGTTTTTTCTCCATGATAGTTTTGCCACTATCAGGGCGACCCTTCTGAAATGGCTGGTGGGCAAAGGCACCCCCCCCCCCCCCCAAGACGGAAGTGTCTGGAGAAGGTCTTGAGAGAGAGAAGTGTGTGTTGGGGACTGGACTTCAACCCTTCAGAAGGGTATGAAGTTTCCTCATCCCTATCACATGGAGTCATTGAGTTTGTCTCCTGAACTTCCCAAGCATGGCAGACAGCAGGAACGAAAAGCTCTCCTATCCCTTCTCTCACCGTCTCACAGACACAGACTGTTATCCAACTCACTCACTCTCTCTTTGCACACACACATGCATACACAAGAATAGATAAATTACCAACTCGTAAAATATTGAGATTAAATTTCTTTCCTTTTCTAGAAATCAATAAATTAAGATTAAAATTCTTTCCTTTTCTACAAACCAATAAATCAAGATTAAAATTCTTTCCTTTTCTAGAAATCAATAATCAAGATTAAATTGCTTTTCCTTTTCTAAAAATCAATAAACTAGAAATTCAAAGGGGAGCAAGTGTGCTGATATGACTGTGCTCCAACACTTGAAAAGATACTTCATAAAAAAGAAAAGGAACCTCACTGAATTATCCCTCTTTATACATAAGGTCTTTGATGAAAAATCGAGAAGTGGTATCCATAAATAAAACATATTTTGCAGTTAGCTTTGTCATTAAATTCCACAATTTGTCAAGATGTATTCAAAATATTTCCCATCTTTTACAAACAGCTAATTTTGTAGTCTGCATTATGTAACTCATTGTCTCACAGAGATAGACTGTTATCCAACTCACTCACTCTTTGCACACACACACACACACACACATGAATACACAAAGACACACATGTTTGCGCACAATGAAATATGTCAGTCTGGACACTGCCCCAGCACAACACTTACTTCTTAATTTGATACTTACATTTACTTATTCAACAATTTACTTTTTTTTTTCCATTTTCATGGCTTAACACTGTTTATAAAAAATAGAGAAGAAATCAGAAGAAATAAAAAAGAGAAAACCTGAGTCAGTTATTACCCTTATATCAGTACCAGCATAGACACAGAGAGAGAGAGAGAGAGAGAGGTGGGGGAGGAGAGAGAGAGAAAGAAGAAACTAAAAAAAAAAAAAAAGAAGAAAAACACAAACAATAAAATGAAAGAAAGAACAAAGAAATCAAAAGAAAATAACACAAAACTGCACACCTTATTACTGTATGCTCAGAACAGAAACAGACACTGAAAACATAAGAAGAAGAAAATAACACGGACAAGAGGTCACAAAGAAATAAAACAGAGAACAATGGAGTGACTGACAAAGCTTTCGATGAACTGAGGTCTGTTGACACGTATCTGTTTCACTGTCTGGTAGACATCCACTTCCAGATCTAGCTCCAAACGTTCCAGTATCAGGGACACCGCCACCAGGATCCCACTCTTACTGGCTCCATTCCTGATCATACAGTCAACGCGCCCATTCAAATCACTTGATTAAGCTCTTAAGAATAGTGTTAACAGTCTGGTAACAATGTACAGTTTGTAATATGAACAAACATTTATTTCAATACGCTGACAATCATCTTCAGATATAACTAAACACACACAACCACATATGCACAAATATGCAAACGCACGTTCCACCTTCAAATCAAAGTAACTGTCCATTTTCCCTGTAGGCATAATTTATTTAATTCTGATCTTGAAGCAGACCAGTTTCTGTAAAATTTATGACACTGTAACAACTTGTGGATTCCACACTTTAAACGTATCTCCCTGAATAAGAATGGCCTGTTTACACCAAAATATCAATGGCCTTCATTATACACACATCATCATCATAATTCAATGCTTGGCCAAATTTGATGAAAAGCATTCAACAAACATGTATATAATCACCTTTATATTTCCATTTGCTGTCCCAACTCATGCATTATACCAATTCAGGTTTGTGCGTTTGGAACAACAAAGCATACAGAATTGTGGTCCTGATTTACTATCAAATATCATTGCTGGCAACACACGCACGCACGCACACACACACATTTTCAGAGAGAGAGAGAGAAATCTGCTTCATTTCAATGGCACTGATCTATATTTATTATAAGTATTTTAATAAGAAGTAATAGAAAGGCTAACAAAAGCAGCACTGACATGCAATGGTTAGTGACAGGGCCCTTGTTTGTACCTGCTGATGATCTCTTTCTCACCCTCACACACACACACACACACACACACACACACACACACACACACACACACACACACACCTGAGGGCCATCTGATAAACAGAATATCCTGATCACTTAAAAATTAAAGATCGCAGCACTTTGAAACTTTATACACAACTGGTTCAATTATTCCATGACTTCATTAAGGTATTACCAGCAAATTTGTAACATCATTCGTTATGTCATGTTGGGCAGAGTCATTCCAAGTGTCATAACCACATTTAGCACTGAAGAAAAGCACTAACATTTAAACTGAATTTTATGCTGGAAGTTCTGGAACAGATATATTAAAGACACCACAAAGCATATGTGGGACAAACTCTTTTGCAGGCTGCAGTGTACTGGTGGATGTCACTCTTTAAAGATAGACAAAATGATATTCAAGGCAAGCACAGTCCCAAGTGACACACTCCCTTCTGTCCAAAGCTAAAAAAGTTCAGAAAAAAGCAAGGACATTTAAAGATGATGATGACATAAGCCTATGACAAGAAGAGTGTAGTGATGGCACACTGTGTTCCAATGGGCCAAACTGTTAAAATAAAACTATTACAGGATGTTCAGCCTAGCAACCCACATTCGTACCTTCCTAACAGATATCAGCCATACCAGAGAAGGGATGTTACACTGAAGGAATACGAAAAGATATTGACCTTATCTTACTTTTTACATTTTAGAATATTCTCACTATCTACTGGATATTGCATTATCTTACTTTTTACATTTTAGACATATTCTCACTATCTACTGGATATTGACCATTATCTTACTTTTTACATTTTTAGACATATTCTCACTATCTACTGGATATTGACCATTATCTTACTTTTTACATTTTGACATATTCTCACTATCTACTGGATATTGACCATTATCTTACTTTTTACATTTTTAGACATATTCTATCTACTAGATGACCCTTGTATCAAAAAAAAGCTTTATAAAATAAACAAAAAAGATGACAGGTACAGAATACAGCAACATAACTGTACACATAGTTGCCTCTGTCTAGGATGAAATGCTGCCTGGTCTGTAACAAACACCAAAAAATGTAAAGGTTGTCCCATAACCGCACAGTCACTGAGGAGTGAGGTAGTAGAGACCTCAGCTTTTCTTTGGGACCAACATTTTAAAGACAATGCCAATCTCCCCTCCATTGCTGTTTTAGCTGCCCTTACCCCAAAGATACCCATTCACAGCTAGGTAGACTGCAGGCCGTTTATACAAAGGTTTTTCCAGTCACAGTCAAACTTGTGCAGTCTGATTAGAAGGTGGAAGCTCCAACTCTATGGCAACTAGGCTTTATGGCAAAGAAAAAAACAAGACCTCTGAGACAGACACATTTCCACAATACAAGGTTAAAAGGGAATCCAGAATGACCTGAACAGCTTCATCAGACGGACTCTGAATGCAAAGGCTTTCCTCCAACTCTGCTTGGGCAGTGCCTGGTGGGTAAAGGGTAGGGATTTTTCTTTTCTCCCAGATCAACATATGCACACACCATGTGTATATGCATATGGATCATTAATATGCATTTAAAGATCCTGTAAGCTTGCTGGTGTTCAGTGGTTTACAAAAATTCAGAAACACCCAGCTATGAAAAAGGAGTATGACTGCCCTCACGGTAGGATAACCCACCAAAGATGGTGAATGCAGATTGTGCAGCAATATAACACCTGCACTAAGTGGGCTGGGCAACCAGGAAAAAACACAGAGGAGAGAAACCATTGCTCAGAGCATGAACAGGGAGGAGGAAAGCATTCTACCAGGTTTAATAATTTCATAAAGATTAACTTTTAAGGGAGACAGGAATGCTGAAAAAACAACTGACATGCAGTGGATGGTGACAGGGCCCTTGCCGTTCTGCTTGTACCAATCAGTGACCATGCGGTGAAGACGCAGCAGGGAGGTGACTGAGTTGGGCAGGGACTGGTAGTCAGGCCACGGCTTAAACATGAATTGTTTCACAGCCCGCTCCTCTCCCTGTACACATACAGTTGTACACAGCTATCATGCTGCAGCTGACAATAGAGAAAACTGAGAAGCTGAGGAAATCCCTCCCTTTGAATATAGTATTTCCCTCCCTTTATTATGCATTCAGCTGCAATCTGATAACTAATGAAATAGAGTACATGCCTTTCAAAAACGTAGAGACTATCATAAACTATATGCATTTCAGTTAAGAAATAGCCAAACAAAACAAATGTCACCAGTTATTTACTCAGGTGAAATTCCCTTCAAAACCATTTTATTGTCCATTTAGAAAAAAAAAAGTGTGGCAGGCTACATGCAGCAGTTTTTTGTGTCCAATTATCTGACACAAGTTATAACTACCCAACATTATTACATCTTAAAACAACATAAACTCACAGTTACTGAGCCATCAATTACTTCAAGCACTTACTCTAAGCATGCTTGTCTGTCGCAGCAGTGTGTTTGTTTAAAGGATAAACTTCATGACAGAACATAATTAATGAAACACACACATACTCTTTAATGTCATGCTGGACCATAAGGTCTACCACTGCAAGAATCTTAATAAGCATCAAGCAAAAAGTAAACTGTGCAGGCCACTCACCCTGCCATGGTGACTGAGCTTAAAGATCCGCAGAGTGACATCAGGATCAACATCTGAGGATGACAACAACTCTACACTCAGTGGCCCATGTTCCTCTGTGTACCCGTATTCCTCTGGCCAGTAGAGAGCACATGACTGAAACACACCAAATTAACATGTAACAGTATGACCATACTGGCATAAAATAATGTGATCCTTCAGTATATCAGTTTTAAAACTCACTCAGCACTAATGTCCTGATATCAGGCCCGCCCAAGCGAGGTGGTTGCACTCTGACAGCCACTTTAGAGGATCAGACATTGAAAACTTTTCTCTGGCAACATGGTGCTGGTTAGTGGTAATCGAAGCAGGTCCTGATATAGCCTCATTACCATAGAGTAGCCTTTGACCACTGCACGTGGCGAGTGACCTATGACGGTCAGCCATTGAGCTTTTTTTGTGCTGACCCCGTTCCTGTTTACCACGTGAGAACAATGGCGTCTCAACTGTGAATGAGTTGTGCTCACAGCAGTCGAAAAAGACATGTTTATACTTTAGGTGAGGCAATAAAAGTCATTCTTACCAAAGGGTCTGACTCTGAAGATGCAGAACAGTATGGCGAAAGTGGTTTTAGCCCATCAGAAGGGATGGAATTGATGAAAATGTGTCCAACAGAGAAGGCGAAAGAAAGAGAGGGGTGGGTGTGGTGAGTGACACAGACAGTGTGTGTAGTGCAGCACTTATGCAAATAACCCACCAGCTGATCTGACTGAGGTTGGTTCTGTTGTTTCATGATAAATGTCTGTCTTGAAGATTTTGTGTCTGTGTGTGTGTTTATATTTTTCCTTTCAGTTATTCTCTATACACAGATAGCCAAACACATAGGCTAACGTTGCATGGCATTACAGACCACACCCCCATTCATTTTTTGACCAAATATTCAGTGACCTGATTATGAAGCACATGGCTGATGTAACTAGGAGATACAGGGATCAAAGCTTTCAGACATAAGGGGAACTAGCAAAATACAGTTTGGAAATGGAACAACAGTGAATGAAATGCATGTGTGTGTGTGTGTGTGTGTGTGTGTGTGTGTGTGTGTGTGTGGGGTGTGTGTGTGTGTGTGCGAGTGTGTGTTTGTTGTGTGTGTGTGTGTGTGTGTGTGTGTGTGTGTGTGTGTGTGTGTGTGTGTGTGTGTGTATGTTTACATGTGTGTACACCTGCACTTTTATGTGCATGTGGATGTTTGTACTGTGTGTGTGCACTCTGTGTATGTGTTGTGTGTATGCTGTATGTGCATGGATGTGTGTTTATGTGTCTAGGTGTGTGTGTCTGTGTGTTGAGGTTATAGTTTTAAAACCTTGTGCTGTGCTTATTTAGTCAAACAATAATCATATGTTACTATTTCAAGAATGTGTGTTTTGTTAATATTTTTTCACGATTTTTCCAACTCTATTCAAGCGCTTGGTATGCTGAAGCGAACAAATTGCCAAGTAGTCAGCAGCATTTTGCTGACTTTAGCTGAATTGTATAGAGTACAAATCTCAGATAGCCATTGTTCACTCTCTACTGGGATTTTCAATGTGATTTATGTGGAAATCTGTCCATTTTTCAGGAGCAGTGTGAACTTTACCACTATCCAATTGCAACCACCCTCAATCCTGTTGTCACAAAAACCTATTTTCTCTCACCACCACCTACAAAAAGAGAATTATAAAAGTTACAGCTTTGAAATTCTGTAATGTGCTTATTCAATAAAACAATAACCATGTATGAAAATTTCAATAATGTGTTTCCTCATTATTTGTTTTTAATGATTTTTTTAAACACCTGTACAAACCGCCTGTATACAGAAGAATGTGAAATGACAAACTGACAAGTTATCAATAATGGGTTATTGATTTTAGTTTATTTGTAGAGAGTAGAAACTCTCAATTAGTTACTGTTTACTCTCTACTGGTATTTCCAATGTGATTTATGTGGAAAACAGTCCTCTTTTCAAGAACAGTGAGAACTTCCCTTGTATGCTCTTGGATCACCTCATTTTTATTACCACAAAAAATACCTTGTTTTACAACTGGCAACAAAAAGAGTACCATAAAAGTTACAGCTTTGAAACTTTGTAAAATGCTTGTTCAGTATAATGATAATCATGTGTCAAAATTACAAGAATATGCGTCTGGCCATTATTTTTTAATGATTTTTTTAAAAAAACCTATACAAACGCCCAGTGCACGGAGGAATGTTAAATTCCAAATCGCCCAGTATGGAGTGAGTTAAAAACAACAACAACACAATCATACTTAATCCAGAGTCAGTTCTGGTTTACACTTTCGTGCATGCCTGTGTGTGTGCGTGTCCTATATTAAATGTAATGTGTCAACAAATATTTCCATCAGGATTAAAAAATACTGCCTGAGCTCTCTCCGTCTTGTATAAAAGCGGAATTCCCTCCCTTTGTGTGGCTGCCTGCAAGGAATGCACAACAGTGGGTGAATCAAAATCTGTTTTATCTAAATTATATATTTGGCTATACACTTATCTTGTCAGACTGTAAGCACAGTGATGTCCTGGTCAATTTTAGTGGCTACAACTGAGATGAACCAAAACTAGCCCTGCAAGGGGGCTCACACCTAATACCCCTAATGCATGCGCATGTACTGCACTGCGGAAGGCCCCGTTCATATCATTCTGAAAAAAACAAACCAAATTGCAGGCCCACTGAAAACCAGGCAACTTCGGCTGGAAAAGATAAAAACTTGCTTTTGGCTTCATAGGTACAGTTGCCCTATGGTTTGACTGAAGCCAACTGGATCATATGATTGTAATAGCCAGTATGAAAGAAAAGCCCCAGGAACCATCAGCTGTGGTTGTTCCGACATCCCCAAAGTAAAGGGTAAAAAGGGATTGTCAGACCATCAATGAGCTGCCTCCTAAACTGCATTCAAAGCAACTTTCTGCTGGAAAGTCGTAGAAGTGATGATAGCCCTAACCTCTTGGGCAGAGGGACGTCAGATATTCCAGTCTGGCTGAGTGGAAAGTCTATCTGAAAATACCCACTGATGGAGATTCAGAGTCGGCAGTCAGTGATGCGGTGCTCTATAGTTCTATCTAGACAGTACTTTAAGCAATGGATCAGGCACAGCTTTCTGAAACGTGTCAATACAGAAGAAACAGTAATGAGCAGGACTGTTGTGAGAAGCAGGAAAGTGCTAAAACAGTTTCTGATTTGCCTGAAAAACTACATGACTGTGTTGATAGTCCACATGTCAGTTTCACAAATATAAATGCATGCATCAAGGAAACGGGAAGAGAAATGCACCGATTTCACAAATTCTCTAGACCAGCACTGAAAGATAATTACAAAGACAGTGCTGGATAAAGGGAAAACCATCAGGATTCACCATGAAGTGCACCATGAAGTATACATCAGTTCTCCATCACATATGACTGTAAATATGATCAATAACTGTACCATATGGTGATGTACATACACTTCCTTCACTTTCTTACTACCTGATCTGGTTGCCATTTCATGAAGTCATCACATCCCTCTGTTCCATTTTGAACTGGCTTAAAAGGCCTAACACATTAAATCTTATTCATTTACTCTCTAACAGAAGCTACCCAAACCGCCCATCTCCTTCCACATTACTGGTTTGTGTTTGGGTGGGTGGTGTTCACAATAAACCATATGTCTGTATTTCTTGTTTATACACATACACAAACTACACTCCGCTCCCCCCATACCTGCCATATCACCCCTTAACTCTCCTTCTCTCTCCAGTACCTTATCATTTCTGTCAAACTCATGAAGCATCCTTCTCTCTCCAGTACCTTATCATTTCCGTTAAACTCATTATGCATCCTTCTCTCTCCAGTACCTTATCATTTCTGTCAAACTCATTAAGCATGACAATAGCATCAGAGTTGTAGTCATACAGCATCCGCCAAAAGTCGGCCACAGTGTTAGGCAGAGGCATCTGTGATACAATGAAACGGTCTTTCTGTGTGTAACCCTGAAACAAATGTAACACAAGGTTCCTGTTACATCTGATCCTACCTATTAAATGTTTAATATGAAACCAGCAACAAAAACGCATCATACAAAACAACAAAAATACACATTTATGTACAAATATGCACACATATATATACACGTACACTCCTCTTCAATAAGGTCAAATAAAACATTTTACAAAAAGGAGTTTTTCCCCCTAAAATTATGTTAAATAAACACACTTACCAAGATCATTACATTTTATTTTGTCTGATAGCAATGCACAGGAATCCAAATAAAGTAAATGAATAAGTACCAATTCTTTGAACAAAATAAGGTGAAGACTGGTATCTGATTCTGCAAAAGTAAATGGACAGAAGACACAAGAATCTATGCCAAGAGCTGTCTATTCATGGACTGTACCATGTTTAGGCACGCAGCTAGACATAATAATATACATAAGTACACACACAACAACCAGTAACACATAAAGCATACAAGCCTCACAAGGAGACACATGTAAACACGCTCACACACACACACACACACACACACACACACACACACACTCTCTCTCTCTCTCTCTAACACACACACTTTTTCAAAGTACAAAAAGATCATCAAGACATGCTATCAACTCACAGACAGAAAGACAGCATTGATGTAATCATTGCAGCCATCGATGGGGGTGTACAGGAACGGCCGACTTCGATTGGCTGCAATCATACAAGAAAATGATACAGAAGTGCAATACTAACCAAAAACAGAGTGTGTGTGTGTGCGTGTGCATGCGCGTGCATGTGTGTGTGCACGCATATGTAAATATGCGTGTGCACATGTGTACACATTTTCCAAATGTTGAAAGTGTTACTGCAACCAGATAAATGTGCAATGAGAAGTGAGGACCGGCTAGCTGCAACCCTACATAAAACTCATGTATACTGAAAACAATCATCTTTTCAATTCAGCCCATTTGCAATCACAATGCCTCGCATCACCAGATGACAAAAGGAAGGAAACATCCATTCATGTTGTCTCAATTATTACTATTACTGGCGTTTAAAGCCCAGCAAATGCTCAGAGCTAAAACCATCTCAAACAAAACACATACATCTTAACACATCAATGACCCTGAAAAAAAAAAAACCAGCAAAAGAAAATTAAGTACACATATCATTAAACTCAAACAAACAACCTAAGGATTATGCTGCTGACCTTGGCAATTCTGCTCAATTTATCACCGTGGGGATTAAAAAAAAAAGTAAAGGAGCAAGACCAAAACAGAAATTGATAGAAAAACAAAATTTCTAGCATTGAATTTCCAGAAGTTGGGGACACTGTTTTTACTGAAAAAGCCTCAGCATCCCCACAGGGGGGATGTTGCGAAGGATGTCTGAAATAACAAGAATATTATGCACCATGATAAACACCTTCTGTGTAATATGCTGTGTAGAAACATTCAAAGCTTCTTCGTGAACTATGTTGTGGCTTTGCAAAACACACCTTGCAGGATGCCTGTATGTGAAATGGTGTGCATATCTTTTCACACTGACAAGAGCCACTAACCTATGTTTGACTGGCATGTTTAAAAAAAGTTCTTCTGTATTTTCACACAGGTAAATGATAGTATATTTGTCAGTGTGACTGTATTTGAGTGAAAATGTCAAATCAAATGTACTACGAGGCTTTATATATTCAACAATGCAAATACAAAATTAATCAATGGATCTTCAATGTATGCATCTTTATGGACACAAAATACTTGCATTACAACGTGCCCTCAATATGGACACAAAACACTCACACAACATGCGGACACAAAACACTCGCACATCATGCCCTCAATATGGACACAAAACACTCACACATCATGCCCTCAATATGGACACAAAACACTCACACAACATGCCCTCAACATGGACACAAAATACTCGCAATACAACTTGTCAACTTACGTGGTAATACATTCTTGAACCGATTCTTGCCCATGTTGTCTTCTGACAAAGCTGCAGAGCACTCAGATCGATCAATAGTAGGAGACAGCAACTGTACAGTCTGCAACAAGGGACAGAAGACATCAGATACTGTGCAAAGCCAAATAATACAAGTTAAGTATATTTGGAAATACTTATAAACAATTAGAACAGCAACTCCTCAGAGCTGCAGTTCATACTGTTTACAATCAGACTTCTCTAAGTTCACAGATCTGTTTGACCATACACTAATGCATACAGAAATCATCTATGTTATAGTGGGATGTGGACCATTCTAACAGTGCGTACGCAGCGTACATTAAAAGAGTAATTTATTACGTGATCTAAAATGCTGTTGACTTACACATGAAAGACACAAAGACAAGAAAAAGCAAGCAAGATTTAAGAAAAAAAACTCTCTTGTTAGGATTGTATTGAATTCATTTTCTTTTATTTTCAAAAGAACTTTTATTTATGAAATGTGGGCTCTTTCTCTTGAGGAAAACATGACACAGTATGATGCAATCTGTTCCCCCCCTCCCCCCAACTGTATTTGCTTATTTTTCTTTACTTATGAAATTTTTTTTTTCAGGGACAACTGTCTGGTTGCTGTAAGATATTAATTAAGATGTAATTGTCTCATCTGAAAGACTAGCACTCAGAACACTACTTAAAAGTTTAGAGGGGGAGAAAAACACCCTTTCACCAGGAATCAAACCTGGGTTTCTTGCATCCTAGGTGGGTGCTTTATTCACCAAGTCACACACTTCACTGTTAAAACATTATCAAGCAGTATCATATGTGACTGGTTCTTGCGAACGGAGTCACAAGTCGCAACGTGTGAACTGAGATACGGGCCTGAAAAGGTGGTGAGGGTCGATCTGGGTGATTTGAGATTTTTGTTCCTACACATTGTCTGACCATTAATCTATCAATTGTGGCAAAGATTAAAGTGAAATTTGGGCTGAAAGAGTGTTAAAATACCATTTTAAAGTGATAACCCATCGAGAATGTGCAGATTTTTTCCGTGAAAATGCGTGTGTTTGAGCTTTAATTTAGGCCATGAAACCGTACAGGGCCTCAGCATATCGCATACCGTTGGAATCAGCTCACGAAATAGCTAGTATGTAGTGCAGAACCACTTTATCTATCACTTCACTAAGTTTGATGAAGATAGAATACTGGTTCAAGGTTGCTAAGGAAAAAGCAGAGAATTTTGTTGTCCTTCTTTAACTCTGCTTTTCTCAAAATGGCCGTCCCATCACCCACTTTCTTTAAATTACTGTAACTCGCTCGATTTTCCAGTAGACAGTTGAATTATACATCATTGGAAAGAGCATTTTTCCTGCTTTCCGGTGATATAAATATCTCTATACCCCCCAAAATTAAGTTGTGACCCCATTCGTGAGAACAGGTCACATATGATCAGCCCTACTTTGACTAGGATTTTGTCACAGACACGCTATATTCACAAGAAGGCACACCTACATACTGCAGTCTTGTGTCAAAATAAATTTATATGCGTCATCAGTGTTTACTGGTGTATACTTACATCATACTGTTTTTCCAAAGGACTCTCAATGCCATTTTCATTCTGACTCATTTCTTCAAAGGTGGCCCTGAATGAAGATTTGGGAATGGTGGTATCTCCGGCAACAACAGCTTCCAACAATGCATCATACACAAACATGTACTGCTCCTGTGGTTGCAAACAAACAGAAGGAAAAAAATGGTTACTTTCCTATACATTCAATCCAAGTCTATGCACACAAAAAAAACAGTCCAACCAATCTACCAAACAAAAATACATTCTGAACATTTGAATAGTTCGTTTGTTTGTTTTTCTTTTAAAGAGAAACATTCCAGTGCTGACTTACAGACAGTGGCCTTGCCTGCATCTGCAGTGTTTGCTCTATGGTTTTCCTGACAAGAAAGACACTATTATTACAGTACATTTTAAGTGTTATTACAGTATATTTTAAGTACAAATTCTGATGTATTTATGGTTTTCCTGACAAGAAATATACTACTATTACAGTACATTTTAAATATTATTACAGCATATTTTAAGTATAAATTCTGATGTATAAAATTCTGGTGAAAAACATCAAAGAAAGAAAAGACACTTTGTTATTAAAAATCAAACTAGCAAGAAACAAGTAATAATATTCCTGCTCTGTCTTTGTGGACACAATTTTTTTCTTTTTTGTCAGCAATGTGAGGACCACATAAAAACTAGGTGGCCTTGAGCGCTTTCTGCATTAACTGATTCATTTCTCTCCTTATGTTTTGTCTGTTTGATTGATGTATAAATCATAATGTGTAAAAAATATGAACTGACCTCAGTATAATCAAGCTACTGACTACTGCATAATGCAACAACATTTTAAAACTCAAAGCATTTAGGTTTGTTTTAGAACAACACACCAAGCAAACACTCTACACACAAGTTGGGATTTCTTCCTTTCCACATGTCTGTCTTTCTTTCTTTTCTTCTTCCATCAGAAACCTCTCTCCTCAATCTCACTATCCTGACTCAACATTCCCATTTTCCATGGCCCATCAGCTGCACAGCCCCCACACTATTCATCTCAGCTACTGAACACACCTCCAAACCTTTCTCTATTCATCTCAGCTACTGAACACACCTCCAAACCTTTCTCCCTATTTTACGAGAAACACTCTCATAGTATACTGAACACACCCCAAACACTCACAGTATACTGAACACACCTCAAACACTCTCACAATAAACTGAGCGAACCTCAAATACTCTCACAGTATACTGAACACACCCTAACTCCAAACACTCTCACAGTATACTGAACACACCGTAACTCCAAACACTCTCACAGTATACTGAACACACCCTAGCTCCACTCTTACAGTATACTGAACACACCCTAACCCCAAACATTCACAGTATACTGAACACACCCTAACCCCAAACACTCTTACAGTATACTGAACACACCCTAACCCCAAACACTCTTACAGTATACTGAACACACCCTAACCCCAAACACTCTCACAGTATACTGAACACACCCTAGCTCCAAACACTCTCACAGTATACTGAACACACCCTAACCCCAAACATTCACAGTATACTGAACACACCCTAACCCCAAACATTCACAGTATACTAGACACATCCCAAACACTCTCACAGTATACTGAACACACCCTAGCTCCAAACACTCTTACAGTATACTGAACACACCTAACCCCAAACATTCACAGTATACTAGACACATCCCAAACACTCTCACAGTATACTAACACACCCCAAACACTCTCACAGTATACTAGACACACCCTAAACATTCACAGTATACTAGACACACCCCAAACACTCTTCACAATATACTAGACACCCCAACACCTCTCACAGTATACTAAACACACCCAAACACTCTCACAGTATACTAGACATACCCCAAACACTCACAATATACTAGACACACCCAAACACTCTCACAGTATACTATACACACCCTGAACACTCTTCACAGTATACTAGACACCCCAAACACTCACAGTATACTAGACATATCCCAAACACTCTCACAGTATACTAGACACACCCCAAACACTCTCACAGTATACTAGACACACCCCAAACACTCACAGTATACTAGACACATCCCAGACACTCTCACAGTATACTAGACACACCCCAGACACTCTCACAGTATACTAGACACACCCCAGACACTCTCACAGTATACTAGACACACCCCAGACACTCTCACAGTATACTAGACACACCCCAAACACTCACAGTATATTAGACACATCCCAGACACTCTCACAGTATACTAGACACACCCCAAACACTCACAGTATACTAGACACACCCCAAACACTCACAGTATACTAGACACATCCCAGACACTCTCACAGTATACTAGACACACCCCAGACACTCTCACAGTATACTAGACACACCCCAGACACTCTCACAGTATACTAGACACACCCCAGACACTCTCACAGTATACTAGACACACACCCCAGACACTCTCACAGTATACTAGACACCCCAAACACTCACAGTATACTAGACATACCCCACTCTCACAGTATACTAGACACACCCCAAACACTCTCACAGTATACTAGACACACCCCAAACACTCTCACAGTATACTAGACACATCCCAAACACTCTCACAGTATACTAGACACATCCCAAACACTCTCACAGTATACTAGACACACCCCAAACACTCTCACAGTATACTAGAACACATCCCAAACACTCTCACAGTATACTAGACACACCCAAACACTCTCCACAGTATACTAGACACACCCCAAACACTCTCACAGTATACTAGACACATCCCAAACACTCTCACAGTATACTAGACATACCCCAAACACTCTCAGTATACTAGACATACCCCAAACTCTCTCACAGTATACTAGACACATCCCAACACATCTCACAGTATACTAAACATATCCCAAACACTCTCACAGTATACTAGACATACCCCAAACACTCTCACAGTATACTAGACACCCCAAACACTCTCACAGTATACTATACACACCCCAAACACTCTCACAGTATACTAAACACACCCCAAACACTCTCACAGTATACTAGACACCCCAAACACCTCTCACACTATACTATACACACCCCAAACACTCTCACAGTATACTAAACACACCCTAAACACTCTCACAGTATACTAGACACACCCCAACACTCTCACAGTATACTAAACATACCCCAAACTCTCTCACAGTATACTATACACACCCCAAACACTCACAGTATACTAAACACACCCCAAACACTCTCACAGTATACTAAACACACCCCAAACACTCTCACAGTATACTAGACACACCCCAAACACTCTCACAGTATACTAAACACACCCCAAACACTCACAGTATACTATACACACCCCAAACACTCTCAGTATACTAGACACACCCTAAACACTCTCACAATATACTATACACACCCCAAACACTCTCACAGTATACTAGGCACATCCCAAACACTCTCACAGTATACTATACACACCCCAAACACTCTCACAGTATACTAGGCACAGCCCAAACACTCTCACAGTATACTATACACACCCCAAACACTCTTCACAGTATACTAGATACCCCAAACACTCTCACAGTATACTAGACATATCCCAAACACTCTCACAGTATACTGGACACACCCCAAACAGTCTCCTCATTTCACAGGCTCACAATGTTAAGCAAGACGTACACAAGTCTGAATCATGTTGACCGGTTGCCACGCATGCTGTGAGCAGCTTGTAGGACATCCACCTGGCCCTCTGTGTTGGCCTGTTCCAGCAGGTAGTGAAGGCCGATGTACGTCCCTGTACGACCTATACCAGCACTGTACACACACACACCACACACACACACACAAACATAGCAGCTAGAACAAAGATGGCCAGGACATGTTAATAATCTCACTGTTTCTGTACTTATGGCTCAAGACATCTTCAACATGACCATAACTTTGCAAACTGTGCTGCCCCAATTGGACTACTACAGTCCTGACTCCTTTTTAGGAGAAATATATGACCCACATCTGGTTGAAATTAGCAGATTCACACGTAAACTACTTTCACTTTGTGTGAAAATAACAGTGTAATAATTCACACTTAAACTATTTTCATTTTGCCTGAAAACAGCAGTGTCTAAAACGCAAATTACTATGAAACTTTCGAGTGACGTTACCACATCAAGCAAGCAGACAGCAAGAGATACAGGCAGAGACAGATAGAGAAGAAAGCCAAGAAGCACATGTAAGTTCATCAACATCCCCTAGCTACAACATGACAATTGTTATTCTATAAACAGCAAAGAGCAACACCAGTAAGAATGTCTACATGGAAACAACCTACCTGCAGTGACAAAGTATAGGAGCTGTATTGTCAGGACTAAAGCTCTGCACTTTACGCCTGAAGGCCAGGAGTGTTGTTGGGTAGGTTGGAGCTCCGTGGTCTGACCATGTGCAGAAATGGAACTGTTTCACTATACGACTGTTCTCATCCTGCACAGCAATCAGGTCAATTTCACTTTCACAAACACGAACAAAAATGAAAAGAAAAAATCAAACAATGAGGTGAAAAAAAAACCCAACTGTTAGCTTAACTGATTCTATTTCCAATGTGATAATGACTCAGTATATGATCAGTGACATACGTATGAAATGCCATCAACTTGGTTGTCCTACAAAAAGTACAAATGATGATCCAGAGACTACCCTTCAGGTGACACATGCTCATGTGTTGACAAAACCTTGATCTTTGTGCTTCTGATCAGTTTGTGTCTTAACAGTCATATCAATTCAATTAAAAGTAAGTCCACTGTTCCTTCTGAAACTGGAAAGAGCAGTCTAAGACAACAAAACTAACTTAGACAGAAAAAGAAATTAAAGCAAACAAGTGTGCATTGTGTCTGTGTGTGTGTGAGCATACACACACTTTCTATAAAAGAATTTTTTAGCATCATGTGTGTCACTGTCTGAGAAGACGTATGGACACTTGTCTACACTATGCTCTACAACAATTAGTTACTAAAAACTGCAAATTAAGCAAAACTTAAAGAATAGGGTATGTCTCTATCTGTTTCAAGAAGATTGTGAGATACTATGAAGCGAAGTCAGACAAGGTTCAGACAGCAAGGCATGGAGGCCTGATTGACACAGACAGAGTTTCAGCAGCACAATCAGATTTGAAGACTTTTCCTCAAATCACTGTTTAACTAATGTACTTACCAATTCAAAAACTGTAGCTAACCTGACCAGTGTAACTCTCTGTCACTGACCAAAATTTCACACAGCTGTCCATATTGGCAGTGAGAGAGTGTGAGTTTCAGTAGACAAACAGACAAGACAAAGATCAGAGGGCAAGGTATAGGGGCCTAGCTGGAATAGGGGAGGGCTCCCACCTTCCAATTTCGCTGCATGGATTTCAGTCTGACCCAACAACAGATTTATGGGTGCAACCTCCAGTCCACCCAGCAGTGAATGAGTACCTGTGAGGGAGAGGAGATGGGCAATGCCTTCATAATGCTGTCCCTGAGAAAAGTTGATATTTCTCCATTCCCTATGACTGTGGACTACAGGACAACCTTTACCTTTTTGATCTTTTAACTTTATTTAGTGTTAACAGGACTCACAATGACGGCAGCAGACAAGCCAAAGTACTGGTACTTACTTTGGAGATCTCAAATGTCCTGATGATGAAGTCAGTGTACTTTGCTGTGTCCACAATACGTACACTGACGTCGCCATACTTTGTGGTGCCCTCATCTGGCCAATATTGCTCACACTTTTTCTGAAATGTAATGATATCATAGTGTCATTGTCGCTACTAAAAAAAAATCTATATCTATGAATAAAGAAACCATTTCTGACTTAATCTAAGGCAAACCGTACTGAACTTCCCCCATCCCCTCCAAACAGTCTTAATGCTGCAATGGCTGTTTGCAGGCAACAACTCCAGGAGCGCCTGAATAAGAGTAGTCTTTTATGTGTATGGCAGTTTTTTTGTCCCACTATGCAAGCAGCCACACTGTTTCAGGGTCATGCTGGGTAATTTTGTTTCTATAACAAACCAATGAACATTGAATGGCTTTTGGCATCTTTAATGCGCATATCTGATGTTCTGCATGTGTACTGAGATGACAGAGTATGGACGTTAGCAGGTTGCACATATTTGTTTCCATAATAAACCAATGAACACTGACAGGTCTTTTGGCAACTTTAATGTGCATATATCATGTTGTGCATGTGTACAGAGATGACAGGGTTCAGACATTACCAGGTTTACATGTATCTGACATAGGAGATCAGAAATAACATACTTCATCAATCAAAGACTGACATAGCTTTCATGACTTTAATGTGCATATTTTATGTTCTGCATGTCTACAGACATTAAAGGGTTCACGGACAAGCAGGTTTGCACATGTCTTGAACTGGAAGATCAGGAAAATCTCCACCCTTTACCCACCAGATGCTATCAGGTAGAATTTAACTCACACCCTATAAATAGAAGCTCGACATCCTTGCTTCTTGGTGCAGACTAGCTATTGGCAAGATTCACAAAACTTCAACCCTATTCATTCATTTCAAAGTCAAGGCTATGTATGAAAATAGAGAAAGCTAAAGATTGCTGTACTTGACTAATAACAAGAAGAATGTGTAAAGTTGCTATCATATGTTGATTCTTTTTTAAAGTTCCACTGATTTTTCTGGAGTCTTGATCCACATAAATTACAATGCACTTGAGAGTATGCATAACAGTTTACCAAAACAGGTATGCAAATACACCTATCATCCCATTAACCATCTGGCCACTCTTCCAACATAAACCTTACCGAATGCTATAAGACTTCTTGTGTTCTTGAGCTCCTGTGATCACTTAATGTTTACAGCTGATTTTTCAGTGGCAGTTTCTGTTTCATGTTGGGATCTACTAATCAGAATGTAACAGCAGATCAGAGTTTTTCAGTAAAAGGGGATAATAACAGCTTAATGAAGTAGAGTTGTGTACAAGGTATTGCACGTTTGACGACACATTCAGTACAACATTAAAAATGGACGACAATCAACCAACAACCCATTAATCAACCAAACCTGCCAGCCACTTTACAACCCCAACCAACCAACCAGCCAACCCATCAAGCAGCCAACCAACCAACCAACCAGCCAACCCATCAAGCAGCCAACCAACCAATCAACCAACCACCCAACCAACCAGCCAGCCAGACACAAACTTACTTTGCAGGCCTCCACCAGATTGGTAAGCATGACAATTTTGCTGACCCTCTGCTGCCACACCATGCGCCAGAAATCACGGATCATCATTTTGTTGGGCCCTGCCAGACATCATCATCATGATCACAAATACAAAATAACAACAATCAAAAACATCCTAAATACACACAAAACAACAAAAACCATTTTGAATTTTTTTTCATACAAAACATGACACTTACTACTTTTCCTACACAATGCCTGTTTCAAATGAGTAAAAAGGCTGCAACTATACTAAACTATTAAGTTATGGATGAATCAACGACAGATATAGCCATATCATTACAGTTGCCAAATATAAAGAAACAATCCTAATCCTCCCCCCCTAAACACACACACACACAAAAAACCAAATTCACAAAATGTGCATATAAAACAACAAATAAGAAAATGAAATTGTGTTTAATACAAACAGCTGCAAAATGTCCTAAAGAAAAATGCCTTTTCCAAATGAGTAAAAGATTGCCATTACTAAAAACAATCAATTTATGAAGACCAACGACAAAAATTAGCATACAGTACATGGATTATGTTATTTGGCATATATTGGGAGGATTTATGATCAAACAGCCAAGTATTGTTTACAACTGGCAAGATCTTTTTTTGTTTAAAACCACAAATGTTAGAGTCTTAAATGTGTTAATTTAGACCCAATCCATCAGGTGGAAAATTGTAGTTTTCTGGTTCAAAGGCCTTTGGGGCTTTGCAAACTGCCTCCAACTTTAGAATACTGATGCACAAGTTGCATTCCTCCTTAGTCTAAGCCTGACATGTGAAGGCAGTTCATGTGTGCTCCCCGGCCCCTGCTTAGGTGTCTGTGTATAGTGAGACCATGAAGGTAGGCATTCAGATTGGGACCCTAGCCATCAGTGCAGCAGTGCTGGTCTGTGATGGTGGTATTCTGCCCCTGGTGATGACCACTCCGTACAATTTATCACACAGGGGATTTAGAAAACATACTTGAATACAAATCTTAACACAACTGAGGAAACTAAAATACACAAACAAAAGGGCCCAAATTTCCTAAAATTGCTTCTGCGTGTCACATTTCCCTCGAGTCAAAAATGCACTTAAAACATGTATCCAATTAACAATCCTCAGAGAAAAATCTAAGACTTTATCGAACACATACACGTGAAGGCACTTGATGATGATGATGATACAGGTGAATGGACCCACAAGGCAGAAAATGATAGGAAGAAATGACAGAAAGCAAAGGAACTAGGCAGAAACAAAGAGGGTGACAGAAAAGAGGAAATTTCTAGTATAGAATTTCAAGAAGGTGGGGTCATTACAGCCACCTAACAATTTGAGGACTATGAACATAACTGCAAGGAATCCCA
Source organism: Monoplex corrugatus (assembly GCA_030674185.1). Lineage (NCBI taxonomy): Eukaryota > Metazoa > Mollusca > Gastropoda > Littorinimorpha > Ranellidae > Monoplex > Monoplex corrugatus. The sequence continues at coordinate 70,620,268 of CM060315.1, read as the reverse complement.
GGTCAAATGGTGCATTCAGTTCCGCGATTGCTTCCTTCTCCAGAAGCCTGCGCCCTTAATGCTCTATGGCCCTTTCTTGCTCCACATTGCAAGCAGAATAGTCAGGTGAGGGGTATCAAGAAGGGGTCTTCGGGCCTTCCCAGGACAGTTTTCGACCCGACTCCAGCAAGTCATTGAGACCAATCTCACACCATGCTGGGGCATGATGGTCCAAGTTGCCAGTTGGCCATACTGTAGCAATTGCAGGTGCTGAGACAGGGATAAGTCACTGGAGATTCTCTCTTGGGTTGGGCAGAATTGCCAGCATCTGCTGGGGCAAATCTTTCAGACTGCACTGACAACCACATTCTCTTGAAATGACGATCCTGAGGACTGGATCTGGGCTGCACATGGCTGGCATCTTGAGAAGTTGTAAGCTGATCTCCTTGGGAAGGGAAGGGGTGCAATCTAGAGCAGCAGAGTTTATCCTGACGGCAACTCTCCTATTCAGCAAGTGGACAGTTATTGCCCAAAGAGGGAATGTAACTGCAACAGGATGGCCCAGAGAGCTTAAAGTCCTAAGTCACTGTTATAAGAAGACTCCACAACGTAAGGACACTTCTGACAAGTCCTCATCATAATGTCCACTCGTTACAGTCTTACTTTACACACATATAGAACAATCATTGTGAAGTCATTACCTTGTGATGCAATGAAGGCTTTTGGTCGATTATAACCCTGGAACAGAAGAGAAAAGTACCCTGATGTAATGAAACATGCTCACATAAAGCATGTAACTGGAATAGTTATGGGATTAAAAGCAAAATGAAATGAAATTTAACTCATTCATCATAAATTTTCCAATCAGAGAGACAGACAGACAGACAGACAGAAAGAGACAGAGACAGAGGTTAAGAGACAGAGAAAGCGAGCAAGAGATAGACGAGAGACAGACACAGAGAAAAAGAGAATGAGACAGAGACAGAGAGAGACAGAAGGACAGGTAATGACAATGATAATGGTATTTTGTTTTCAAATGGTAGACGTTATCAGTTAAAAACTATTTTTTAAAACTTGTTTTTACTTGCACACTGGGCATCTTGTAGTTACCTGCATAAATGAGTCATTGGTTACTGAATAACTCTTCATCAATATTTCATAAACTTAACAGTAGTGCGAATTTTCAATGGGAATCTGCCACTTTTGTCAGATGAAATTTCATTAAAGAGTGAAGGGGGTACATTTAAAAATGTATTATTGCAAATGTATACTCTTTCTGTGTATTTTCAGAGAGGTCCCATACATATACTTCAGCAATGGGTTTGTCTGTATATCAATTTCTAGTATAGTTCAGAGCCAATACAACTTATTTTCTGAAGGACCTAAGAATTTAAATTACTCCTTTTTCACCTTTTCTATATGTCTTAATTCTGTGCTGAAAACCGTTCTAAGATGTCATATAAGTTTGTAATCTGAACTTGTACACTGCTGTGACACCATTTTTTGAGAGCAGAAAGGTGTCCTTTAAATCAATATAGAAACACAGTCTATCTGCTTCTTGTTCAAGTACGGTCAACACAAACACAATGTATCTGCTTCTTAAGTACAGTCAACTAATCTTGCAACCCATCAACAAACTGCAACAAAAGCACCTCAGCAAATCCAGAATTCATCTATATTCCATGCATGCCTTTTCTTCTAACAATTCAACAGCTAACTCATTAATGAAAAAGAAGGATAACTCAGTGAAGTGCAAACAACGGGGAGAGAGAATGAAAGAGAGCGAAAAGTAAGGAAAATGTCTTTTTATGCATTCATGTGATGGGCATGCACACACCCATGCAAGGTGTGTGTGTGTGTGTGTGTGTGTGTGTGTGTGTGTGTGTGTGTGTGTGTGTGTGTGTGTGTGTGTGTGTGGTGTGTGTGTGTGTGTGTTCGCGTGCACACGCACGCGTGTGTGTGTGTGTGTGAATACTACTCACATCCATAAAACTGGCATTGACATAGTCAGAGTGTGGCTCGTTGGTCAGTGGCTCCAAAACAACACGTGAGTGGTCATCTGAATCACACATGAAACTAGATGACTAAAACTAAACTCTTCATTTTCCTGAGTTGGTTATTCTGCTTAATTCATACATAACACTCACTAGCTCAGGTAGAGATTACAAGCTTCTCATCTGACATGAATTAGCAAAATAAAGTTTATTTTTCAAAAAATTCAAAAATGCATCATCTGCATGTAAAGAATAATCAGAGGGTAAAACGCACATCTACTACAAAATCCTCAGGTCGTTTCAAAATGTTCAATCCAAATACCAATAGGAAAGAAAACAAAAACTAAACTAAAACAACCTCATATAAAACACAATGTATATATATATCTTAAACAAGAACAAAACATGAGGGTGAGTGATCTTCATAATACGGTGACAGTTTTTTCCCATGCTGTGTATACCAATTAGCAAATTAACCTTTAATCAGGCAATCTAATGACGTGATCTATGTACAACTAGGCTGTATACTGAAAATCAAAAGTGCTGATGTAAAGTCTGTCAATGACACTACCGGCTGTCTGTATAGTGACTGCATGCCAGAGAAAGATGGCAATACAGGAGCAGACTGTGCCAAAAAGTGGGTTGACATTTATATTCAGCAGGTGAATATCCACACTGATATGAAAGATGTGGAAATAGCACACCAGATGGTGGTTCAGAATCATGACCAATTACTGTGCAATTTTGCAACAGAGAAAAGACAGAAGTTCCTGGCCAGTCATAGAAACTTACAGGGGAAAGTGACAGCTGTGGGTGAAGAGCTCACAGAAGAGCTCACACAGACATTCTTCAAGTTTTTTTAAAGATTCATTGCAATGCTCAGCGAGTCAAAATTGTGTGAACTTCCAATGGAAACATACCAAGTTAAAAAATTGGAAAGATAATGAGTCTGGACAAACACAAAGGCCAAGAACCTCGGGACTGTTGAGGGTAACTGAGGCCTTTTTGGATCAGAGGCAACGCCCCCACCTTCCAGTCTGACAGCTCAGGTTTCAGCCAACTTGCACTAACTTTGTGCATGTGGCCTCTACTGTGAAATGGTGCCTGACCCTGTTTAGGGTTGGAGAAGGCCAAGCAACCTAACGGGGATAATGGATTCCCATTTTGTTGGTTATGATTAAGGCAGTTCTTTTTCTATTCTTTTTAAAGAATATCAATATAATTTTCAACAAAATAATTAATAATTTTGTGTGTAAAAATTCAGGAACCTCTGAATGTTAAGGGTGCAGGAGGGTATTTTTTTGCCTAGGGGTAAAGCTCCTGCCATCTAGTTGGTAGCACAAGTTCAAACCTAGCTTGTAGAACACTGTATGTGCAGCCTTCAATTCATCTGAATATGACCGAAGACCAATGTGTCAGGGAAGATAAAGCAGCGAAAGAGAGGACAGGGACATGTCCGCAAACAGCTGACTTAAGAATAATGTGTTTACCTCAAATAAACCAGGTTGGGACTATGAGACTACCATTCAGTTTGACATCTAAGTTGCATTTTTCTACATGACATTAGAGGAGTAGTTGTACGGTTAGCATGTATGACCAGATTACTTTGAGTTTTTCACAGACTGATGATTGGACAGTTGCTTGTTGTATAGGTTGGTTTTCTGGTCAGCTGATGGTTATATTGTGTTTGGTTTGATTGGCTGGTCAATCTCTTCTTTGATTGGAAGAATAGTTAATATACTGTGCACTGCCAGCCTGACTATCATTCTAGGATGTGATCACAGAAAGATTTGTTTTTCAGGTTGAGACCTTTAAAATTTCAGGCAGGTAGAATTGCTTAAAATCCTGCCTTGACATTGTGTATGGTATACATTTATGTTACTCTGCATGTTATATGCAACGAGTTTAAGTATCTGATATACAAAAAAATATAGAGGAAAGGAAAGGGCACATGCTTCAGTGAGTCAGGGTGCATATGATATACCTACAGCATTTGAAAGCAATTTATTCTGTATCAAAAAGAACATGGTTAATCATGAGAAATTAGTAAGATATCATAATTTACCAAATTCTTGTTCTAAATGGGCACAGAAGTTGGGAACTGATGCTCCATAGAAAAAATGTCTTCACAAAAAATTCATAGAATATACAAAGTTAAACTATAAAATGGCTACAAACATGTATTGTACACAAATTCTTGAAACTAATGACATGCTGAAAGAAATAGGATCTATAAACAGTTTTTGCTGAGAGGAACTTCTAAATAATTTCTGCTGTGGCTTTCATATGGAAACAAAAGATAGCACTGATCACATATTTTGGAACTGTTTACATACCAAGTAAATCTGCAAAAGGACTGAAGGACTGTTGATATCAGGATGCGTTACTTGTGCAAATCCCAGACTAACTGAAAATATGATACAGTTTGGTGTTGATAGAACAAATACCGTATTTCATTTAATTATCCCCCCCTGGGCAAATCTGTAAATGCGAATTTGATAATGCTCCTCCAGACACACTCCTTTAAGAAATCCTTGGCCTCAAAGTACTACACAGAAAAATACAACACAAAATTGGTGTGGAACTTACAAGCTTTACAGAAAGTAACAGCTGCCATACTTACCATTTATAATGGATGAAACTTATACCAATTTCTGTTTATGAGTAATAAACACATTATCAAAATACATTGGAAAAACTAACACTATGCTGAATTTTACATAAACGACTTACTTAAATATGCTTTTACTCTTTCCATGCTGTGTGGCTGTTAATTATGCTTTACTGAAATATACATACTTTGTTACAAATATGTAATTTCTTTTTCCAGGTATCTGAAAGTTCACTGTACATCGCATCTGCAGCTAGGCTTTGCTGTTACTGTAATGTTTTGTCTATATATTTGTAATTGCTCTTTATCAAAAATGATTTTAAAAAATGTTAAATGTTTGATGGAAAAAAACACATACATACAAACACACATATTCATACAGACAAAATCACACACATATACACACACACATACATACAGATTAAACTAATTTAAACTGTCTACAAATCTTTATGTCAGATTTCCAGAGAATCACAAAACAGCAACTACGCATTCACGCTCATTTATCATTCATAATCTTCAAATTTAATAATAAAACAAAAATACTCACAAGCGACAATGTTGCCATATCTGTTCTTCGCCTTGTTCTCAGGTCTGCGAGCTACCTCACACAGGGCAAGTAATCCCATGGGTAACTCCTTCACAAAAAACACAATATAAAACATTCAATAAATAACCAATCAACCTGGCAATGTGATAAGCACAACAGACCGCAGGTGGAGAGGTTAAGAGTTTAAACTTCCATAAACCTAAACAATTACTGTGAGATTTTCTTGGCCCCGACTGGCTCCTAGGCAGACTTGAATTTCAGCCACTTAAAAGATGCATCATGGTCAGGATCTCAGCACTGTAAGTGCACTGCGCGGCAAGAAGGCACCTGCAAACTACTTGCTTGTACTTTTGCTAATTATTGCATATGATGAACTTACAAAATGGAAAACGTTATAGTTCTGTGTCCTCTGAGTCCCCCAGGGGGGACCTGAACTCAATGGCTACTGGGGAGGGAGAGTCCGTGTCTGTGAAAGGTAGCTGTGATGACGGTAATGGATTACCCGACGGAGGTTATTGGAAGCGGACATGTAGAAACTCCTCAAAAATGCAAAATCACAAAAAGAAAAAAATGCAAAAAAAGGATTTGAATATAGGGACATGGAATGTACAGACTATGTTAGAATTAGGAAAGCTCTACCTACTAGTCAAAGAATTAGAAAGGAGCAAGATGAACATAACAGGGCTCTGTGAGGTTAGATGGAGTGGGCAGGGACTTTTTACTGTAGGAGAGCATACAGTTGTATATAGTGGAAATGAAAAAGGTGGCTCAAGAGGAGTAGCAATTGTGCTGGACAAAAAGCATGCTGGAGCTCTGAAAAGCTATAATCCAATTAATGACAGATTTCTCACTGTCAAAATAAATACCAAATATGCTGTTTTGAACATAGTTCAAGCTTATGCTCCAACATCCACTAGCTCAGAAGAAGAAATAGAAAATTTTTACAATGACCTCCAAACTATCAGAGACAAAATTCCCAAAAAGGAAATATGCATTGTGATGGGTGACTTCAACGCTAAAGTTGGAGAGGGGGCTGACACAGAATGTGGAATAGGACCATATGGTTTAGGAGAACGAAATGAGAGAGGTGACATGCTGGCTCTGTTTTGTCAGGCAAATGAGATGAACATCACAAATACTTTCTTCCAACAACCACTGCGCAGAAGATACACATGGATCTCTCCAGGAGACAGGTGTCGTAATCAGATTGATTATATTATCATTGACAGATCCTGGAAATCAACTGTCCTCAATGCAAAAACAAAGCCTGGAACAGACTGCGACACGGATCACATTCTTGTGACAACCAAATTAAGAATGAAAATATTGAAGAAGCCTAAAACCAAATCGACGCCAAAGTTCGACATATCAAAATTAGAAAACCCTGAGCTGGCGTTAGAATTTAGTATAGAAACAAGTAATCGTTTCTTAAAGTTACTTGAAGTTTGGGATGAAAATGACTCATATCCTGATGAAATCTGGACAGACATAAAAAACACACTGACCAAAATCTCTGAAGAAAAACTAGGAAAAGAAGAAAAAAGGAAAAAAGCTAAGCCCTACATAAGTCAGGAAGTGATAGATCTGGCAGAAAAGAAAAGTCAAGCTCGAAAGCAGGGAGCGGGAAAAATACTCAGCACTGAAAAGGGAAATAAAAAGTAAAGTCAGAAGAGACAAAGCAAATTGGCTGGCACAAGAATGCAGTAAAATCAATGAACACAACGAAAACAGGAAGTCGAGGGAGCTCTTCAAACAAATAAAAAAAGTGAAAAAAACAAATTTCAAAGCAACAAACCAATGCATCAACAACAAGGATGGTCACACTCTGACTGAACCAGATGATGTCTTGGATAGGTGGAACGAATATGGCACATCACTTTTTGGCAAGCCTGACAGCCATGAAAATAATTTAGAGCCAAATTTGGAATTGACCCCTGGAGATACGGAACCTGAACCTCTACTCAGCGAAGTTGAATCTGCCATTAAAGATCTAAAATGCAGAAAGTCTCCTGGTCTTGACAATATTCCTGGAGAGTTGTTGAAACACTCAGGTGATGGTGGACTCAAAGTAATGCATCACTTATGCTGCAAGATATGGAAGACTTGTCAGTGGCCTACAGACTGGAAGCTCCAAGAATTTGTCATGTTACATAAGAGTGGAAATGTCAAAGACTGCAACAATTATAGAACAATTGCACTGATCAGTCATGCCAGTAAAATACTGCTGATAATAATTTTAAACAGGTTAAAGCCAAAAGTAGAGGAAGAGCTATCCGACTGTCAGGCAGGCTATAGGAAAAACAGGGGAACAATAGATATGCTGTTTGTACTCCAGATATTGATAGAAAAGATTAGAAACACAGACCAAGAGATGTTCATCGTTTTCATTGACTACAGCAAAGCGTTTGATAGCGTGATTCACCAAAGTCTTTTCCACTTCATGATCAAAATGGGTTTTCCAAGACATCTGGTTTCCCTCATAGCTTCATTATATAATGATCAAAAAGCAACAATCAGATGGAATAATCAAAACTGCAAATTTTTTAACATCACTAAAGGGGTAAGGCAAGGTTGCATCCTGTCTCCACATCTCTTCAGCATATACACTGAACATATCATGAGAGAAGCAGACATAGAAGACATGGGAGTAAATATTGGTGGTAGAAACCTGTCAAATTTACGCTACGCAGATGACACAGGATTACTGGCAGACAACATTACAGGCTCTAGGAGGATCCTGTACAGGGTAGACCGGGTTGGAAAGGCAGCTGGGCTGTACTTAAATTCAAAGAAGACAAAGGTTATGCATGTTGCAGGCAAATATAACACTAGACAGGACCAGATCATGCTAAACCAAGTCCCTCTAGAAAATGTCAAGGACTTTAGATATTTAGGTTCAGTCAAGACACACGATGGAACATGCTCAAAAGACATAAAGATGAGAATTGGAATGGCCAAGAACAGTATGGTTCAATTGAACAATATTTGGAAAGACCACAGCATAACAGCAGACCTTAAGATAAAACTCTTAAAATGTCTTGTCTGGCCAGTGATGTTATACGGCTGCGAGGCATGGACAATGAAGAAAGAGGATGAAAGACGAGTGGAAGCAGCAGAGCTGTGGTTTTACCGAAGACTGCTGAGGGTCAAATGGACGGATAGGCGCTCAAATGAAAGCATACTGAATGAGTTGGGTACTACACGCAAGCTTCTAGTACTCATACAACGGAGGAAACTGAAATATGTTGGACACGCAATCCGTAATGAGAGAACAGACTTGATGTCCACTGTCCTCCAAGGTAAAGTGGAAGGAAAGAGAAACAGAGGACGGCCACCTGCATCACTTGCTAGAAACATCACAAACATCAGTGGCAAGAAACTCCAGGAGGTGGTCAGACTTAGCCAAGATCGAGAGTGCTGGAGGCAACTTGTGAGGACATCATGTGCAGCGGCCAACACTGTTCCCGGTGACGCCGACAGGTGAGACAGGTGAGAAAAGATGCATCACAGAGGGTTTTGCTTAAATTTCCCAACTATCACGTGTCTGTATATCCCAGGCCTGACTGACCCCAAGAAAGCAATATCAGTCCAAAATGGAACTCCACAGCATCACTACTCATTCTCATCATCATAGATTTGTGAAAAATTACCCAGATGTTGTGACGCTTAATGGCAGCTCTTGTGGTGACCTCAGTTTCAATAGGTTTAGAAGTGTGTTGGAATGCCAAAATGGGCAGTGTGGGAGTAGAAATACAGAAGCAGTGGAGAAGATGGGATACCAAAAAAAAAACCCACAACAACAAATCACAATTATTTCTTTTAAACTGGAATAAGAAAACAAAATAAGACAACCTATAATATTGGTGTTAATCTTTCTTCTTACAACCGGGCATAGTACAAATTTGTGCAGAACTGATCCATACGCATTTGCCAGACTGAGCCACTACACACTGAGGTCCCTCTTTTAGTTCTTTGGATTGCTTCCCAAATCATCATGGCAAGCTCTACATAACTAGACACTCTCAAGATACCTCCTTTCTGGACTGAAATATCCAAACATTAATTTTCAATGATTTATTCAGTTAACCATGCTGCCATGACAGAGAAGATTATCCTTTCAGAGTCAGAAGTGATACGAGTTTGAACTGGCTGATATCACTTGAATTCTGTTCTTTTGGAATGTAAACTCCCATCAGCTGTCATACACTGGTTGCTGAACTTCAGATTCTGCCATGCTGATCTTATCAGTTTGTGGAACAACTTGAAAACACCCGGGCATTTCTTATATAGCAGGTATGGTGGTGATTTAGCATTGGCTTTCTCAATCACTTTCCTGACTTAAACAAGTTATCAAGAGTTGATGGCTTGTCATTAAACATTCTCCCTGGTGTTGCAGACTACACCAGACCCTGAATTTCAAGTGGTGTCTTGCTCTGAGGGTTGGAATGTTTTCCTGAGATACAGCTCGAAAGCTGATTTGTCAGCTGTGAATGTCATGGATCTGGCGAATAATTTGTTGGCGAACTGGAAGTGATCTCTGAAGAAGCAATCTTGGGTACTTTTCTTCTTGCTTCTTCTTAATTTTGATTCTACTGAAGGTACTGTGTTTTGCTCTAATGTCTTTCCATATTTTCTCTAACCCTTGCTTCTCAACTTTTGCAAAAGCTTTCATTTTTTTTCTTGAGATTCCTTTTTTTCTCTGAATATTGTCATCTGATGTTGACATATAGATCTCTGAACAGTAGTTTTTATCTTCGGCCGTTTATTCAATAGGTGTCCCTGTATGTTGCACGTACAATATCTCTGAATGTGGCTAATTTTGTGTCTGAGTTGGGTTAGCAAATCAATAACAACCAAACAATCATCCAGCCAATCACCCTCCATCCAAAAACACACAAAATAACTATGTCAAAACAACACACACACACACACACACACACACACACACACACACACACACACACACACACACACATTTCCCTCTCTCTCACCTCGAATTCTTTACGGAAGCCATCACAATTGTTGTCTCTGTTTTTCAGAATGTAGGCATGCAGATCTTCCAGTTTGACTGCTGCTGTCTGCTTACGACCATTAACGTTGACATAGATAGGTTCTGACAGTTCTTCGTTCTTGCTGTTCTCTTCTATTTCCTTCAGTTCTGCTTGTTCTGCTTTTGACAGATATCAATATCCTCTAGTCTACTTGTACAAAACACAATAAAAGATGACAAGAAACAAAATGAAAGAGAGTTTCTTTACAAGGGTATGTTGAATGCTGAACAGGCAACCTTTCTATTTCTTCCTGCACTTTTCTTCAGACTGAGTGGTCGGCAGTGTGGAAGGCCTTGTCTTTACTGGATGAATGACGATCACTTAGTGTAAGTACTTGTTTACAGACGACTGGCAATTCAATCCCAGTGACTATTTAGAGATGGCTTGCCCTCCATTATTTCCATTGCTTCTTTATTTTGTGTCAAAAAAAGATTGAAATGTTACCTGCTATGTACTCTTGATAAGTTAACTCTTTCAATGTCTTGAGCATGGTGAAGATGAGTATCAATATACATGCAAAAATATTGTTGAAGCTTGTTGTTAATAATGTTCACTTACTTATTTTCATATCTGTAAATGATCTCTCTTAAAAAAAGGAAAATCTGATTCAGCAAAATATGAAAAAAAAAAAAAAAAAAAAGCTGTTTAGAGCTAACATTTAACCTATGTGTCTCATCAGACTGAAAAGTCCTGTCAAGGACAGGAAAATCTTATTATTTAGAATTATTATGCTTGAGGCACACAATACATAAAGCAGTTCTACAGCAGAAAGCGTACATGATTCTCACATGAATTGTTATTTTGTTTTTGTTTAAAGCCCAGCCAACAGCGTAGAGCCTATCAGGGGACTATAAGTGTTTCAAAACCCACACAATACTTCTATAGGACAAAAAAAAAAGGAAAAGAAAATTGAAATTGAATATAAATATCAATGCATTTGTGCACATAATCAAAGAATAAATGTACTTTAAATAAATATGTGTCCAATATTTATTCATGCCATGAAAATAAAACGGATGCATACCAACTCTAGATTCTCCCAGGAGCATGCAGCGCTCATTTTCTACACTGTTGCATCCATCCTCTTTGGCCTCCTCGATAAACCCTTTGCTGTTGTTCATCTTCTTTTTGTTGCTGCGCTTTCGTCTGAAAAAAACCCCAAAACAAAACAAAATCAAAGAAAGGAAACAAAATAATCAAGAATCAGAAAAAACACGAAATGTGTGTGTGTGTGTGTGTGTGTGTGTGTGTGTGTGGTGTGTGTGTGTGTGTGTGTGTGTGTGTGTGCGTGTGTGTGTGCGTGTGTGCGTGCGTGTGTGCGTGCGTGTGTGTGTGTGTGTGTGTGTGTATGCAAGAGAGAGATAACAAGCACTATGGCAAGCTTCCTGTGCCCATGCAGGTAATTTTACATACCGCATTCTAATGAAATTGTACCAAATGACTTCACTGCACAGCTTACTTTCCCTACAATATTCTATTAATTTCAAAAACTGAAATCTAAATTCTTCTCTCCACTTCAACTTCCACTATCAGTAGACCGACATTTGTTTGCCTAACCAATGATTGCTCTTTATGCTACTTTTCTGTCAAGTCTGTATTAAAACATACATAATCTATGAGCAGAAATCTACATGAACCATAAAGACAAAACTGAATGAATACATTTTATAACATCATGATTATCTTTTCATTGTCAGTGATAACTGGTAAATACTGAAAAACGCATGTCCATCCATTTCTAGAGCCTTGTTTCAAGGCTTATACAAATCCAAAACAAGCACTGACTAAATTATTACCTGATTTATCGCTCTTAAATCAAAAATGGTTACTATATTTGTTCAACCATTTGATACTACATCACTCACAGTTCGATATTGTTCAACCATTTGATACTACATCACTCACAGTTCGATAGTAACCACTGTTATGAAACAAGATACAGTATTCTTGTCTGTCTATTTTTTTTAAGATACCTCAAGACAACGATGATGATGATGATGATCAAAATCACAAGGAAAGCCCCAATGGCAGCAGCTGCACCAATTCCCCATCCTGTTGATGCTTCCGAACTTCTGATCATTGCTGCACACACGCACACACACACACACTTCAGTGAACAGACATTAAACCAATGACCAACATATACACACACACACAGGCAAGCAGACAGACAAACACACACACACACATTTCCTGTGACATGCACATGTACATACACATTTCTTATGATGTACATATGTGTATTTGTTTTGCTTTCCACTTTTGTTTTGCTTTACATATGTAGACAGTAATTCTGTCATCAAGTCACACCTCTCAGTTTCAATTTCTCCAGATAATACCTATACACTTGGAATGAATTCCATATGCACTGACACAAATGATGCCATGTGACTGAAAAGATTCAAAATAAACATACCATAAACCTTAAACCTGCACAAAAGCTATATGTGTTGGCATGGTCTTGAGGTCTTACCTAAGCTCATGGGTTTTACACTCATAATTAAAGGGAAACAATCTCATACTCTTTCCCAAAGTAAGCAAGAGTTCATGCATTGAGTACACGCACCAAACTACCTCAAATATCACACAATGAGTTAAAACTGCTGATAGTGAAATATTTGAAAGCATATATAATGTTTGTGCATGCATTTCATGAGGTTTCTGTCATGGCTTTGTGCTTTTTTTAAAATTCTGTCTTTATGTATGTCATATGTGTTGAATCTTTCAAGCAAGGGCTGAATTCAGAGGTACCAGACCCACCACCCACCGACACCTTCTCACAAACCGTGATATCAAACAATATAACACAAATGTCTACACAGTCAACTATGTCAGACAAGAACAGCATTGGCTCAATGAGTTTCCTTCAGGGTGGAGAAGTGCAGGGTCCTGTACCTCAACAGTATCAAGCGGACAGACAGGAGAGACATGGCTGACAACTCTTCTGATCACAAAGCTCTACGGCAACTGGCAGGCCCTATAAAACATAAACCCCTCATCACCACACGTGGCCTGGCCATATAGACATAAAAAAGAAAACTACAATGATCCTTTCAAACTATACACTTATTTCATGTCTTCTGATTACTTCACAAGGCTTAGCATCATACATCATATTTTGTCTTTTAATTGGACATTATTCTGTGTGCTGATACACATTCTTGGAAATTTCATGAAGATGTGACAAAAACAAAACAAAAAACTGAGAAGTTGCCAACATTTTACTTATTTTGCTTATTTGGCACTGGTATGCCGGAAAGCCATTAGGTCAAATTCACGTGGCAGTCAAGGGACCAAATTTTAAATAAATCTGTAATCCTGAGGTGACCAGGGAGAAACAGCACAAAAATTAACATTGAATGGACTTCATGAATAACTAGCACACTTTCAAAAGAACACACGAAACAAATTCTGCTTCTGGACACAATATTCAACCTTTCCTCCGAATCACCTCATATTTAGAAACGTTGAAGCTCTGCCACAGCAGGATTGTTGAGAGATCAACTATAAGCACAGCATTGAGAAAAGAAAGAATAAGTATAGGCAGACCCAGACAGACCTGTGCGACAGTTGTGACCAGTGTAGCCATCAGCACAGCCGTACAGACAGTAGCCGTAAGCTTTGTCACAAGTTGTGTTATCCTTACATGATCCACACGGCTCTGTACAACCCTCCCCGAAGAATTGGTCTGGACAAACTGAAACATGACAAGTAATCAATCAACATGTAGAGCATCACAAGCAAACACAAGCATGTAATACAATTAAAGTAATAGTTAAAAGTTGTTCCATAATCATAAGGTCACAGAAGTAGTACAGATCTTAACTGTTCTTGGGGATAGCAAAGAATGGGTGGTGTCCATCTCCTTTTCGTTGCTGCGTTATCTCCCTTAACTCACATAAGACCAGGTATCCATTCAGAGCTGGATGGACTGGAAGCCACTCACAGCTGAACAAAGTTTTACCCTAGTCAAGGTTTGTGCTTGACCTCCATGCCAACCCAGCCTCCATGTACTGTATTACAGATACAAACAAGAGCACTACACACAATGATGGTATTTAGAGCATTTCCATTTATTCACACTTGGTTTTGTATTGTTGTTATTGCTACTGTTGTTTAAAACCCAGCTGACAGTGCAGAGCCATGTCCGGGCCATAGCCATCTCAAAGCATACATCATACCTCAACTGGAGAAAAAATAAACACACCTGGAAAAGAATACACCTACCAATGCACTTGTGCACATAATCTAAGGATATGCCCCTGGTATTGACCACTCTGTCCAATTTATCACCAGAGGATTTAAAAAATTCAACCTGAATACAAACATAACTAAGGACACTAAAATATACATAAAAACAGGCCTAAATTACCTAAAACTGCTTCTGTACACTACATTTCATTAGAGCCAAAAATGCATTCAACACATGTACCCAATTATTAATCCTAAGATAAAGTTGTAAGGCTTTATAGAACACTTTGGTAAATGGACAAGCAAAGCAGAATATGATGGGAAAAAATGACAGAAAGCAAGGAATAAGGTAGAAATAAAGTGAATGACAGAAGAGAGGAAGTTTCTAGCACAGTATTTCCGGAGGGTGGAGATATTATTTATACTGAAAGAGCCTCCCACATCCCATGGGGGATCGGTTTTGTATAGCTATCCTTCTGATACATACAATTTCATATGTTTACATTATCGAAAATACAAACTGGTACCAGAATATAAAACTGTCTTCTTTTCCATTTCATAAACCTTACTCATGTCTGCAGCAATGACTGTTTTAATGATTGTTATTGTTTTTTAAAGCTGACTTTGCAGAGCCATATCAGGACTGTTACCGTTTCAAAATGTACACATTTTGTTTGGGGGTGGGGGTCAGGGTGGGGAGAGCACTTGCAAAAAAATTAAGTACACATGTCAATGCAGTAATGCACCCAGTCCAAGGACTGCCTACGGTGTTGACTATTCCACCTTATTTATCACCAAGCAGGTAAAAAAAAAACCCCACCTAATCTGATTAAAATTGTACAAATAATAAAGGCCACCAGAACATACATATACATAATAAAGGACACCAGAACATATATATATATATAAAATGGCCCTAATTTCCTAGATAAAGAGAACAGAGAGAGAGGGAGAATGTGTTTGTGCGAGTGTGTGTGTGTGTGTGTGTGTGTGTGTGTGTGTGTGTGTTGTGTGTGTGTGTGTGTGTGTGTGCGCACGCGTATGTGTGCTTGCATGCATGTGTGCGTGCGTGCGCGTATGTGTGTATGTGTATGTGTATGTGAACTTGGAATTAGAAAGAGAGAACATACACTACAGCACCACTAAGTTCTGGCAGCCTATGGAAAAGGTCTCCATTCATAAATGTTTGACTTACTTTTATCACAGCCAGCATTCCGGTATCCAGGTTTACAGCCATTTTCACAGGCACCTGTTTCATGATGACAGCTTTCTCCATTCTTACAGTACCCGCAACGTTTAGAGCAATGCATACCAAACTTCATTCTGTCACACACTGCACAGCACATCATTATCATTATCACCATCATCATAATCATAATATGTTGAAGAAACTATCAAAATTAGTAGCAGTACTAGCACTGTCATAATAAGTATCACAATTGTCAAATGATTAATATTTTACAGCACGAAGCAATAAAAATAATAGCAATAACAAACAAAAACAGAATCAAAAACAACAAAAAGATATGTGGAGCATCTATTTTTTACATTAACAAGATACTGCAGCAATAACTCAAATCATGACAATACTCTTCCATTCCCCTCCCCAACTTTCTCTCCCTCCCTTTCTCTCTCTCTTTCACACACACACCACACACACACACACACACACACACACACACACACACACACACACACACACACACACACACACACACACACACACACACACACACACACTACTCACTTGTTTTACAAGTGGGATCACTGGGATCATAACCAGCAGCACAGCCACGCAGACATATACCAGTCATGGGATCACATGTGTCACCATGCTTACATTTTCCACAGAAAAATGCACAGTTTCGACCATATCTCATGGGCTGGCATTCTGCAAAAAGGAAATGATTAAGAAGCTTAAGTCAAAGTAAACACTAAAACATGCAATCAATAGGACACACACTATACTGGGTGATAGAAATGACATCTTGCATCTGAAAAGCTCCTCCTTCCTTTAATTTCTCTGATCTCCTCCCAATCGGTTGATTAAAACTTAATGAACTTGCTATAAGCTGTGCCAATGTATTTCTCTCAGGGAAAAAAGCATGACACAGGTCTGTGCTTGATGAACTAAGGCTACATACATTATGTTGAAAACACAGATATAAACAACTAAATGAAAAATACAGACACACACTATGCTGAAGAGAGTTATGAACAACACAATCAAAAACAACCTTGATAATGCATAACAATGCTCCATGTAAACACATCATTATGACAATCAAATAACATCTTTTCAAATGCAGCATCATGTTTATTCAAACATCAAATAAAAAATAAAATAGCAATCAAAACAAAAGCACAAAATTCAACTGATTATTAAGAACATATTCAATTTACATGGGTCATGGTAACGAATATGAGGCAAAATGACTGCAGCAAACACTAACGAATGACCAACTTCAGGTCTCAATGTATGAAGAAAAAAAAAAGGGTGACTGCAGGTAAGATGAGAAATAGATAAGAAGAAATATACTTTATCTGTCTTGAGACTTGACAATCCATAATAACGAACAAAAAACTGGAAAGTTTGATCTTAAGAGTTTAAATTGCTCACTGAAGTGAGTAGGTCCATTGGTTCTTGTTTACACTAACAATAACACACGTACATGAATAGCACATGGACACAAGTGTGCATGCATGCCCACATGCACGTGGGCATGCGCACACACACACACACGCGCGCACACACACACACACACACGCATGCACGCATTCATGCAAGCACACATTTACTACAAAACTCACTTTCAGAGCAGAAAAATCCAGAATATCCACGTCGACATCCACTGCGACATTCCCCTGTTTCTGGGTGGCAATCATTGTTGTGACAATTGTCACAGGTTTGCTGGCACCCCAAACCATATTTGCCCATTTCACACGCTGCACAACACATGCACAAATAATACACTGTGTGTCTGAAAACCGACTGAGTGGCATGAAAACACCATCGATGACACAAGGAACATGTGACAGCTGAGAAAGACATATAATACATACACACATACATGTACATATACATACACACATATGCACCCACACACTACACACATGGTACACATACACACATATATACATACACACAGATACACCCACACATACACACATGGAGCTTTGCCTCATGTCAATTTCAGTTGTTAGAACAGAAAGCATCTGAACTAGACCTGGAAATTTCTTAAACATAAACCAAAGCCAAACAGACACAGACTCACATGCATGCACATGCATACACACAGCCTCATTTTATATTTCCTGTCAATATAACAACATATTATTTCCTGTCAATATAACAACATAAAAGTAAATCTCAATTACAGTTTGAAATCTTGTAATATTTGAGACAAAAAGATGAACAGATCTGCCGAACATGTATTATCTTCACTGTATGCGTTGATCTGAATTGTAATTGTGTTCAAGAGGGATTCATCACACTCACACTGTTCCATGTTGTGTGTTCCAACCAAACATGCCAATTAGGATCTGGCATCAACAGAAATCTACCAGTTATGATCTGGCAGACTTCTTGGGTCTGTGCACAGCCCCATGTGCTGACAAAGTCTAAAACAAATTGTAAGCAGAGAAGGGGGAGGGAAATAGGACCTACAAAAAACTAAACTGACAACACCCAGAATGACTAGAGCATTAAGATGGCAGTGACTGAGTGAAAATGTCAGTTTTATACTGCAGATTGGTACTGAACTGCAGGTATATCTCAAGTCCTGTTACATGAGCCAGCCAACCTGTGGTCAAATATTTTAAAACCTTTTCCATCATATAGTATTATCAAAACACTGAGACAGCATCCTGAGAAAACTGCAACTAAACTATGCATGATTGTTAATCATTTTTTCCAGCTTTACATAAAAAATGTTCCCAGAAATCTGACCAATATGCGTGTTTTTTGGTGGTGGTGGTGGTTGTTTTTTTTTTACTAAGTTACAAATGGCTCCTACTTTTTACTAATGCCAGCCACAAGTTATAAAATGTATGGGTGATGATAATACTTTAATAGCCAGAAACCCATTCACTTCTTTACCCTGTTAAAACCAGCATGAAATATCTGTCTTCACAAAATCACAGGGAAAGAGACAAAAGAAAAGCTAAAGAAAGGAGTCCTTGTCAAAGATTCCATCTGACCATTATTTTTCACCGCATATATCAAAAAGTCAACAAAAAAAAGAGACAGAGTCAGTGATAAACATTATTCTGAACTTTATGTTTTGAAATATTTGTGCCACCCTTTAATTCTGCCATTGTTTCTGAACACTAAATGCACAGAATGTAAAGGTGTGTTGTGTGTGTGTGTGTGAGTGTGTGTGTGTGTGTGTGTGTGTGTGTGTGTGTGTGTGTGTGTGTGTGTGTGTGTGTGTGTGTGTGTGTGTGTGTGTGTGTGTGTGTGTGGTGTGTGGTGGTGTGTGTGTGAATGCGAGTGTGAGTGAGAGTTTGAGTGTGTGTGTATGCGCGTGTCACTGTGTGTGTATACGTGCGTCTGAGTGTGTGGGTGTGCTCGTGCTCGTGAGTGTGCATGCGTGTATGTATGTGTGCATGCATGCGTGTGTGCGTGCATTCATGCATCATGTACGTTTGTATGTATTTACGTGAATTTGTGTGTGTATTGTGTTGTTTTGATTTTTACTGTCCCATGTTCCACACCGCCTCAAAGGGTATTACACACTTGAACTTTCATTTTCCCTCTAAATATCATTAAACCCTGATTTATTTAATCAAATGTGAATGAGAAGCCACTGTTCTGTATTCATGACAAGGGGCAGAGTTCCCATCTGGGGAGTCGACTGAAACCAGAAAACAAGCCAGTCTGTTGCCTTTTTCCTCAATCTGGCTGAAGTGGTCCCGCAACCACAGACGAGGGGAGAATAAGAGGTGCAAGGCATCAAAGAGGCTGGGGCCAAACAATTTCTTTGAGTCCACCAGGAACCAGGTCTACAGCCAGCTGAGTTATAATGGCAGGGGCAGACCAGAAATAAAGAAGAAAAAAACAAGTCTAAAGACAAACTCAGATATGACAAAATGTGAAGAGAGTGAAAGCCAAGATAAAAGTCAACTTGTGCACGTCCTTCCTTGTTGGAAGCTGGTCAGAAGACTGAATAAAAGAAACAGAATTTAGCACCTGCTGAGTGGGAAGACCACTGATTAGTTAAGGCAGGTGATATGCAGGTCACACAAAAGCCATGGACATCTTTCATTAATTTTGGCTTACGACAGAAAGCTAAACTGGTCAGGTTAGCTGTTTTTAAAAATTTTTTTTTATTTGATTTCACATATACCACCATCAAAAATATCTTTCAAACTCGGCTCAGGATATACAGGCACTTGTGGGTTCTGATCAGGAGACACCAGGAACAACATTTATAAAACTTCTGTATATGACATTACTCTCCTTCATTCCAATCCTCCAAAGTGATCCCATATCACACTCAATACTGGGCAGCAAATGGCTGGGACAAAACAAACAAATCATACAATTAAAAAAGAAGTTGGACTGATCTAAACACATATGATAATGGTGATGATCTGAACCCTCAAGTCACAAACCTGCCAGTTGTCATTATTCTGATATGCAAACCACTGCATCCTATCTTGTCAATTTGTCCTTCTGCTAAAACCAGGAGATGTTGCCAACAACTGGTACAAATTGTTTTTATTGAGGTAAACAAACAAAAAAAAACACGGCCGAGAGAGTCTCTCATGCATACACCACACACAGAGGAGGGGAACAAAAGGGGAAGGAGGTGGGGGTAGGGACAGACAGGAAAAATTTTTAAAAAAGAAAAGAAATCCAACCTGTCTGACAACTGCTACCGACCCATCCAGGTGCACACCCTGAGAGACATCGGCCACTGCGTGAATCACACACTTCTATCACAGACCTACAGTGACACTGCTTCCCACAACTCTCTCCAAACAGATACTTGGGACAATCTGAAACAATGAAACACAAGACTGAGTCAAATCTGGATACCCAGTACATATGTAGATAGGACAAGATGGATTGACAGATAGACAGACACTGAGACAGATGGACGGACAGAGATCGATAAACAGACAGACAGGCAGACTGATAGAAAGACAGACAGACATATACATAGATAGATAGATAGAGAGACATAAATAGATAGGCAGCCAGATTCATAAAGGCTCATTAACCCTCAGCCAGATACATAAAGGCTCATTAACCCTCTGACTCCTGCACTCTGTCCACCAGCAGCCTGCATTGTCAACCATGGTAGCAAAGGTAAAACTTAACCTTTTGACTCCCTCACCCTATCCACCAGCTTCCTGCAGGAAGCGATGGATAGGGTAAGTGAATCAAATTTTTTGCAGTTGATGGATAAGATGTGCAAGTCAAAGGGTCAAACTTTTAAAACCATCTTCTTTTCCTTGTTGAATTACGTTTAGTGTGCATACTATGTCCAAAAAAGTGCTAAGATCTGCAGTCATCCAGGCACGTCTTGTTCCAAACATTACCCCTCTGCAAAAGTAAAACTAATAGTGCATCTTGTTTAAAGTACTGTAGCTACACAATTCCTGCAAGAGGTAAAACCCGCACAGGAGACAAACACTCAGTCTGTTCCCTCAACTGCTCATTCACTTTGGCTCCATGACTAAGCAATGACTATCCTTAGCATGGGTCTTAATATGTGGTGTCTTCAGTATGTCACATCATAACAAGAATTTCTGAACTCCACCTCAGTGATCAAGCAGCAGTACAATCTCTTGTGGTTGTGGCCTGCGCCTAGAAACTGTTAACTCATTGAAGTCCTGACGGGTTATTCTACTCGTCGAGGGCATCAATGGTTCCAGTCTTGACCGGTAGATCTACTAATTAAAAAAACAAACTTGGGGGGGGGAAGCATGGGTAAAATAACAGGCGCTTCCAAGGGAAATAATCACTGTATCATAAAACTAGAGTCCTGCAATCGTTTCCCTTCCTTAGTCTATCAGTCTATCATTGATTTAGTGACTGGCTCTTTGTGCTGTATTGACTGAGTTTTGCTGGTATTTCATTATGGTGTCCAGTCGACCACACTGTATGCAGCAACTGTACTCATTGTGTGCTTTTTAATTACATTTGGGATAACCAGAATGTTACATTTTGCATTCATGAAGTATAAAATGCAATAATGAGGACTTGAAGGAACCAGATTCAAGACAAGGATCGTGAAATTGTTGTGCATACCTGTGTGCTGACATTTCACTTTATCCTAAAAAAGCTGTTTTGGATACCTTGTTTGGACTAAGTAGGAATACACCACCACAGACAAGACATCTGGGGCAAGTCTGAATATGTTCTGTAAACTTTGATCTTTCTGCATATGTTTGTTGTTTGTTTCTATGTTGCATGATTGATTTTTTGGCAAATTTTTGAAAATCATCAAAAATCCTGCAACTTGAGGGAATTCCCACACCAAAATTCCTCCGACCCCATGAGTTAAATCTGATGACTTCCTGACACTGGGATTTCAACTATCATTATCACTATTCTTAATATCACTATTATTATTACAACTAGTAGTAGTATTTAAAGCCCAGCCAACTGCTTGAGTCACATCAGGGATATAATCATCATCAACATAACATACACATCTAAACCCAATAAAGAAAATTAAGAACACATATCACTGCAAATGATCTACAGATATACCCCTAGCATTGGCTGTTCCAACCAATTTACCAAATTTATCACAAGACAGGTTACATACAAAAATCTGAATACAAATGTATAAACATAACTAAGTAACTAAATACATACATAAAACTGAACATACAGTACCTAAAATCACCACTAAGCAATTCACCTTTCTTCAGAGCTAACAATGCAATTAATATGTACCCAATTATTATCAATCCTAACAGACAGATGGTATGTATAAAAGTTTACATACTTTTATGGATAACATTCAGTTTAATGGACCAATAAGGCAGAAAATAAGGATGAGATGACAGAAAGCAATTGAGCAAGGCAGACTTCATATGATTTAATCATTTAGGCCATTGCCCCTCATAAAGGGGAGTGAAATAAAAACAAATTCAACAGAAATGTGACAAAATTTGGTATAGTACTCATCAAAACAATCATACACTTAGTGATTGGCATACAACGATGTACAACTAAGATACAAACATACAAATGCATAAATACATGTATATGGATACCTGTGAAATATCGTTTACCTTTTTGAGAGATTTGTACAAAAATAATGCTAAATTTCTCATTACTTGTTCATTTTCTGTCGAGAGAAGTTGAATCAACTTTGTTCTCGTGGGAACTTATAATCTCTTTGTGGAATCAGATCTTTTCTTGGGTCACAAATATCAGGACACATACATATCATATCATTTGAAACAGTAGCAATATATTGTCTGAAATGTATAACAATTTCTGATATACCACATCTAAATTCTGCCAGTACTTGCTTAATAAATCTATTCATACACATTAAAATGTATGGCTCAATGCAGTTGGAAGTTTAAAATGTTCTGTATGAGGACAATCTGTCACTACCTTGTATATGATCATTCCAGTCTTGCCATCTATAATCTATAATTCTCTGCTTGAAACAACTCATAAAACCCTCTATATTCTCTACTCATTTTTCCCAAACAAACGCAAATCCATACTGACTTAAACACTAAATGAGTGAGGCAGAAACAGTTAGAAAAGAGGACATTTCAAACAAATAATTTCCTGGGAGTGGGGATACCATTTTAATTTACACTGAAAGAACACCATTCCTCCTGCCTCTCATGGCATCCTCAGGGGGTGGGGGTGGGGGTGTTTGTGGGGGAGATTTCAACTGAATAATTTGGGTTTAGTGGCGTGATGTGCTGAAAAGGCAAAATGAGCAATATGTGGGCAATGCCACTGAAGAGGCATGAACAATCAAGCAGGTGGGGGAGGGGCGAATCTGTGATACTGTAATTTTTGTAGGAAGTCAAGCCATATTGTAATGCTTCCGGTTCAGACACAAATACAATCTGAATTTCTATATGTTCTATGTCACTACAACTATGAAAATAATGATTTTTATTCCAATGTTGCACTTATACACACAATTACACAAGAACTTCATAATGTTAACCTGATTCAATCTCGGCTTTTGTGGGAGGAAAACACACACACACACACAAACACACTTGCAAACAGACAACAAAGCACAACTCAACATACATCCTCTTTTTTAATGTCATCCATCTTAATTAATCTATACAGCTACCTTTCCCCTCTCTCCGTCCACACACATACAAACTCACTCACATTCAAAGACATTCCTTCACATATACATATGTACACACTTGAAGAAACACAACAAAGAAAACACAAGTCACACCCTCTTCCCTCCCCCCACCTCTCTTACACACACACACACACGCACGCACGCACGCACGCACGCACGCACGCACGCACACACACACACACACACACACACATACACACACACACACACACTAAAACAATTCCTTTGCTCTCTCCTTCCCTTTCTCCTACTAACCCATTTCTCCCATTATCCTATCTGTGGAAATAGAAAGTGCTCTCCACAGATGTTTTCAATTTACAAAAGCTTTAGCCAACATTCCATCATCTTAGAGCAAGAAACCCTGATTACTGCTGATCCTGTTTTCCTTCCTCCTGTTTAATATCAGCCTCCTGGCACTATCCTTTTAACAATTACATGAACTGCTTATGCAAGGGGGCTGCCTCTGACTAAAGCTCCTTTTGGAAAAAAAAAGTATGTTGCTGTAAATTTTTATTGTGTGTGTGTGTGTAGTGTGTGTGTGTGTGTGTGTGTGTGTGTGTGTGTGTGTGTGTGGTGTGTGTGTGTGTGTGTGTGTGTGTGTGTGTGTGTGTGTGTGTGTGTGTGTGTGTGTGTGTGTGTGTGTATGCACACATGTACGTATGCACACTATGAATGCACAAAGGCTGGTCTCTGAACAAAGATGTTTGGTATCTGTTATCTCCAGCCTGCCTACAACTAGCACAAGCCCTCACAAATACCTCAATGTTGTAAATGGCATAATAAGTGTGCTCTCTTGTGCATGCACACACACAGACATGGAATATCATATCCACTGGCTCCTGGAACAGAATGGACAGGGCCAGAGAGTGAAAGGGACAAAGAGCAACCCACCTGCGTCAATCAAATTACATCACAACATCACATAAACACATGTCTGCATACTTTTAGTAGATAAAATCCAAACACATAACAAACAAAGAAAAAACTCATATTCACACATACAGTACACATCACATACCTTCTCTTTCTTCTAACAAACAAAAAAATCATACAAATACAGTCCACACAACATACCTTCTCTTTCTTCTTCCCTCTTTCTTGCGCATACCCTCTTTTCCCCCCTCCTACTCACCAATCCTTCCCCTTTTCATTTCTGTTTCAACATAACCTTTCTCCACAGCAGCTTTCATAAACTGATAGCTTTATCAACTCTTCCTGTACCTGGCGTCAGAAATCCCTGATTACCCTAGATCCTATTTCCCTCCTCCCTGCTCTATGTCAGACTCTACCTGATGCCATCTTTTTAATCAGCCAAACACTGAACTGCTTAATGCAAGCAGGCTGCCCTATTGTATCTTATTCAATTTTCCTTTAAAAATTGGGGAGGTTAATGTGTGTGTGTGTGTTGTGTGTGTGTGTGTGTGTGTGTGTGTGTGTGTGTGTGTGTGTGTGTGTGTGAGAGAGAGAGAGAGAGAGAGAGAGAGAGAGAGAGAGAGAGAGAGAGAGAGAGAGAGAGCATGAACAAAACTTGTTTACATAGATACTTTTTCAGTAATTTGTTGATGGATTGTTTGCCAAACTGGCTTCACACCTTTGGCTTCACAGCTCTCTTTCAAAAATAATCAAAAATGCTTCAGTTTAATTGGGCCTAAAAAGTGGAATCATTTGACATCAATTCATAAACCATTTATCATTTCATGGCTAGATATTATACATCAACTTTGGGATTATGTGTGCAAAATAATCTCGCCAAATATTCTCAACAGTTAACGGATAAATCTGTAGTTCATAATGTGCAGTGGTGCACCCATTCTTGAAGTCCTAAAATTGTAGTTTATAATGTGCAGATTGCACCCAGTCTTGAAGCCCTAAAACTGTGGTTTATATTGTGCAGAGTACACCCAGTCTTGAAGCCCTAAAATTGTAGTTTATATTGTGCAGTGCTCCCAGTCATGAAGCCCTAAAACTGTGGTTTATATTGTGCAGAGTACACCCAGTCTTGAAGCCCTAAAATTGTAGTTTATATTGTGCAGAGTGCTCCCAGTCTTAAAGCCCTAAAACTGTGGTTTATATTGTGCAGAGTACACCCAGTCTTGAAGCCCTAAAACAGTAGTTTATATTGTGCAGAGTGCACCCAGTCTTGAAGCCCTAGAACTGTTGTTTATATTGTGCAGAGTACACCCAGTCTTGAAGCCCTAAAATTGTAGTTTATAATGTGCAGTGGTGCACCCAGTCTTGAAGCCTAAAACTGTTGTTTATATTGTGCAGAGTACACCCAGTCTTGAAGCCCTAAAACTGTGGTTTATATTGTGCAGAGTACACCTAGTCTTGAAGCCCTAGCTGAACGATATGACCTGGGAGGGATTTGGGGTGACAAAAGCTAATCAAATGAAAACGAGCCCGCAGGGATTTCTTAGCTGCTTTAAATGTGTTTTTATCAAATTTTGTTCAGAAGTATGAGGAAGCTTTAAACCATTACTTATGTCTGATTTTCCAGTCACGATCATCAAACAAGTGGCAATGGTTGCCAGACTGGCAACTGACAAGACTCCTGTAATAATCAATTAATCATTATACGTAAAAATGGGTTTCTTAGACAGAAAGGGAGATTATCAGTATGGCTTGTTTTCTTATTTAAATAGATGCAGTAATGCAAATGCCATGTAGGTAAGGAGAAAGAATGATTCTGACAGATATGCTTGTGTGTATGTATGCATATGTGTGTATGTATATTCATGTGTCTGTGAGTGTGTTCGTGTATGTAATTGTAAGCTCACAAACTGCATATAAAGAGAATCATCTTTGAACAGAAATGTTGGATAGAATCTGCCTCCAGTCCAATGACAGACATACAATTTTACCACATACCCAAAGAATAAGCTAGTATTATGAGAAACCAAACACAACAACAAATGACAAACAGAAGAATGCAAAGTAATTATCTTTTTTCGTTTATTAGCAAGGGCTCCTTGATTGTACTGTACTGTGATTATAATGCGTAGCACCAAAATCAAATAACCACAATCAGAAGAAAAAAACTGTTGCCATGGCCATACATCCAAGTGCTAATGTTATGATTCAAATAAGACACTGTCAAGATCTTGATCATTCTGTGAGTCCGCCTATCATTAACAGCCCTTGGCAGTAAGTGGTACACTTTTAATTAATGACATCATTTCCCCCTGCTAATGGTCAGAGGACTCTAGAAGTCAAAGTACTTGGTAACTCCACTCAAGCTCTCTAACAATCTAAAGTACTCATACTATATGATGTAACTGCTGTTAAGATATTCTGCCTACAAGTGGGCAGTAAATGTGTTATGTCTCATTCTGTACAGTTGCTGAAATTTTTTCTTCTTTCAAATTTAGGATTTTTAAACTGCTGTTGCTGTCCCAAGCTGGACAGTTGTCTTTTTAGGATAATGATGAATGTTAATTATTTTGATAACTGAAATAAGCCATATCAAGAGCAATGTCAACACCCAGACACACACTCACCAATTAAAAAACAAAAGCTTAACAGTTTGCACAAAAAGTACCATACATCAAAGTAGCTGTATACAAGGAGAAAAGCACCGAAAAAGCATACAATATCCGCCTTTCTCCACTCACAAACAGAGTCTGAAGGAGTTCTGTAAATCTGTCTTGGACTACTCTCTGTGATAGTGGCATTGACTGGCATGCATAGTACGACAGTGGTGCACTGGAACAGTGTGGCTTACGACCATGATCTGTGACTGCAGCTGTGAAACTTACCATTGTCTATGATTGTGATTCCTCACACAACACATTGCCACTAGATCTGCTAAGTCAAATCTTCTCTTTTTATCTGTCTTACCTGCCGTACCCAAAACTGACAATCACAATGGCTGACAATATCCTACCTTGCCCAAAGATGGACTGTACTGCCCCTGACAAAACACAAGCCATCAGAGACTATAAACAGCTATGTACTATGTGGTTCACTATCAGAAGACAGAGAAGAAGAACCACAACACAACTCAATCATTATGTGGCTTTGCAATGAAGGCCTGAGACTGTTCAACACATAAGGCCTCACTGAAGACCAACTTAAAAGATCCCCAAAACATACAGAACAAGTTAACATTACTGGAGTGCCCAAAACTTCCATATAAACAAACTAGCCAAAGACTCACTCAGCAGCAAATAGAGTCAGCCGTGGATTTTTTCATCAGATGTAAAGAGAAAGCCCTCAAATGCAAGTATGCAGACAATAACATGATGGAAGAATGGATCCAGGAACAAATGATGGTTGGCACCAATATCCCCAAGGTATAAGTAGAGTTGGTAAGAGAAAAGACCTATGTACACCATGGAGGCATTAAGGAAGACAATGACAACACCATGAAGTCATGTGATGTGTGTCAATCCCACCGAAACAGTCAACAAGCTTAAACACTTCGCCAACTGGAGATGCCCTAGGTGCCATGGCAAGTCATCACAACTGGTATCTTCCACCTGCATAAAAATGACCGTTTGCTCGTCAACATCTACTTCTCCAAAATGCCCTTAATCCAGTGCATGACAGGACATCATCATCATCATCATCAGGTGCCCTGCCACATGGTGTTGGCAATCATGGACTTCCATCTGTCTCTATCTCTCGTTGCCCCTAGCATTTCTCCCACCCCTCTCGTCCCCAGCCACTCTGCAAGTCTGTCCAGCATTTTCTCCCTGGGTCTACCCGGTGCTCTCTTTCCCTCCAGCTTTCCCGTTGTGACCAGGTGCTCAAAATCCCCCTTCCTCATAAAATGGCCTATAAATGTTGCCTGTCTTTTCCTAATCTTCCTTATGAGTGATCTACTTGTGTCTGCCTCCATCAAGACTGTCTCATTTGTTTTCTTTGCTGTCCATGGAACTCTCAACATGACAGGACATGCAATCAGCAATATAGTTATCAGTCTGTTCAAACAGTTGTTTGCTATTCCTGCGAGTCCTGTCAGACAATGGACCTCAATATGACTGTACACAGTTCAAGAAATATGCATGCACTTGACTGAGGATTTGAACACACCACCAGATTCCCAAGATACCCATGGTCCTTCCAATGGATGTATAGTATGGACAGTTCAAACCATGAAAAAAAAACTACTGAAGGCCATACAGAATGAAATGCACATGGAGATGGCACTGCTGTGCCTGCATAGTACATTCTCCCATCACCTGCTTATTTTCTCTACTCAAAACCTGTCAAATCAAACATTCCCTTCACCACCATCCCCTCTCCAAGACTCCAAGAAACAAACAGCAGAGAGAAGTACTGAAAGACAGGCAGCAGAAACAGAAGTACCATGATAAGAGTGCCCAGGACCTAGCTCTTCTCAAACCTCGGAAGCGCAACCAAGTACAAAGTAATGATGGAACAGTTTTAGACACATTGCCAAAAAATAAAAATTCTGCACTTCTCAAGCTCAACGTGATCTTGAAGAAGCTTCCATTGAATTGAAAGGACAATGGTAGACTGTCACATAAGTGGAAACAGACTCTACATATTTACAACTGTCACGTAAGTGGAAACACTCTATATATTTACATAAAGTTCTGAGAAAACAATGTCCACATACTTTCCTTAAAACGCAGACTGTCGTACCTGTCATAACTGTCATAACAATTGTTAAATATTGTCTGAAATTCCTGAGAAACTGCTGTTCACACACTTTCCTCAAAAATTGTCAATAGGAAGAGAC
Organism: Monoplex corrugatus; assembly: GCA_030674185.1. NCBI lineage: Eukaryota > Metazoa > Mollusca > Gastropoda > Littorinimorpha > Ranellidae > Monoplex > Monoplex corrugatus. The sequence goes on along the minus strand of CM060315.1, from coordinate 70,590,865 downwards.
CAGAGCTCTGGTCCTACTCCATCAACACACCCAATGGAGGCATTTATCGGAGCAATCGACAACACCTACTTGACCCTACACCTGCTAAATCTATCACCTGGCCAGATCAGAGCCATGACATCCATGATACCCCATAATACCCGATTAAGACAACAGACACCAGGACATGCATGGTAAATCAACAATAACCACACCTGTAATCGACATCCTAACCCTGATGACAAGACAAACACTGACAGGATAGGACGCACCAATCATCAGATCTTTAGACAGACAGATCAAACCAACACAAAGACTGATTAAACAATGACAGTGATTACCAACACACTTGCACACAAGAAAAGAGAAAACATGCATATACAGAGACCATTCATACACAAGCAGACTTGTCCATGAAGATCCAAAGAAGAAGAAAGAACAAGCAGAAGATACACGTCATGCAATTATGTGAATAACTGAAATGCATGTTGTAGTATGTAGATATAACAAGCCAAATAGTACAGATGAGTGTAAAGACTTCATGTTTCAATACTTTAATGTATCAACCATGCCCAACATACCAACAGCCAACTTTAGTCAATGTGCTTAAAAAAACAGTGGACAATCAGCACAAATCTACATTATATAATATCAAAAAAACTGAAACACTTAAAACTGTGTTGTAGTGTGAATTCTTTCCAAACTAACGATGCATGTGTTTTCTTTTTCTTTTTTCTTTACAAAGAAGAGGAATGCAGTATGGTATAAGAATGATCTTAACAGCCCTATTCACTGTGACTGCCTTCTGGCACTTTAGCATACATGTACAAGACAGCCTCTGATCCTACATGATGCCAGAAGTGTTCTGTCTCAGCCCCCCCCCCCCCCCCCTTTCAGAGCACAAGTTATTTTTCCTTCCCTTCATGAATACCTATACTGTAGTGGCTAGTCTGATATTAAAGTTTCCATCTTGGATACATGTCTATGTGTATTTTAGGTTTATGTTTCAATGATGTATAAATACAATGCACAAAAAAATAACACACCTCACTCTCTTTATGACCTCAGGGTTAGTAAACAATCTGTACCTTCTACTGAACTCTCTCCATCTCTAAAAGCAGACCAGCAGATATGATGTGGATCATCACAATGACAATATTTTGGAGACATATGCAATTTTCAAAGTAATTACCATTCTACACCACATACAGGAGAATGAGTTATACTAAAAAAAAAATTTTTTTTAAAAACCTGAAGAAACAATCTTACCACATTTGTCCAAGTTGCACTCCTCATAGTATTTATCCTCTTCAATGGTACTGTTCGAGGTGTCTACATAACACCAAGGATGAGAAGCAAAGCCAGTGCGATCAGGTAACTTTGGATTGCGACAGAAGTTCTGGGGATCATCTCCAGGCAGAAAGCCAGCAGAACTATAATCCCAATACTGACATGCATGTCCTTCTTTAGTGGTGCTCATTGTGCCAGTGTATGTTCTGCCCACTGCATCATAGATGCAATTCTTTTCTGGAAAAAAAAAAGAAAGAATGAACAGAACAAAGAATAAAAGAAATATCATTAAGGTCTAAAGCAACCAAGAGTAATATTTGCATGAATGTTCAAGGTGAATAAAATCACACTGTGTACAAATTGCTAAAGCGATCAAATAATTGTTGACCTACAATATAAGTGCAAGTTAAACAGCTGATAAAGATATTGTTTAAGTTTATTCAAAAGCAAATGGCTGATGTAACTCGAAAAATACAAAGTACTACTTTCTTTCTGAACAAAGCATTCATGTATAACACAAACATTCCACATATTTTTTGCAAAGTCACACGCACACATACACACACACGCGTGCGCACACATGTGTGTACATGCACAAACACTCACACACACAAACACACACGTACACATATACATACCCACACAATCTCTCTTTCTCTCTCCCCCTAAAAGTTTAGATACATGTATACACATAATGTGCTTTGCTGGCATTCTTTCTTCTTTTCACCTTTTCATGCCTCAAAGATTGATTAGTATAACTAATATATTTTCCTTCCTACATATTATATGAACAACATGAACAGCTTTTCATTTCTGATATCAAATTATTATTTACTTAAGATAATAGGAAGAGATAAGATGACTTACGAAAAAGACAATGTGGTCCATAGCTATCATCATTGCAGCCTTCCTCGCACTGTCCTGTTACTTCATCACATCTGCGATTGCTACCCGTTTTGCACCGGCATTCCACATTACATTTCCAACCAAATTTTCCAGGAGGGCAACCTGAAACCACAAGTGTTTAGTCTGTATCAGTATCCAGATAAACTGTTTCATGTGGCAGTAGAAGGGAGGAAACAGGTGTGATAATACACACGGGATGGAGGGGGGGGGGGGGAGGGGGGAGGCAGAAAGAGATAGAAACCTTTTCTACTCATCATCAGTGCCCTGCCGCATGGCATTGGCGATCATGGCTCTCCATATGAATCTATCCTTTGTTGCTGCAGGTACATCTCCCACCCACTCTATCTTCAAACACTCCGCAAGCCTGTCCAATATTTTCTCCCTGGGTCTACCGGGGGCTCTTTTTCCCTCCTTGACTTCGTTTCTACTTAATTACAAAATAATTATCTTGATGCTTAGAGTTTGGAGTACATCAAGAGGGTTGCAGTTCCACTAATGCCTCATGCGTAGGGTCTTGAGGGAAAGAGGAGGCAAAGGATCACAAGGGTTTTGACAATAATGATTATATGTATAATGATAATAATAAGAAGAAAAATTCCATGTATATATTTCAAAACAGTCCATGTGAAAGAAAAAAAAACACATCAATGTAGCATAAACATAGTATATAAAAACTAACAACAAATCTTTTTTTCATTTATCAGTGTGGGGAGTTGTACATGTGGTATATGTGAAAACACACACACAAAAATTAAAAATACATCGATGCAGCATAAATATAGTATGTAAAAACTAACAACAAATATTTTTCAATTATCAATGTGAGGTTTGCATATGTGCACACACACACACACACACACACACACACACACACACACACACACACACACACACACACACACACACACACACACACACACACACACAAAAGAAAAAGTTAACAATGACTTAAAATTCTGAGTATGGGACTTCAGAAAATCAGCAAGACGTTTCAAGAAAATACGCAAGATGTTTCTCAGTGTTGCCAAGAGATATGGCAATGGTACAGCACTTTCAGCAAACTTGCATTTGGAATAAAACTTAAAATCTGAATGTACTTTCATATCTGGCGATCAGCCATTTTCCACAAAGAAATAATTATTCACAGTAATCAATCCAGTCATCATACCAGCTGATAAACTGCTTGGTATGAAGACAAAGTAGACAACAACACACACACACACACACACACACACACACACATGCACGCATACGCATACACATACACATACACAGACATACAAGGGCATAGAGAGAAAAGGACTTTTCTTTAAATTAAAGCCTTGGTAGTTATCATCTGAGGGGAAAAAAACGTTTTCTTTAAAGCCCTGTTAGTTATCATCTGAAGGAAAAAGGCTTTTCTTTAAATGGTCAGTTTAATATTATCTATCTACTTCACACTAAACTAAGTACTATGCTTCACAATTAATCAGAAACTATCAGCCACAGTTAAAAAGATGACAGACCAAGCTGACGAGAAAACAGAAGATACAGAAGAACGTGATAGAATAACACAAACAGAAAAAAGACAGAAACTGATAATGACTGAAGTGAAAGACAAATAAAAACAGAAACTAGTCATCTGCAAACAGAAAAATAAGCACATCAAACGACAGACATTTACTCAAGTTCTTTCTGGATGCGAAGGTGAGAAGACAGCAGGATGGCAGTGAAGAGAAAGGGGGGTGGGGTGACGGGTGCTTATGGGGGTATATGGGCAGGAGGAGCAGTGGGCAGGGCCCAGGGGATGGTAAGATGCAGGAGTGAAGTAGGAGGAGGGGTAGACAGTTTCGATTTCCCTGCAATTCCCAGCAGAACTTCCTCAGGCTGAAGAAAGGTCAATGTAAATTTAATCTGGTGCCACAGTGGATCTTAAGGATGTTGCGATAACACAATGACATTGAGACAAGACCATAAGC
>CM060315.1:70574232-70581732 GCA_030674185.1 Monoplex corrugatus | reverse complement strand
AGTCACTGATGCCACTTCTACCATAAAAACCACACTGAGACTCAGGAACGATGGGTTCGGCTACATGGATTCATAAGGATGATTATGGCAAGAACTTCCCTGCAAAGCACAGGAAGGATATCCCATGATGATTATTGTATATGATCTTTTATCCTTTTTCTTGTAAATGTGGATGATTATATAGCATTATAAAGTTTTCAGGAACTTATATCCCATGCTGATTATAATGTATGATCTCACTGTCCTTTTTCTTCTAAATGTAGACAATTACAGCATCATCCATTTTCAGTAACCTCTTCTTTCTGTAATGTAGATAGGTACAGGGATGTCAGCTTCTAGGAGTGTCTCAACCCTATTCCTGTAGATATCTGCAGGAATACCATCACTTCCAGGTGTCTTCGCAGGCTTAGGGCCTGGGTAATCTCAGCACTGAAGGATAGGACTAGCAGAGATTCTATAACTGGCAACTGGGGGAGTGCTGCAAATATTGATGACACTGTTCAGCACTGCATGTGTTCAAAGCGCTCAGCCAAGCATGACAACAAGTCAGCTTTCCCTGTCTGCAGAATGGAACGGTCACAGGTATAGACTGGTACTGAGCCAGAAGGCTTTGGGCTGTACACTGGGCATAGGCCCACCATGTCATGATTTTGTATCACTGGCATAAGCCACAGCCTGGCTTTCTGCAGTTTTTTGTCTCTCAACATTCATTCTTTACATGATACAGTTTTTGTTGGACAGACTATTTCGTTTGCTGTTTTGTTTACTGGGTACTGTTAGTTGTTTAGGTGATGTCTCTATACATGTTGAGTGCTGATGTGTTATGTCTGGTTGGTTCACTCTATGAACATGTGGGTGGCCCTCTCCTCTTGCTATCGCAGGCAGCAGGTTCCGTGAGTTCTACACAAAATTAAACGACTGTCACCTGCTTTGGAGACAAAGACATTCTGTATGACGTATCTAAATATGGACAGATCACTCAAAGAGAATCATGTACGCTTGCTCCCCAATCCTTGGCACTGTTTTCCTCAAAGGATTCTGTTTCTTATCATTGCAAGGAAGACAATCCTTCTGTCCCTTTTTAGCGACTGTAACAATATACTTTTAATTCACTCTGCATAGCAATGTAGTCCCTCACAGTCATTGTTTAATTTAAGGAAAATAGAGACAAACGTTGGCGAGTCTGAAAACTGTACAATGTAAAAGGCCAGCTTTTGTAGTTTTACACATCAGAACTACCTAATGATCAATGAACAACATTAGTGTTGATGCAATTCATACACCAGAATGATTCACTGGAATCAACCTGAACATCACTTTTGAAACCATCACCACAAAAATCTGCATCAGCAAAACCAAAGGCAGTAAAGATGGGCAGAACAACATGCAATCTTACCATCAACATTAATGGCGCTAAACAGAAATAAGATACTTTGGCAGCATCTTTACAGAAGACAAAAGTTTCAACTGACAGAAATCAGAAATCAACCAATTCAGTTTTCAACTTGTCTCACTCCCTTCCATCATTTTTACCAAAACAAATGCTACACGTGTCAATTCCATTTTCATCCCCACTCTGACATATTAAATTGATGCCAGACTTTGATGCCTAACCAAACGTTTCAAACACAAAATCACCACCTGTAAGGTGCATCCACTGAGAAAGACTATCAACAAGACTAGACATGACATGATCTGAAACCCCATGATCAAGGAAACGGTGGAAGCAACACTAGTCCATTATAACATTCATCATAAGAAAATTAAGTGTTCTGATCATCTAACCAGAACACAACTTGAGCAACTAGTTCAACAATGAACAAGCATACCAGAAAAAAAGGTGGTTTTAAATCAGGCACACTAATGAAAACCTGGACTGAGAGTGTGAAGGTGATTGCAATTAAATGGCGTTTCCCTCTAGTCTACAGACCTTCCGGCTTGCAGATGATCCATCAGCTCTTATCTCAAGTGACATCCAAGATGGTACAAGCAGACGGATAAAAAAATGAAGCTGACGAAGATTACAGTTTACACCAAAAATGCATCCTTTGTACACTTTTTATTGATTACTACTCTAAACCTATCAAGTATCTACCATAAAATACTGTACAATCATATTATCGTTGCTGTTAAATTATCACTTTTGTAAAATACCAATTTTTATTCAAACACATCACTTATTACCAAGTTAATACAAGTTGTACTGCACACATCACTTACTACCAAGTTAATGTAAGTTGTACTGTACAAATCACTTATCACACACATCACTTATTACCAAGTTAATGTAAGTTGTACTGTACAAATCACTTATCACTAACATTAATTTGTACTGATAAAACACATGGTACACGCACACACACACACACACATCAATGCTCAGAGACATACACATTTATACAGTATACAAACAGAGAACCATACAGATACGTACTGAAGAAGCGCACATGCATACACACACACACACACACACACACACACACACACACACACACACACACACACACACACACACAGTGGCATATACACACCACAGACATGGACAGTATTTACAACTATACACCAAGGGCAGATTATGGTGTGGGGTTCCAGGGCTTCTGGAAACAACCCCCCTCCTGAGATGTCCAACTGTTGTTGAAGAGACATGTGAGATAATATGATAATGTTTTTGAGTTTAAGCAAATTACATGATTTAAAAAAATCTACAGAATGTATTAAATGTCTTTGTCTTTTAATCCTCTGGACAAAAACTTTTCTTGGGGGTACATATTCCTGGATTCTTCTTTACCAAGATCATAATTCACCCCATCTATGCACACACAGAGCTGAAACAACCAACCAACCAACACAACAACAACAAACCTAGTGTTAGCACTGACGCAACCCACTTTTCCATTTAACTATTTTAAAGATATGCAGATTGAGTTATTACTTTGTTTTCATTCATTGATAATCAATTTTAAATGTCATAACAAATAGGCTATGAAGAATGACAGGCTGAGCAAAGAGATTTCCTTGCCTTTATTCTTGCTTTACAACACTGATTTTTTGTATGAATAATTTGAACGCATATTCTTGACATCAGTACTTAAAATACGTATGAACTGCATGCACTCTATTTCTTCCAATACAATGTGAAGGCGAATACGGCGGCGCTCTTTCCTCTTTCTGTTCAAGCTAGTGTAGACTCTAGCAGAAATTTGTCATGTGTCACAGGCGTTCGACAGCACGAAATCTTTTCAACACTCAAGACGCGACCGGCGACTCTCAAAATTTATGATAATCATTGGGGAATACATGCCATTCTTCCCTGTAAGATGTGCATTCTCAATAAACAACGTGGTGACCATCTCCATTTGCGGCACCATTATTTTGATTATTTATTTACATTGACAATCTAGCGACATGCTCAATTACTCGCGTAAATTATTCGGATTTCAGACGAATGCAATGGAGTTCTGACTGCCTGTTCCTTGCTTACTGCAAATATAATCTAAACAAGAATGCTTACCGCACAGGACTCCTGAGACAAGAACACAAATCGTGGCGACAGAGACCCATGTCCCCGACTTCGGAGTCGCCATCATCATCACATCTGAGTCTCAGCAGCGGCAGTGCGCCCTCTGGTAGGCCGTGGTTGCTGCTGGACGCAATGAGCTTCGGCAAGAAATAATTTCCGACACGTTCAATGTTGCTGTTGCCCGCATTGGTTACGTTTTCGATTAACTTGTTTTGTTTACGTGAGTGCGTGTCTACGCGTATTTGCCCGCAACAACCACACTTCGTCTGCTGTCTGCCAGAGTTTGCCCCCTCTCCCCCTTATTTCTTTCTTTCTTTTTTCTTATCATGCTTTTTTTTCTTTAATGGACCTCAGTTGCATACAGGATGCCCCATAATGAATTTTAAGTTGTTCGTGCTCCACATGCCCTACGTCATTGGTCCATTTTTTTTGCTGGGGGTGGTGGTGGTTTTCGGGTTTTTTTCCAATCAATTTGCTTTTTCTCTCCCCCCCCCCCCCCCTCGGCCCTTTCTGTCTCCCTCGTTTTCTATCTTTTCAATGGTTCCCCAGGCTGTTTCATTACACCATCATGTACGTATGTGATCTGTTAAAAAGTATTTGTGACTGTGATTTGAAGGACATTGTGTGTGTGTGTGTGTGTGTGTGTGTGTGTGTGTGTGTGTGTGTGTGTGTGTGTGAAGGTTGGGCGTGTGAACATGTGTATGTGTTTGTGTGTGAGTGTGTTTGTGTAGTCCTATATTCTGATGGAATGCTTGGATTTTTCGTTGACATAGTCTTCGTGTTTGGGAGAAATAATGAACACTCACTGAATTTGCAATGACTCTCTCTCTCTCTCTCTCTCTCTCTCTCTCTCTCTCTCCTTCTCTCTCTCCTTCTCTTCTCTCCCTCTCTTTCTGTCTCTCTATCTCTGAAAGTCTCTCACTCTCTGTCTCTCTCTCTCTTTCTGTCTGTCTCTCTCTCTCTCTCTCTCTCTCTAACTGTAACTAGGCCTCCAAAAGTAGATAAGAAATATACAACTGTTGGTCTCTGTAATCAGTTTGTGCGCAATTCAGAGTTTTGATCATAGATATTTTAAACATGTGCTGTTGTCACACCCAGCGGAAGATCAATGGCTAACAACTTGCTATCAGTACCTTATATGTCAGGCTTTGCAGAGATGCATGCATATCCCATAAAATCCCTCGGGAGGAGGGGCAGGGGGATATAGGTGGGCCATTGTCTATTAGTGTATATTGTTCATACTGTGGACTGTGTAATCTATTTTTCTCTACAACATATTACCTCAAATTTTTGTTGTTTGAAGAAATTAAATGTATCTTTTCATTTTAATTTATTGATCCCTGTGATGTAAGATATCGGTATATGCAGCTGATCTGATTCTTTAAGAGCGTATGTTGCTACTTCAGTATATCTGGCCTAGGGATGATGGTTCTGAGTCTCTGAAAAGAGTGAGTGAGCGTTTGTGCGCATGTGCCGGATGCACCTGTGGAATAAAAAAAAGGGTTATCTGGCTTCATATGTTGGACTGTTGTATTAATCTATGAAAGTCTTGATAATGCTGTCTGTCTGTCTGTCTGCTTCTCTCTCTCTTGTCCCTCCCTATCTATCTACTATCTATATCTATCCCTGTCCTCTCTCTCTCTCTGTACCTGTCTCTGTCTCTGTCTTTCTCTATCTCACTTTCTGTCTCTGTCTCTATCTATCTCTCTCTCTGTCTGTCTGTCTGTTCTCTCTCTTCTCTCTCTCTCTCTCTCCCTCTCTCTCCTGTCATCTCTCTGTCTCTGCCTCAGTCTCTGTCTGTCTGTCTGTCTGTCTCTTTCACACACACACACACACACACACACACACACACACACACACACACACACACACACACTCACATACACACACGCGCGCGCGCGCGCATGCACGTACACACATACACACTGACACTATTCAACACATCTAAAACTGATCAGAGTACGCCCACACACTGTTACGTGGTTTAGCATGTATTTAAGCATCAGTCCCCATGGTAGCTCACTCCACATGTAGTGAAAAAGATGTTTAACGAAGTATACGTTTGATGTTAGTTACAGCAGTAGGCCTACGTCAGTTTGTCCCGTTTTGTTGTGATAGTGTCAGTGTGTGAGTATGTATACTTGCGTATGTGTGTGTGTGTCTACACATGTGTGCATACTTAATTACGTAGATCCACATACTTCTGTGTATGTATGTATGCATGTGTACATATGCTCACACGCTTAATTATATGCATACCTATATACGAGGGTGTGCGCGTCTGTGAGGTATGCATACGAATATGTGTCTATGTGTGTGTATATATATATACATATGTGTGTGTGTGTGTGTGCGCGCGCACGCCGCGTTGTGTGTGTGTGTGTGTGTGTGTGTGTGTGTGTGTGTGTGTGTGTGTGTGTGTGTGTGTGTGTGTGTGTGTGTGTGTAAGTGCATAACATTTACGAAGGAGCCGCCTTGCGTTGAACAACAAACACTTTCATGAAGTGTATTGATACCAGAGATCAAGAGAAACTTTCATGTGAGACTACATACAAGTTTGCTATGACTGTATGAAATCACCGCTCTTCGTTTGTCGTCTACGTGATCAGGGCATATTTGCAGAATACTGTGGCTATGTTTTATTTTGTTTTCTCCAATGACTGGTGATTGTCATGGGGATAGGAGATCAGTTGAGTTGTTGTTGACCATGGCTCTCTGCTCTTCTTGGTGCACTTCGCATAGATAATGTTGTTGTAACATAGATCTGTGTTGAACTATTAGATCCTCTTGGCCGCAGAGGGAGGTTGGTGAAAGCGCCACTTTGAATGTGCAGTTCGGATGTAAACTATGCTGAACTGGTTGTGTCTGGTGCATTTTCTAATCCCGTAACAAGTGGTCATTATGGATATTGATGGGATGCACTGAGCAGCAAACGTGATTTTCCAGTCATGATTTTTGTCTCTTTGATGCAGTTGTGGCAGGTAATTTAGCATTGATATATATATGTTTCAGGCATGCTGAGAAACCTTCATTTGTCAATTTCGATGACGGCGTGGATTCAAGGTATGCGCAAGGATGATCTTGGACATAGTACCATGGTGGGTGTTGTGACCCAACAAACACAAACACAACCCTGTGTCCTTTCATTGTTGGTGGAAACAGATCCTGTGCCCACTGGTAAACGTGTTCCTCTTGTTCTGCTCTGAACAGAATCTGGAGAAATATCAACTCCATCACTGAGAAATATAGACTGTCAAAGCCATTCATAGTCTTCATTCTTTTCTGGAAGTGTGAAGCTTGAATAGTACTTGCAAGCCTACTCAGACAAAAGAGAACACGTTTAAAGACTTAGACCTTTGATGTCAAGCGGCTCAGGAAAATGCTTTAAAACATTGGGTATTACTTTAAACATAGTACCAATCAATACATATGGGACAATATCAGCGTTTGAGAGTTTGATTATTTTTCAACTCTTTGACTCCATTATCTTATATAGACTAGTACAACATAGGCTAAGCAGGGCCTCAGGACCTGGCCAGCTCATGGGTTTATGTGCAGGCTTAAGGCTTGTGCCATGATCACCATACACATGGCACCTGTGACGTTAGTGCATAATTATGGAATTTGGTCCGAGCGAGGAGACGGCGTCTTGAGAAACCAAAACTGAAACTATCTTATTCACCAGCTTCCTGCGCCATATTCATGACAGCAAAGCAGAAATTGAACCCTTCGATTTCCCTCACCCTATTCACCAGCTTCCTGCACCATCATTTCATGACAGCAAAATAAAAGTTAAATTCTGTGATTCCACCAGCTTCTTACAGGAAACATCACTCTGTTCACCAGCTTGCTTCCTGCAAGAAGCCTCTTCCTATGTACTAGCTTTATTGCAGGAAGCCGGTGAATAGGGTAGGGAGTCGAAGATAAAATACAGTGTATTTTTCCCGTAGTATGATATTGCAGTTGAGCCTAGTTGACTC
>CM060315.1:70554232-70571732 GCA_030674185.1 Monoplex corrugatus | reverse complement strand
AACAACAATAAGAACAAGCAACAACAACAACAATAATAACAACAAGCAACAACAACAAGACGACATCAAGAACTACAGTAACAACAAACAGCAGCAGCAACAACAACAACAATAACGACACGAATCCAGAGCAAACATCTCTCTCTTTCTTCCATAGTAACAAGATGTATCATTCTTCCATGATTCCTACTTTTATTGTTATTCTTTAGCGTTTGTTTTTTGTTTTTGATTTTTTTTTTTTTTTTGGGGGGTGTGTGTGTGTGTTTTTTTGGCTGTAAATTTCCTTAGTAGATTTCAGCAACGGCAGACAATGGAAATTGATTACATACTATATTGTGCCATTGCCTTTGTTGTTATAAATTAAAATTTCATTCAGTTATTCTTTCACGAGTCCCTCTCCATCTCTGTCTCACACACACGCACGCCCCAGACAGACAGTCATGCCAGCACACCACGTGTCCACACATCCAACAAGAAACACGCACACACGCAGGCACACACGCCTATACAAACAAACGAGCACACTTATAATGTTTGTTGACAAAAACACATGCTTTCGTACACGCACACTCGTTTGTGGATACGAACACACAGATATGCTCACTTGCGTGAAAGCACTGGCACGCGTGTTGGCACTAACACACACATGCGCACGCGTGCATGTAAACACAAGATTGTTTGTAGATATGTAGGCCTATTTGCAAAAACATATACACTCATTTATACACGCGTAGTTGTATCGTTTTTGTAGAAACGTGAATACTTGTATTGCTTGCTGGCAGTCGTAGAGCCCTGTCGCATGCATAAGCCAGTATAGTAGGCCTGATTTGTCTCGCTGACATTACCAAGCCCGAACCTGACAGGAAAAAGCAGGCCTGACATAGCATCCCTGTAACATATGTACGCCATTCGTGATTTGTAAAAGAACACCCATGAAATGTTTCACCGTTTTATTTTGAATAGTCTGTTCAAAACACCGAATATTTCCATTTCCCAGTAGCATGCTGTACATGACCCAGTTCTGACAGGGTAACTGTTATTTCAGAAGTAGGGAAGGTCTTTTATGTTGTTATTGCTTTTATTGTTAAGGATGGAATATGCCTGACACCATGATGACTATACATGTTCTTACACTGGAGACGCCTGATTGACGTGGTTATAGAGCTCCTGTCTATCAACCCGTAGCGCACGTGTTTGACCCTGGCTGGGAAAACTTTGCCTCCAGTGCAATCACTGTGAGAGAGTACCTAATCCTCAGGGTTGACGAAGGTAAAGCAATGTAGGAGAGCAACGGGTCCTCACCTCAAACAGCTGAACCAAGAATAATGAGATTTCTATCTCCTCGATCCAGTTCAGAGTACCTCATTACTTTTCGATCCGGCCCAGGGTTATGGAATTACCTTTGTCCTAAAACAAACAAATAAACGAACGATCGAACAAACAAACGAACGATCGAACAAAGAAACAAACAAACGATCGAACAAAGAAACAAACGGACAAACGAACGAACGAACGAACGAACGAACGAACGAACGAACGAACCAACCAACCAACCAACCAACCAACCAACCAACCAACCAACCAACCAACCAACCAACCAACGAACAAACAAATATTCATGACACTTTCTCTTCTTATTCTGCCCTCTCAAACAACTGTAGCTTGTCTTGTTATTAACATAGCCTAAGAAATACCCAAACTTAAACTATAAATATTTTGAAGAAAAACATAAAAAAAAATTTCTTTGTGACCTTCTTTGTAACTTGCCTTGTTGATAAAGGTGTTGCCTTGTTGATAAAGGTGCCTTGTTGATAAAGGTGTTGCCTTGTTGATAAAGGTTGCCTTGTTGATAAAGGTGTTGCCTTGTTGATAAAGGTGCCTTGTTGATAAAGGTGTTGCCTTGTTGATAAAGGTGTTGCCTTGTTGATAAAGGTGCCTTGTTGATAAAGGTGCCTTGTTGATAAAGGTGTTGCCTTGTTGATAAAGGTGCCTTGTTGATAAAGGTGGTGCCTTGTTGATAAAGGTGTTGCCTTGTTGATAAAGGTGTTGCCTTGTTGATAAAGGTGTTGCCTTGTTGATAAAGGTGTTGCCTTGTTGATAAAGGTGTTGCCTTGTTGATAAAGGTGTTGCCTTGTTGATAAAGGTGTTGCCTTGTTGATAAAGGTGCCTTGTTGATAAAGGTGTTGCCTTGTTGATAAAGGTGTTGCCTTGTTGATAAAGGGGTTGCCTTGTTGATAAAGGTGCCTTGTTGATAAAGGGGTTGCCTTGTTGATAAAGGTGTTGCCTTGTTGATAAAGGGGTTGCCTTGTTGATAAAGGTGCCTTGTTGATAAAGGGGTTGCCTTGTTGATAAAGGTTGCCTTGTTGATAAAGGGTTGCCTTGTTGATAAAGGTGTTGCCTTGTTGATAAAGGGGTTGCCTTGTTGATAAAGGTGTTGCCTTGTTGATAAAGGGGTTGCCTTGTTGATAAAGGGTTGCCTTGTTGATAAAGGTGTTGCCTTGTTGATAAAGGGGTTGCCTTGTTGATAAAGGGGTTGCCTTGTTGATAAAGGTGTTGCCTTGTTGATAAAGGGGTTGCCTTGTTGATAAAGGGGTTGCCTTGTTGATAAAGGTGCCTTGTTGATAAAGGTGCCTTGTTGATAAAGGTGTAATGGCACTGTGTAAATCTCTCTGACTTTTTGACGATCCATCTAGAGAGAAAATGGAAGAGTATCAAGTAGCCCGCACAAAAAAACGCGTACTAATAATATCCCACATGAAAAATATGAATTCTTCTGTCTTTCTTTCTTCCGCAGTTCCAGCTATTGATCTTGCCATAAAAGGCATGCAATTAACCGCATGGAGTCTCCATGATGTCATAAAGCCAAAGGTTCTCTTTTCTGTCGAGACCGGTAAAATGACTGTAAGTACCGTCTGTTTTTAAATTTAGAAACGCAAATGAACAGATTGATTTGTTTACAATTTAATGCTGAAGAACAGCCAGTCAACCACACACCAAAAGTAGAAGAATCATGTACCAAACATTTCTACAGATTCTTTATAGCCAATTAAAAACAGCAGCCACTGGATTATTTACATCTTTAGCTCCACATGGAATGACAACGTCATTTGCTGTAATTGTTTGATGACGTCATTATCTTCAACTAGTTTGTAACATTTGCAAGTGGGCAAATGAAGTCATTGTTTCAAATTGTTGATTGGCGTCATTTCTCACAAGATGATTCTGGGAGGTTTGCAAAGTAAATCAACGAATAGCTGTGGGCGCAGTAATCAGGTGGTTAAAGTCGGACTTTCAATGGGAAGGTCCTGGATTCGATGCCTCTAGACACCTCTGCCTGGTGGGTGAAGAGTGGAGATTTCCCCATCTCCCAGGTCAGTATGTCAGCAGACATTCCAGTGCTAAGCTCCCTTCGTATATGTATGCTCGCAGGATATAATATATGAACATTAAAGATCTTGTAAGTCATGTCAGTGTGGTTAGCTTATGGAACACGAAAACACTCAGCACGCATGCCGACAGAAGACAGACTATGCAGACTCTGCAGCAACATACTGCATGCACAGTATGAACGAAACAGGTGCATAGTCACAACGAAAGGTGCGAACGCAGAAGAAGAAGAAGTCACACGAAAGAAATATCGGAACTCAAAAAGAACAAAACAAAACAATAATTCACAACAAAACAAAGAATAAAAAACTACCACCAACAAAACGAATAGTTAGCTGATTAGTAATTCTCTGGTACCGTGATAGCACTGATACCTGTCAGTATCTAGTATTGCATTTTCTTGAGGATGTAGGTGTATTTTGTCTACACATGTATGTATTTTTAAAACTTGGAGAGCAGTCAGTCATACGTGGAATTACGTCAAAGCTTCGGCTTGCCGGTACATCGATCGCATTCCAATCGCTCGGTCGGACACTGCAACACACATAGAGAAAAAAAAAAATATGTATGAGACTGTCGACCTGTTGTTATGAATTAAGGATTAATTAAATGGTATTAATATGATCTCTCTTTCTCTTTCTCTTCCCCACACACACACACACACACACACACACACACACACACACACACACACACACAACACACACGCACACACACACACACACACACACGCACACGCCCCGCACGCACGCACGCACACACACACACACACACACACACATACACAGAGTAGACATTTACATTGTTATATGGCATCCTGTGTCTCTATTTGGGGGGGGGGGGGGGGGTTAATTTTTAAAGGCATTTTCTCCCTCTGTTTGAATCTTTCCTTACGAAAGGGAACCATTAGATAGCGAAGCAGATGACTGTCTACCAGCAAGGATATCTCATTTGTTTGTGGATGGATTTTATACAAACGTGGCTGATAGCTCCTTTCACAAAGTTTCAGTGAATGTTTACAGATTCTTAAACATGGATCAGTGTTTTCTAATCGCTAGATGGGATGGTTAAAAAAATAATGAAATAAATGTACTTGAAGTTGTCTTAGCTGTTAAAAGGTTGATTTAAACTAAATCAGGGGAAACTGTGAGTTACTACAGGGATATTTCTTCACGTGAGTTTCTATAGGACCAGTGAAAGGTCAAGGTCATAATTACGCTGTTGACAAGTCTTAACAACAATTTCTCCGTCCCTTATTAACATATTGTCATCAAACTTAGACAGTCCAGGAAATATATACGACAAGATCCAACTCATTCGAGCCCAGTACATCCAGTGTTTTCCATAGAACCAGATGCATAGGATAAAAAAAAAACAACAACCACGGTTTGATACTTTGATTGATATAGCGAAGAATAACAATATATGTATACACACACACACACACAACACACACACACACGCACATACACACACACACACACACACACACACACACACACACCACACACATATATATATATATATATATATATATATAATAATATATATATATATATAATATATATATTCCCTATTCATTAACGATTTAGACCAAATACAAATTGTATGTCTGATGCCATGGGAAATTAGTCGCTGATGATCAGTTGCTTGCTTTTGTGTGTGTGTGTGTGTGTGTGTGGTAAATATCGCACGAAATAAATTTCATGGTTAAATAAACCAAGATTAATAGTTATGGCTCATCTTGTTTTTGTGTTATGAGGGTTTTGCTACACATAGGACACAAGTGGCAGAAGGGTCCATATTGTTTGCCTCGCTTTCTGTCTGTCTATCCTTTTCTCTCTTCCTTCTTCCTCTTTCCTGCCCTCCTTTCTTTTAACAAGGGACAGAGGGACCTTATGATAGCCTTATGGTAAGAAAGTCAGATTTCCAATCGGAAAATCTGAGTCTGACTCTGGCCTTAGTACCGCATGATCGTGAGAAATGGGTGGAGATAATTCCGATCGCATCACCCAGGTCACCATGATCATGGGCAGATCGGCTAGTGTCTGAATACCCTACGTGTAAATACACAGGCAGAACACGAAATATGCACGTTTAAGATCTTAGCAACAACAGTGAACGGTGCTTTATGGAAACATAAGAATACCCAGCATGAACATCCACTGAAGATAGTCTACTAATTGTGCAAGAACGTAGCCTGTGCAAAGTGTGGGCCATGTAGCCTGTGCAAAGTGTGGGCCATGTAGCGTGTGCAAAGTGTGGGCCATGTAGCGTGTGCAAAGTGTGGGCCATGTAGCGTGTGCAAAATGTGGGCCATGTAGCCTGTGCAAAGTGTGGGCCATGTAGCGTGTGCAAAGTGTGGGCCATGTAGCGTGTGCAAAGTGTGGGCCATGTAGCCTGTGCAAAGTGTGGGCCATGTAGCCTGTGCAAAGTGTGGGCCATGTAGCGTGTGCAAAGTGTGGGCCATGTAGCGTGTGCAAAGTGTGGGCCATGTAGCCTGTGCAAAATGTGGGCCATGTAGCCTGTGCAAAGTGTGGGCCATGTAACCTGTGCAAAGTGTGGGCTATGAAGCCTGTGCAAAATGTGGGCCATGAAGCCTGTGCAAAGTGTGGGCCATGTAACCTGTGCAAAGTGTGGGCTATGAAGCCTGTGCAAAATGTGGGCCATGTAGCGTGTGCAAAGTGTGGGCCATGAAGCCTGTGCAAAGTATGGGCCATGAAGCCTGTGCAAAGTGTGGGCCATGTAGCCTGTGCAAAATGTGGGCCATGAAGCCTGTGCAAAGTATGGGCCATGTAACCTGTGCAAAGTGTGGGCTATGAAGCCTGTGCAAAATGTGGGCCATGTAGCGTATGCAAAGTGTGGGCCATGTAGCCTGTGCAAAGTGTGGGCCATGTAGCGTGTGCAAAGAGTGGGCCATGTAGCTTGTGCAATATGTGGGCCATGAAGCCTGTGCAAAGTGTGGGCCATGTAGCCTGTGCAAAATGTGGGCCATGTAGCGTATGCAAAGTGTGGGCCATGTAGCCTGTGCAAAGTGTGGGCCATGTAGCGTGTGCAAAGTGTGGGCCATGTAGCCTGTGCAAAATGTGGGCCATGAAGCCTGTGCAAAGTGTGGGTCATGTAGCGTGTGCAAAGTGTGGGCCATGTAGCCTTTGCAAAATGTGGGCCATGAAGCCTGTGCAAAATGTGGGCCATGTAGCGTATGCTAAGTGTGGGCTATGAAGCCTGTGCAAAGTGTGGGCCATGTAGCCTGTGCAAAATGTGGGCCATGAAGCCTGTGCAAAGTGTGGGCCATGTAGCCTGTGCAAAGTGTGGGCCATGTAGCGTGTGCAAAGTGTGGGCCATGAAGCCTGTGCAAAGTGTGGGCCATGTAGCCTGTGCAAAGTGTGGGCCATGTAGCGTGTGCAAAGTGTGGGCCATGTAGCTTGTGCCAAGTGTGGGCCATGTAGCGTGTGCAAAGTGTGGGCCATGTAGCCTGTGCAAAGTGTGGGCCATGTAGCGTGTGCAAAGTGTGGGCCATGTAGCGTGTGCAAAGTGTGGGCCATGTAGCCTGTGCAAAATGTGGGCCATGTAGCCTGTGCAAAGTGTGGGCCATGTAACCTGTGCAAAGTGTGGGCTATGAAGCCTGTGCAAAATATGGGCCATGTAGCCTGTGCAAAATGTGGGCCATGAAGCCTGTGCAAAGTGTGGGCCATGTAACCTGTGCAAAGTGTGGGCTATGAAGCCTGTGCAAAATGTGGACCATGTAGCCTGTGCAAAGTGTGGGCCATGAAGCCTGTGCAAAGTATGGGCCATGTAACATGTGCAAAGTGTGGGCTATGAAGCCTGTGCAAAATGTGGACCATGTAGCGTATGCAAAGTGGTGGGCCATGTAGCCTGTGCAAAGTGTGGGCCATGTAGCGTGTGCAAAGAGTGGGCCATGTAGCTTGTGCAAAATGTGGGCCATTAAGCCTGTGCAAAGTGTGGGCCATGTAGCCTGTGCAAAATGTGGGCCATGTAGCGTATGCAAAGTGTGGGCCATGTAGCCTGTGCAAAGTGTGGGCCATGTAGCGTGTGCAAAGTGTGGGCCATGTAGCGTGTGCAAAGTGTGGGCCATGTAGCGTGTGCAAAGTGTGGGCCATGTAGCCTGTGCAAAATGTGGGCCATGAAGCCTGTGCAAAATGTGGACCATGTAGCGTATGCAAAGTGTGGGCCATGTAGCCTGTGCAAAGTGTGGGCCATGTAGCGTGTGCAAAGAGTGGGCCATGTAGCTTGTGCAAAATGTGGGCCATTAAGCCTGTGCAAAGTGTGGGCCATGTAGCCTGTGCAAAATGTGGGCCATGTAGCGTATGCAAAGTGTGGGCCATGTAGCCTGTGCAAAGTGTGGGCCATGTAGCGTGTGCAAAGTGTGGGCCATGTAGCCTGTGCAAAATGTGGGCCATGAAGCCTGTGCAAAATGTGGGCCATGTAGCGTATGCAAAGTGTGGGCTATGAAGCCTGTGCAAAGTGTGGGCCATGTAGCGTGTGCAAAGTGTGGACCATGTAGCTTGTGCAAAATGTGGGCCATGAAGCCTGTGCAAAGTGTGGGCCATGTAGCCTGTGCAAAATATGGGCCATGAAGCCTGTGCAAAGTGTGGGCCATGTAGCCTGTGCAAAGTGTGGGCCATGTAGCCTGTGCAAAGTGTGGGCCATGAAGCCTGTGCCAAGTGTGGGCCATGTAGCCTTTGCAAAGTGTGGGCCATGTAGCCTGTGCAAAGTGTGGGCCATGTAGCTTGTGCCAAGTGTGGGCCATGTAGCCTGTGCAAAGTGTGGGCCATGTAGCCTGTGCAAAGTGTGGGCCATGTAGCCTGTGCCAAGTGTGGGCCATGTAGCCTGTGCAAAGTGTGGGCCACGTAACCTGTGCAAAATGTGGGCCATGTAGCCTGTGCAAAATGTGGGCCATGTAGCCTGTGCAAAATGTGGGCCATGTAGCCGTGCAAAGTGTGGGCCATGTAGCCCGTACAAGGTGTGGGCCATGTAGCGTGTGCAAAGTGTGGGCCATGAAGCCTGTGCAAAGTGTGGGCCATGTAGCGTGTGCAAAGTGTGGGCCATGTAGCCGGTGCAAAGTGTGGGCCATGTAACCTGTGCAAAGTGTGGGCCATGTAGCCTGTGCAAAGTGTGGGCCATGTAGCCTGTGCAAAGTGTGGGCCATGTAGCCTGTGAAAAGTGTGGGCCATGTAGCCTGTGCAAAGTGTGGGCCATGTAGCCTGTGCAAAGTGTGGGCCATGAAGCCTGTGCAAAGTGTGGGCCATGTAGCCTGTGCAAAGTGTGGGCATTGTAGCCTATATATACACATCCTACACACATTTCTCGGCAAAGTGATGAATAAATGAATTGATAAGGAGATCAGTATGCTAAATGAAAAAAATAATAACAATGGATTACCAAAGGCAGGACAACAGAGGCAGGTCAGACCGAAGCGTTTTGCGGTGACGGCGCCTGGCATAATGTTGGGACACATACGATGACAAGTCAGGTCCATAGCTCTGGGCACGTCCATGTCCAGCATCTCGCCCAGCGTCCGGCAACCTAGGTCTCTGGATGCCCTGCAGGCGCCATTTTGAACTGGTTAATGCGCTAAGAAGATCACGATGACGATGATAAGGACAATGACGAACATGACGTCAAAATTATAGCGCCGATAACGACAATGAAAACAACAACAACAACAACAACAACAAAACAAAAACAAAAAAAACAAACAAACATGGGTCATCATAACATTGATCGTTTTGCTCAAAATGAAATACAGGAAATGTCCTAAGATCTACCATGAAAGGAAAAACAAAAGCATCATCAATCAGACAAACACTGCTACCATCTCAAAAGTAATACTGCGCAGATTCCTACAGCGTGGCATACAAAGCGTTTGGGATTTTCCTGAATCTGAGATGAGGAAATTTGAAGAAATAGAAAATACTGTTGGGGGAACGGTGAAGACTGTCGCAGTGTTTTGTGTGTGGTTGGTTTAGGCTATGTGTTGTTCTGTTTTTAAGTTTGTCATGGCGTTAGCTTGTTCTCTCTCTCTCTCTCTCTCTCTCTCTCTCTCTCTCTCTCTCTCTCTCTCTCTCTCTCTCTCTCTCTCTCTCTGTCCTCTCTCCTCTCTCTCTCCTCTCTCTGTCTCTGTCTCTCTCTGTCTCTCTCTGTCTGTCTGTCTGTCTGTCTGTCTCTCTCTCTCTCTCTCCCTCTCTCTGTTTTCTGATTTTTCTTATTTCGTTTTGCGTTTTGCTTTGTTACTTAGTTTGATTCTTATTACTGTAATCTGATGTCGTGATGCGCGCGCGCATGTGTGTGCGTGCGTGCGTGGGCGTGAGCGTTTGCGTGTGCGTGTGCACGTTTGAATATGTGTGTACATGTATGTGTGTGCGCCCGCGCGTGCATGCATCTGTCTATTTGAGTGTGTGTTCACACGAGCGTATGTATGTGTGTGACAATTACTGCCGTTTTCAAGAACCGGATAGCGCACAACTGCATAGAGCGAGATCTGTGATTAGATACAAGTTTTAAGTTACACAGACGTTTATCATATGGCCAGACTAGTGACCAGACCAATACACAGCAACATCATAGAAGTTATCCATAATGAAAATAAAACCGATTTGTTTAAGACCTAGATGTCAGATCAACTTTCATGAAAAACAATCCAGAACTATGTTTTAAGTGTGCATAACTTCACTCATGTGCATATAGAAACCTGCACACACACACACCTCCAGACAAACAATGAGTTAATTATTAGATTTAAAGGGCTGCATACAAACAGGTCTATTTTGATAAGTAAACATAAAACGTTTCCAAGATAAAGTGGCTTTACGCAGACTGGAAGTACACCCCTCTTTACGATCTACTACATAATAAATCAGCGCTTAAATCTGTAAGATTTGTTTGTGTAAGATGTTCAGATACACGCCATTAAATCACCCTAACATCAGTCTGCTCAAAACAACAATCTACCATAACTTTGTTTCAAACAAACAGCATCATGAGACAGTTGCAATGCATGAAGTTTATCAGGAAGCAACATACTGATACGTATGTAACGAACAGCTCTTCAGACCACGGCAAACTGAACACGACAGAAGCAAGTACTCAACTGAACGTGATAAAAATCAGTGTCTGTAATAGTTTGTCTTACCTGGCGTTGTATCTGGCGTTGTACAGCTGAGCTATAGGTGCCAGCATATTCATTCTGTTGGGAGGAACATCTAGAGGCTGTTGTTGTCCTGGCATCCCTGTCATTGCTGGCATCCCGGGCATGCCTGACACTCCTGACATTCCTGGCATCCCTGGCATTCCTGACATCCCTGGCATTCCCGACATCCCTGCATCTGACATCCCTGGCATTCCGACATCCATGGCATTCCTGACATCCCTGGCATTCCCGACATCCTGGCATTCCCGACATCCCTGGCATTCCCGACATCCCTGGCATTCCCGACATCCCTGGCATTCCTGACATTCCCGCCATTCCTGACATCCCCGACATTCCCATATTAGATGTCGGAGTTCCAAAGTTCATGAGAGAGGATATGCCATCAGACCCCTGCCCGCCACTTGCTGCCATTCCCTGGTTATTTTGAAAGTTGGCAAGCTGGGAGCTGAATACGGGACTTACTGGCACTTGAGCAGGCGCTGGCACCTGGGCTGTCGGACTTTGGGTCTGAGCTTGAGGTTGGGGTGGAGCCTGGGTCACTGTTTCAGGTGTGGTTTCAGTGTTTGTCTGAGAGGGCTGAGCCTGCTGATTAGACTGAGATGATGTGGATGGTGACGACGCCGACGCTGACGATGGTATCATTGCTGACGACGACGATGGTGACGATGACGATACAGAAGACGTCATGGAGTTCTGTGAGGGTGCAGGTAGCTTACCCAACAACACCATGAGTTCGGTAGATAGCTGTTCCATGGCTGCCTTGCTTAATGTGGGGGCAGGAGTGGGAGTCGCCGCCTGTCGCTGAGTGATTGACTCTAAACCCCAACCAGAGTCTGGAAGAGTGCCTGCCTGGCCAGACCGTGACTGCTGGCTTCTAGACTGTGGGAAATGAGAAGATAGTGACTGTGTGAGGACAGGAGACACCATGGAGATAAAGCGCTGAGCTATGTCCATGCTGTTCATTCCACTCCTCATGGCATTCTGCTGAGAAGAAGACGGAGAACGAAAGAAAGAAAACATCCGCTGCATGTTGAAGGAAGGAGAACTGGGTCTCGAACTGTACCGTCTATTGTATGCAGACCCACCAGAATTGTATCTGGTAGAATAGGCTGGACCATAGTTATTATTCACGCCAGTATAGGATTGGGACTGGGTTGGATTATACTGCGAGTTTGAGCTTCCCGTCTGACTAGTCGCTCCTCCTGGGGTCGCGGATTTGAAAAATGATTGGAACCAGTTGTTGTTCAGCCTGGGCATTGAAGCTGTCCCGTCTTTTTGACCGCCTGCTTCATGCGCCGTTTGAGATCCTCCAGTCCTGATTGTCAAGAGCTTGAACTCCCTCCAAAGAAGGGTGTATTCGTTCCGCTAGAATAACTCTGTACGTAGTCATCCCACATGATGGAAATCTGTGGGTCGTTGACTGCTGTAGCTTTCAAATCCTGTAAGTTCTGTGCTGTTTGCCTGGCAATTTCCTCCAAAAAAGAGACAAAGTAGGGATTGTCCAGAGACTTGAAATCGTATGGAACAGAACCTGATGTCGCAGCTGCACCTGGTGATGCTGCACTGCTTTGATCAGCACCGCCTGATGCTGTTGGAGCAGAAGTCATTCTGGGTGGCTGGGTAGTGGGAGAGGCTGTGGTGGCTGGAGGTACGGCTGTCGAGGGGTTTGTGCTGCTTGAAGACGAGAGACTGGAGGTGCTAGCATCAGGAGATGACGTGGCATTAATGGACTGGGCATTCACCACCACATCTGTAGAATACAAAAAAAAGAATGTATGTTGTTTTTGTCCTGTTGCAAAACAAAACAAAACCAAAAAAATGTTTTTGAAGTCTCTGATCAACTGGTGAGAAAATGTGGAGAAAGTATATTTTTCTTCAAATAAGTGTGGAGAAAGTATATTTTTCTTCAAATAAGTCTCTTTTTGTTTTGCTGCCCCATTATGTTAATGGTCACAGATTCCGGGACATTTTTTTCACAGTGCTAGAACGATGATATCGATGGGCTGGGGTGATAATCATGATCCTTAAGGGTTTCATTCTGGACTTAAACAGAGTGACAAGGCTGTACTCTACGCTTACGTTCACACTTATCCTGGGTCAACAGGCCCGAGAGATACAGAAACCTGCGATGTTGGTCAGGAGATTTCAGCAACACCCTCAATGACGCACTCGTGGTATGGTTAGGACGCGACTGTGTGATCCCAGTCCTACGAAATGAGTATGTAGCACGTTCAACGCTGGGTAAGAGCCAGAAAATCCCACAATGATTTTAACAAGATTGACGGTATCCAACCCACAACATTCCAATCAGAACTCTGTTCTGCTAACCGCTGCACCACGGCAACTGATAATTGTTTGTTTCGTTCATTTGCAGCACGCGCGCGCGCGTGTGTATGTACACGTGTGCACGTGCTATCATAGGCCCAAATTTTAAAGAAGGGAGCATATTATGCAGACTGTTTCCACTGTTTGGCGACGCAATTGCTTCCCTTGGTATACAAACGCCACTCTCAAGTTATGAAAACCCGGGGGGAAATAACTTGATCCAGAAAACAGGAGATCCCAGGTGGGAAAAACAGCTATCGCTACGCACTACCTACTGAGCATGAGATGATATACTGCATATATAGATAAGTAAATATCTTGAATAAACTATTAAATTAAAATGTAAATAACAACAACAACAAAAACGAAAACATCCGTTCATTATTAAATATCACATGTCTATAATTATGTGTGCATTCATGTGGTGTGTGTGTGTGGTGTGTGTGTGTGTGTGTGTGTGTGTGTGTGTGTGTGTGTGTGTGACAAAAAAATACTTTAAAAAAATAGCCAGGGATTGACTGTTCCTTTGATGCTGTGGGATGTTTGTGGATCTCTGTCTCTTTCTGCTCCCTTAACTCCGTAAAGAGCCAACGGGGGCGCCGCACTTAAAAAATGTTCACCAGATTCATCCAGCTCTGTAGGTTGTGTACCAAAGCCTTGGTTTCTGCAAATGGTGTCTCTGTCCATTCCGCAACGTTTTCAGTCCACTGAATTGTCTGTCTTCCTCTTGGTCTCCCTACCTCAATCCCCGAAAGATTGGTTTAGCAAAGCTGTTGTTACATGGCCATACCAATGTAGCTTTCTTAAATGAATTCAACAGATGATCATAAGCTCCAAGATACTGCTATATGGTTTGGTGCACTTGCTCATGGGTGAAATGATCAGTGTATCTGATGTTTAATATCTTGTGATGACATTTCAATTTAATGGCTTGGATTTGTCTTTCCAACTTACTGTGAAGGGCCATGCATCGCATGCGTTCAGAAAGATAGAATATACCAGTACATGTAAGAGCCTGATCTTGTGTTTCATGAAGGTGTTCACCCGGAGAACAACCCAAGAACAGTATCAGTTACAGCAAAATGCGGAGTTTCATCAAGACACTCACGTCAATAATGTCAAGGGATGACTATCACCTGTTGTCCAGAGAGCAGCAAAATATTTTCTGGTGAAGCTCTGCACCGTGCACAACAGACCGAACAATCATATACTCCATAAGTTGAAACTGGTGTCCTCACCAATCTGTCCCTGTGGACGGGAAGATCAGACTGAGGAGTATGTGCAACATCTTTATTATATCAACAAGACGTGATGTGTGGCCACTCTACTTTCCACCGAAAACCAAGCTCCACGGTGGCTACCACAAGCTGGAGCAGACAGCCCTATTCTCCACGGTGGCTACCACAAGCTGGAGCAGACAGCCCTATTCTCACACGGGGGCTACCACAAAGCTGGAGCAGACAGCCCTATTCTCCACGGTGGCTACCACAAGCTGGAGCAGACAGCCCTATTCTCCACGGTGGCTACCACAAGCTGGAGCAGACAGCCCTATTCTCCACGGTGGCTACCACAAGCTGGAGCAGACAGCCCTATTCTCCACGGTGGCTACCACAAGCTGGAGCAGACAGCCCTATTTATCACCCAAACAGGACTGATCGTCTGGCCTGCAACAACAACAATAACAACATGAAGATGTTCTTGTCCGTCCCTACAGGTTTCAACCTGGACAGTGCTGATGTTGTCTTTGCTGTCCTCGAGAGGATTTCTGGTTTGGATCCTTTCTTGCTAATAATGGATCTCTGGTAAGTGAATCGTTCAATAGTTCTTAGCTTCAGTCCATGGACAGTTACATTAAGACTGATGACAGTATTGTGGCTGGCCATCAGCTTGGTCTCTCGGCGCTGATTTGCATGCCAAATCTTGTGGATGTTTCATCTAGACTTCCATTAATGTCTGCAAAGCAAATGTTCTTGCTGTTCTTTCTGAAATACTGAATGTGCTGACATGATCTTTAAGATGTCAGTCATGATGCGTCCAAGGAATATGTTGAAAAATGTGGGAGACAGAAGGCAGCCTTGACGAACTCCACTAAAGTATGGAACCGCTCACCAATAGCACACTGTGTAGGTACCACACTGGTGGCTTTGGAGTATAGCTGCTGGAATGGTGTTGACTGGTTTTTGCCCGATGTTATATTTCATCATTGCGGGCCACAGTGCTTCCTGCTAGATTCTGTCAAACGCCTTCTTGAATTCTATGAAGACATGGCAGAACTTCCTCTGATGTTGGAGGCATTTTTCACAAGGGTACACTCCGCAGTTTAAATATCTGTCTGATGGTACTTCTGCTTTTGTGGTATCTGATCTGTTCTTCATATAGAATGGTACTTGCAGTTGTAATCTGTTCAGAATGATTCTGAACATTGCTTTGCTGGCATATCTGATCAAGCTGACAGTGCGGTAGTTCTGGCAATGTTTTGTGCATACGCTGAATTAATGCATATTATGCTGCATACGTAACCGCAGTTTACCGTCGCATCTGAAAGAACACACTGGGCTGTACATTTCTGATTCTCCAAGGTCAGTCCGTATTACGTTGATCTGCAGCTGGAGGTTTGGTTAGAGTATAGGTAGGGCTTTCACCTTCCAATCTGCATCTATGCACGGGTTCGAGTCTGGCTCAAAGAATTAAAAACAAAACCAACCAACCAATAACAAACAACAGAAGCAAACCAACCAAAGAGACCCCCCCCAAAAAACAAAAAAAACAACAACAACAAAAACCCAACAACAACCACAAACACACACACAAACAAACAAACAAGCAAACCACCAACACCGCAACGCCTCCAGTTCTCCTGCTGTAAATGGGTACTTTGCTCTATTCACGATACTCTAGGGGCAAATAAAAAGCAAAGGACAGGGAATTAGCACTACCCTCTTACTTATAGCACCGAGAAAAGATGAGGTCCCTACCACCTCACTCCACTATGGCACGACCTGAAGTTATGGGACACTAAGGCATTACCTTTTACTGCAGGTGGAAGCTGACCAGGGATGAAAAATCCCACTACGATATTTTCATACTGACGGAGGTTTAAAAACAATAATCAAATCTCAGTCCAACTGATGGCCCACCTATTTATTTTTGCTTTGTCTATGTTTTTGTTTATCTTTAGTTTCCGTGACGCACACACATATATACATGCATGTACACAAGGACGTGCGTACACATGTTTAAGACATGCGACTTGAAAATAATTTTCAGCTCATTTTGCAATATTTTTAAATCCCGCTTTTAGCAAAGCCAGAGAGAGAACAATACAAAACAAAAACAAAAAACGGAACAAATACTGTCAACGCTAGAAATACTTATTCGCCTGGGAATATCGAATATCTACCTTATAAGGGTATAATAACAAAAATAGAATAATAACCGTATGTATCTGCTTCGTCGGGATTTGTCTTTTTTACAAAACTTAGTGACGAGAACACCGCCACTTGTGGACTCGTATGAGCTGTCTTATCATCTCACAAAACGAAGAACATTGACTGCCGACCGAGTCAACAGGGAAATAATATGTGCTTCTGCTCCAAACATACAAACGCGTAAGTCAAGACTTCAGCGTGACTTGCCAGTTAAGTTTTCTGTCTGCAACCATCTTACAAAAGATAAATATCCCAGAGGAAATGGCTTATTTATGCCCCGCTGTGTTCTTGTTTATGCCCCCTTGTTTGTTACTTGTTTCGTTTCCTGTCGTCAGTCTCAGTCTGTTGCTGTAGTTGTCTTGCTTTTCTGTTGTTGCTGGTGATAATGGGTGTGGGCCGCCACTGAATCTCTGAATCATATGAGCGGATGAGGATTAAGGGGGGTGGAGTCGGAGAGAGAGATGGGGGAGGGGGAGAGTATGAGGAGAAGGATTGGGAGGGAGGGGGACAAGACAAGCTCTTTGTTTTCGAAAGTAATAAACACCCAATCACTTTTTCACACCCACCCCTCACCATAAAGAGAATTTATCAGGTATGGAGCGAAAAACTAAACAAGGACGAAGAATGAAAAACAAAAAATAAAAAACAAAACAAACAAAAAGAAAAAAAGGGGGGGGGGGGAGAATAAGAAGACAAGAAGAAGAAGAAGAAGAAAAACAACAACAACAACAAAATCACCACTCTACTATAACTTTCTTCCCTGCAATTGCAAATCAGCATCTACGGAGCAAAGGCACCACAAGATCGAACAAGAAAAAGCAGGTTATGATAAAGTATCTTCATGGTTGATGATGTTTATGCCGCAGCTCTTGAGTTGGCCTCTAGAGTATCCTTGTATAGCTTTAATTGTCTTCCCTGGTCTCGGAATCTTTCTTTTACTGTCCATACAGAACAAGTGTCCTGTCCAGCACGCTTGATAAGCATAAACTCTACATCTGACAAGCCATACTTTTTTCAGAATTTGAAGGCTGGACATTCGATTTTGTCTCAGACTTCTTTGGTGTAACTGTTCTTGCTGTTGAATGTGCTGTCCGTAGGTAATAGAAGTCTCACATCAGTACAGCAGGGCACACAAGACTACAGCTCTGAACATAGCACTTTTCAGTGAAAGCCTCACGCAATGGTCGTG
>CM060315.1:70494232-70549232 GCA_030674185.1 Monoplex corrugatus | reverse complement strand
CCTCCATGGGCAAGGCCGAATCTAAAAATGCAAATTTGCTTGTTCCATACACTCGTAAATACAATTTGCTCTTGTTCTTGTTTTTTGTTTTTTCCCTGTCTTCCATTGAAGCTTAATCTGACACGCATGATTCGTCACGTATGCTTCTGAGGTAGTACAATTATGTCCACACAACCCCTTATAAGATTTATGACCTTTTCATGAATAAATTATCCCTGACGTATCCCTTTGAAGACGTTTGGGTAAAATGATTTACACCATTTGAGAGAGAGAGGACAGAAAGTGAGAGAGAGTGAGAGTGAGAGAGGGAGAAAGAGAGAGCGAATGAGAGAGAGAGAGAGAGGGACAGACAGAAGACAGACAGAGAGAGTACAGGCAGTTAGAGTAGAGAGGAGGGGGGTGGGTGGAAAGAGAGCGATATATACGGACGAATCCCCCGAAGGAGCGGTGTACAGATGATTCATTTAGTACAGGCTGTACCCGTCGTGTACAAGTTGTGTGAACACATACTTCGGACACGTGACACATCGTGCATACTAAACGGTAAGTGTACATTCATCATGTCGGTTAGTCGCGGATGCTACAAACATACAAATACATCACAAATCACGTATAACATATGTATCATAAACACATACGTCAGCACACGTTCATACTGGGAAGCCATTACATTTCATTGGCTCGGCTTATTTCTCGGGAGACAGAGAAAACACAATTCCACGGTATCGGAACATCAGTACTATTAATTAAATCAAGGGTTTGATCGGATGTCCAAGGTACCATTACTTCTTCTGCTTCTTCCGTCGCCGTCTATATGGTCGGCCACATTTTGTGATGAAGGTGGCCGTTTTTCCCCCTATTCTTTACGCTGCCATGGAGCTTGGTGGTCACAGGAGTTGAGGTTTTCCTCCTACATCCCCTCAGTGGCGCGACAAGGACCTCCAGTCGCTGAGGTGGATCTGTTGAGGTTCAGGACTTGAGTATTACTCCATCCTGCAGGAACCTCAATGGGCGTCCACCATTCTGTCTGATGTTGTTGACATTTCTGTTATTTTGAATAGTATCATGGTTTGTTAGATGGCGCCCGCAGTCTGGTCCCTCTGGCTTCAGTCCTCTAGGTCCCTCGTAGAGGTTACTTCTACCTTAGCTCATTGCCAGGAGACCTACCTTTGAGCACAGAGGGCTAGGGCTCCCATTCCATTCCCATACGTGTCAGAGTCTCTTGCGACCTTGCAGTTTATTGTTAGTGTCCACCAACAGGTCAATGTCATCAATAAATCGTGGGTTGCAGACGCACATGTGACCAATGACAGCTGATAACATATTTCCAAAATACTGGACATCAACGTGTGTTACTGTGGATTAAACAATTAATCAGTCGTAGTAACACTTTCACATCTTTTCCATGGCAAATAAACCTAAACCAATTTTCACATAGTGTATATTTTGGCGATACCGATGCCACACAACGTAACTCGTTGCTGAGTATCTGATTGAACCTAATTGTTAAAAAGCTTAGTATAATTTAAAAGGAATGATTCCCTAAAACTGATGATTTTTTAGCATAACATATAATAATTCATTCTTCGCTCTGTTTCCAGTGTCTTGGAATCAACGGTAAAAAATTGTTGAAGAAAACTAAGCATCTGCCCTACAATCAAGCAGACATAGTAATTCCATTGTAACCCCATCACACCCTAATCTCCAAGTAACCCCTCTTTATAAAATTTAAGTACTGAAAAAGAGAGAGAACAGAGAGAGAGAGACACAGAGAGAGAGAGAGAGAGAGAGAGAAAGAGAAAGAAAGAGAGAGAGAGTTCATCACAGGACATGAGCGTAAATATTTGATTTTAAAGACTGTTTCTTCTCCCTCTTTCCAGCGCTCACCTGTGTGTGTGGTGTGGTGTGTGTGTGTGTGTGTGCGTGCGTGCGTGCGTGCGTGCGTGTGTGTGTGTGTGTGTGTGTGTGCGTATGTGTGTATGTGTGTGTGTGTGTATGGTGTGTGTGTATGGTGTGTGTGTATGTGTGTGTGCGTGTGCGTGTGCGTGTCGTGTGGTGTGGTGTGTGTGTGTGTGTGTGTGTGTGGTGTATGTAAGTATGTACACCTTAATTTTTGTTGTAAGGGAAGCTTTTGTGCTGATGTCATAAAACCATTTACGTCTTATGTCTCTCGCGCGCGAATAACACACACACACACACACACACACAACACACACACACACACACACACACACACAACACACACACACACACCACACACACACACACACACACACACACACACTTAGTGTAGGAAGTCCTTACCGATGAAAAATCCATCAGTAACGTGTTGACAGGCGTGTTGATCATTTACATAGACATTGTGTGAACATAATATCGGGGCATATAATAGACAACTCTGTTCCCGTCATGGCGACAACCGACAAAAGCGGGGTCTTCCGCTTCATAAACCTGACAACGATGTCTCCCGTTGTGTTTAAGGAAAAAGTATAAGGAAGCCATATTTGCAATCTTTCCCTACCCTATCCCACCTCTGATAAATCGGTAGATAGCAGTAAAATCTTCATACAAGGAAGGGACATAATCCTAGACAGCAGAGAAAACTTATTTCCCCTACCGCTGTATACGTTTGCTTTTATGTTTTGCGCACTTGTGACCATTCTAATGAGTTATCTTTAAAAAAAAAGTAATAGCTGTCCCCTTATCTTGAGGTAGCACGCGAGTAAGGTGATAGAGATCTGAACTTTCCCCTGGAATAGCATTATGAGGGCGCAGCCCATCTACTTACCTTGCTGCTTTGTTTTCTACAACATTAAATAGGATCACGTACCCATTCACATCTGGGTTGACGAATGTACACATTTTTCCAGAATCAGATTCGAACCCATGCAGTTAGACCTGTGAAAAATGAGTAATACAAAATCTGTAAAGTTTCAAACGATAAACCTTTTATAAGTCCTGCAATGGGATACTGCCTACTGAAATCAAGGACCACCCCCCTGCCCCATTGGCACCATTCGACAGGTTGTTTTTTGTGTGTGGTTTTTTTTTTGGTGTTGTGTCTACTCTGATTGTCCGCTTAACATCATTTTATTGCTTGTCTGTCAGTTTCTGTCTTTTTTCTGGCCCTGTTTTTGCTTCCCTCAAACTATAACAGCTACATAATCCTGTATTGGGAAAATTAAGACTGAAACTAAAGAGAATAAAACAAACAAAAAATAACATCAAACTAGATTTTGGACTTTTAAAGACAGATGAATCAGCTTGGACAAAATTTAATTTTAACGTATCTATTCAAAACAAATTCAATGCTCTGGAAAATGTTGGGACAGTGAGGAATAACGGACATATTTGAAAAACTTAATACGTGAAGCTTGTCAAGAAATCCCTAGAGTTGAAAGAAAAGCAAAGAAGAGCTGGATGACTAAAGAAATTTAAGGTTTGATGGATGAACGTAAGAAGGTAAAAGGAAAAGAGGAAGAATACAAAAAGACAAATAAGGAAAACAGGTATAAGTGCAATGAAGCTACAGAAGCTTGCCTGGAAAGAAAGTGCAAAGAAATAGAAGACTGACACAAAACAAACTCTAAGTTTATGTACAGAAATACTGAAGATATTGCTCTCAGGAAAAAGACATGAACAACAACTGGATGCTTAAGATCAAAAGATGGCACGATTATTATAGAAACAACAACAAGAAAATATTAGACAGATAGAGAGAGTATAGTGAAGACATTTTTGACAATGACAGAAAGGTGGAACATACGAGCACCAATAATGATGGAAGATAAAGTTTGAACAATGATGAAACAGATGAAACACGGAAAAGCCCCAGGACTAGACACTATTACTATAGAAATGATTGAGGCTCTAAATGAATTCTGTACTGAAAAAATAACAGTTCTCCTAAATGAAATTCATGACACTAGAAAACTCCCCACAGATATATCAATGTCAATATTATTGCACTTATAAAGATAGCAGGGGCTACAGTATGCGAACTCCATCGTGCAATCAGCTTGATCAGTCATGTGACAACGATTCTATGAAGAATGATAATGTTGAGAATGAGGAATAGATTCAAAACAGAAATGGCAGAAGAACAATGTGGCCTTGCTGAATGGAAAGGAACTTTTAATGCCATACAATATTTAAACCTTTCATAGAAAGATCACCTGAGTTGAATAAGAATTTATGTTTATTTTTT
Organism: Monoplex corrugatus; assembly: GCA_030674185.1. Lineage (NCBI taxonomy): Eukaryota > Metazoa > Mollusca > Gastropoda > Littorinimorpha > Ranellidae > Monoplex > Monoplex corrugatus. The sequence continues at coordinate 70,545,025 of CM060315.1, read as the reverse complement.
TCTTGATTACACCAATGTTTTTGATCGGATATGACACGAAGATTTGATCGACCAACTGAAAAAGCTCAATACTGATGTAAAAGATCTAAGTATAAAAGGAATGTGTATTGGGAACAAACAGCAGCAATGAGTGTAGAATATAATTCAAGCACTTTTCAAACTATCAAAAGAGAGGTCAGACAAGGATGTAATCTGTCACTAGATTTGTTTTCAATTTACAGCGAAACCATTATAAAAAACAGAAGAATGCCCCGGGATAAAGGTTGGAGGAAAAATGATAAACAATCTTCGTTATGCAGATGATATCGTTCTAACTGCAGAAAACAAAAAAGACCTACAAAATCTTGCGCATAGAATATAAAATGAAAGCAGAAATAAAGGGCCGGAGCAAAATAATATGAAGAGTGAAGTCATGGTAATCAGTAAAAAAAAAACAACAAAACAAATTCTCTCGAGTAAAAGAACAGCAAATGGCACAACACTGAGACAAGTTGATAAGTTTAAATATCAGTAGACGGCAGATGAACATTAGAAATATCGAGCAGAATTGGCCAAACTAAAACAACATTTAAAAAATGAAAGGCATTCTTACCAACAAATGCCGAACAACTGACATCAGGAAGAAAGATCTTCAGTAAAGAACCAAAACTATTGTCTGAATGCGAGTCCTGGACAATCAACAAGCAAAGTCAGAACAAGATTAAGGCAGCTGAAATGTGATTTCTTTGAAGAATGTTTACAGTTCCATGGACAGCAAAGAGAACAAACGAGAAGTCTTGAAAGAAGCAAACAGAAAAAGAACATTAATGAAGAAGATAAGGAAAAGACAAGCACTACTTAAGGAAAATTTTATGAAGCAAGAGAAATGTGAGCACCTAGTCACAACAGGAAAAGCTAGAGGGAAAAAAAGCACCAGATAGACCCAGCAAGAAAATATTAGTTTTGAGGAGTCAATGGAGACAGAAAGGATAGGAGACATACTTGCATCGACAAAGGTTCGTGTGGAGGGCCATGATCGCTAACGCCATGTGGCATGGCATATGATGATGATGATGGCAAGTCAACATGTGTGCACACCTACCAGTGCCTTAACCCGCTTCATTTCGTGTGTGTACACGCCAGCAGAACATAAAATATGCCCATTACAGATCCTGTTAGTCATGCCAGTGGCTGGTTTATAGAAACATGAGAACACCCAGCATGCGCACCCACAGAAGATGGAGTGTGCAGACTGTGCAGTAACATACCGCCTGCATAGTGTGGGCAAAACGACGTGTGCACATACATCGGGAATAACCGGAACACTTAAAAAATAAAATAAAGAAAGAAAGAAAGGTCGGTTGGATATAATTTGACTGGGATATAGTTTCTTTAAGCTTCAATAAAATGACCGTTTGATTTTGTTTGTTTTGATAACCATAAAATACACCGTTTGTGATGGAATGAATTAGAAACGTGACACAGAAGTTGGAACCATGGCTAACTTAAAACAGTTTTAAACTCTAGAGACGCTGTTAGGAGAGGTATCTGGACATGCCCATTCAAACTTCTGCATTAGAAACTATCAAGTAGAACAGATCTTTTGACACAAAGCTGTTGAAGAAAAAATCATCTGGAGACAAACCAGACATGTTTCATGGTGAGCATCACACGCATACGAGCGGAGATTTAAACAATACAACAATACAATATTTTATTTATGTAGCGCAACATCTTGATAAAATCAAATCTAAGCGCTAAAACAGACACACACGCACGCACTCACACACACGCACGCACGCACACACACTCACACACACACACACACACACGCGCGCGCGCGCGCGCACAAGGCTATAAATGGGGAGAAAGAATAAAAGCACTGGAAAATTATAGAGAGCATATTATATACAATTATATATTACAATGCGATTCCCCTCGGAGCGGAGACAGGCTGTAGAGGGGATTGAGTGAGGTCAGGATTTTATGCAGAGGAGAAAAGGTGAGTTTTGAGAGCGGATTTGAAGGAGACAAAAGTAGGTTGCTGACGGACTGAGAGAGGAAGTTTGTTCCAGGAAAGTGGACCAGAAACAGAGAAGGCTCGTGGACCATAGGTATTGAGCTTAGTGCTTGGAAAGCGAAAAGTCAGAGGATCGGAGGCAGAGCGGAGGGTACGTGAGGGAACATAGATCTCAAGTAGGCTTGACAGGTAATCGGGGGCTGCGTTATTGAGGCTTTTGTAGCACATGGTGTCTAGTTTGTACTGTATGCGCTTTGATACAGGGAGCCAGTGAAGTTGTACCAGGAGAGGAGATATGTGGTCAGCTTTTTTCTTTTTGAGTACAAGGCATGCAGCATTGTTTTGAATGCGCTGTAGGATGTGAATGGTGGAGGCAGGAAGACCAGACAGGAGTGAATTGCAATAGTCAATGCGAGACATTATGAAGGAGAGAACGAGTTTTGCAGTTGTTTCGACAGAGAGATACTTCCTGATCAGGCTTATACGATGGAGGTGATAGTAGCAAGATCTGGCAGTTTGAGAAACAAAGTTGTTCATGGAGAGGGTAGAGTCAATGCAGACACCATGGTTTTTAGCTGAATCAGAAATTGGGACTGATGTGTTACATAATGGGAGAGAAAGAGGAGGCAACTGAGAAAGTTTCTGATGGGTGCCAATGAGGATAGCTTCTGTCTTGTCGTCATTAAGCTGAAGTTTATTATATGTCATCCAGTTCTTAATGTCCGAGTAACACTCAGTGGTGCGAGTCAGGAGGCTCTGTATATTGTCAGGTGAGTCACTGTCATGAAGTTGGGTGTCATCAGCATAGAAGTGGTGTTTTATAGAGTGGGAGTTGATGATGGTGGACAGGGGGGAGGTGTAAAGAATGAAAAGAACAGGGCCAAGGACAGATACTTGTGGAACACCACAGGTCAGGTATGCAGGTTGAGAGTAAGTGCCATTAATGAGAACAGTTTGTTTTCTGTTTGATAGATATGAAGTGAACCAGGAGAGAGCAATGTCAGAGATGCCAAAAGTATGATGAAGTCTAGAAAGGAGAATACCATGATCAATGGTATCAAAGGCTGCAGACAGATCAAGGAGTGTGAGGAGAGAGACTTTGCCAGTATCAGTTGCAAGGAGGAGATTGTTGAGAATGTGAAGCAGGGCAGTTTCAGTGCTATGGCACTGGCGGTAGACTGACTGGAAAGGATTGAGGAGATTGTTGGCAGACAGGTGAGAGTTCAGTTGGTTGAGGACAACTTTTTCCAGGAGTTTTGACAAGAAAGAGAGGTTAGAGATAGGCCGGTAATTTTTCAGTTCATTTGGGTCTAAATTGTATTTCTTGAGGAGAGGGTGAACAATAGCAGACTTGAAAGAATCTGGGACAGTTCCAGTTTGAAGAGAAGTGTTGATGATGTCGGTGATGAATGGGAGGAGAGTAGGGAGACAGTCAGAGTAGAGAGAACCTGGAAGAGGATCCAGTTCGCAGGTTTTGAACGACATGGATCTGATTGTGTTGAGAATTTCTTCTTGTGAGACTGGGGTAAAAGTAGTAAGAGGTGTGCCAGAGAAGGAAGGGTCAGGTGGGCATGGTTGACAGGGTGTCCTGTCAAGCCTGTCACGAAGAGTTTGTATTTTGGTGGTGAAATACTTGGAGAATACAGAAGGGAGTTCTTCATTTGTGTGTGTTGTTGGGAGAGGTAAATCTTTTCGTGTGCCAAGGAGATGATTCATGGTTATAAAGAGTTCTTTTGAAGAAGAGGCATTCATGATTTTGGTTTGGAAATAGCTTGTTTTTGCAGATGCAATGAGGGTGGATACTTTTGTTTTAGAGGCTTGGAAAAGTTGCCTATGTACAGTGAGTTTGGATTTGCGCCAGTGGCGCTCTGCTCTGCACACACAAACATCGTTTTGTATCCTTCTTAATAATTATCTGCCTCATTAAAAAAAATGAAAGTGTTATACATACATATATACATACGTATGTGTGTATAACACTTTCATATTTCATATATCATATCATATATCATATCATATATCATATATCACATATCAAATCATATATCATATATAATCATATATCATATCATATATCCTATCATATATATCATATCCTATTATATTATATTATATTATATTATTTATATTATATTATTATATTATATTATTATATTATATTATTTATATTTATATTATATTATAATATTATATAATATTATATAATATTATATTATATTATATTATATTATATTATATATATTATATTATATTATATTATATTATATTATATTATATTATATTATATTATATATTATATTATATTATATTATATTATATTATATTATATTATATTATATTATATTTTATTATATTATATTATATTATATTATTATATTATATTATAGATCTATATGTGATAAAATATAACATAATACTTAAAGATATATACATACACACATATATACATACATATATATATGTATGTGCGTGTGTGTGCGCGCGTGCGCGCGCGCGCGCTCGTGTGTTTGTGAGAGAGAGAGAGAGACAACGTGGATATACGTGACACTAAGCGTTAACTAACAGACAAGACACCTAATCCTTGTCATTTCAACTGTGTTGAACATTCATGCAAGCAACAGTTAAGACATGGGGTTGGTTTCGTTCATTTGACACTTTTTTTTCACGTTATGAGCGTGGCACTATAAGAACTGAAAAGTTCTGGCGAGAATATCTTGCTAACCCTTTTTGTCACGGACAAACACTTAGAAAGACAAACACATACACAGATAGACAGACAGGCAGACAGACAGAAAACACACCACACACCTCCCTCTCCGGTCGATATGAAAGAATTTCCACTACTACCCTTTTTTCTTTAAAAAAAAGAAAAAGAAAAAGGAGATTATAAAGGAGCGGCGCAGAAATATGGTGCTGTGCTCCTCTCTGAGAAAGCAGCCTGGCTTTGATATGGAAAAATTTCATCGCCATGAAAATAGAATATAGCAAAGTACAATCCGGTAAATACAGCACAATATATATTGACATTTACCCAGATAACCATCATATGTTACAATGCAGTACGAAGACAACACAACATAATATGAATACTGTGCGGTAGACTGCAATGCCATACATAATATTTGACATTGGAGGAACAACTGCGATCAGTTCAGTGCAATACAATACAATATAATACAATACAATACAATACAATACAGTACAGTACAGTACAGTACAATATACAATAAATACAATACAATAATACACTACAATACAATACTAATGCGATCAATACAACACATCACAACACAACACAACACAACACAATGCCATGCCATGCCATGCCATGCAATACAATCCAATGCAATGCAAACCAATGCAATACAATGTATTGCAAAACAAGAAACAGTACAATTAACGTAATGCAATACAATATTTTAGATCAACAAACGTTTTGAAAGCAGCAGCATGACCTCTTCAATCAAATACACTTTAATGCAATTCATTGCAATGCAGAACCAACATACTACTAAATGAACAAATAAGCAAACACTACACACTACTGAATGAATAAATAACCAAACACACTCATGACTAAATATATCAATAAGCAAAATGATAAGTAAATAATTCATGAATAAATAGGTTCACCAAGCAAATCATATGATCTTCGAAACGTTTGTCATTAACTCACCTGTGCTGAACTGAAGGCAAAGTGCCAGTACTAATTTCACCATTGAAGACGCCATCACAAAATAATCTCTGCTCAAATTCAAACTATAGATATTTAAAACTGCGTGTTTATTTGTATGGATCTCTCTACTTAGTCACGGTAAAACTTTATGTTTGAGGATCTTTCTCCAAAGTCACAAAATAATGAGTATAGTAAGTGTACATGTATCTATGTATCTGTGTGAATATCACTGCTCATTCACAAATCGAACGTTGATTCGTTCGCTAGTGTGTATGTGCATGCGTGTATGTGTCACTGTGTGTATGTCCACACAGCAGTCCGAGTCCCTCTCCGGCTGGCGACTCCCAGAGACTGGCGATTTTTTGGGGAGATGTTTTCACCTTTTTATGTTTATTTGTACACGAGTTCAGTACGAAGGTCCATGCAACCCCACGCTCACGTTCTTGTAAGAATGTTCGTTTCATAAAAAAAAATTGTTCAAAAGCGTTCGTATCAGATGTTTTTGTTCTAAAATATGCACGGATATTGGACACATAATAACAGCAATGATAATATTGATAATGACAGTAACGCATTAAGACCATGTTAAATACGTATATGAATAGACGAGCGTACATTGAAGATCTATATTTTCAACAGCAACCAGCTATTGTTTGAACAATTTGTACGAACAGATATATGAATAATTACAAGATTCAATTAAATAAACACACACAAACAAGAAAAGCGCAACAGAAAGAAAGAAAAGATATTATAATAGATATGCAACTTTTGTGTGTGTATTAATTTGTGAATTATAGATTTTCTAAAATGTTGAAGTGTCAAGAATGAAACGTGCATGGATTGTGAGTGCTGTCTGACATAATACATGTACATGCATATGGAGCTTTTCGAACGGACTTCGCACCAACAGGAGACAAAATAGCTTTGAGTGCTGTTAGGCTTTTAGACAGCGGAAACGCAATACACAATGGAAGTGGTAGTGTTCACTGCAACGTGCATCACTGTCAGATGACGTTGCATTTTCACTGGGTTTCAGTCAAGGAAATAAAGCAAGACACAATCTTTTGACAGAATTCAGTGCTTCGTTTTTCATAGAATCTTTTCTATTCAAGTCTTCTAGAAACCACAATTATGGCTCAACACCAACTGATTTCTCTGATTTCTCCGAACGGGTCATCTCATGACCGCCACATCGCAACGACATTTTTCTTTCACTGTATATATGTATATGTAATAATAATATAATTACAATATTTATATAGCGCAAAATCTCGATAAAAATCAAATCTAAGCGCTGAACATACACTTACGCACGCGCGCACACACACGCACACACACACTCACACATGGCTATAAATGGGGAAAAAGAATTAAAAGCAATGGAAAATTATAGAGAGCATATTATATACAAATATATATTACAATGTGATTCCCCTCCGAATGGAGACAGGCTACAGAGGGGGGATGAGTGAGGTCAGGATTTTATGCAGAGGAGAAAAGGTGAGTTTTGAGAGCGGATTTGAAGGAGACAAAAGTAGGTTGCTGACGGACTGAGAGAGGAAGTTTGTTCCAGGAAAGTGGACCAGAAACAGAGAAGGCTCGTGGACCATAGGTATTGAGCTTAGTGCTTGGAAAGCGAAAAGTCAGAGGATCGGAGGCAGAGCGGAGGGTACATAGATCTCAAGTAGGCTTGACAGGTAATCGGGGGCTGCGTTATTGAGGCTTTTGCAGCACATGGTGTCTAGTTTGTACTGTATGCGCTTTGATACAGGGAGCCAGTGAAGTTGTGCCAGGAGAGGAGATATGTGGTCAGCTTTTTTCTTTTTGAGTACAAGGCGTGCAGCATTGTTTTGAATGCGCTGTAGGATGTGAATGGTGGAGGCAGGAAGACCAGACAGGAGTGAATTGCAATAGTCAATGCGAGACATTATGAAGGAGAGAACGAGTTTTGCAGTTGTTTCGACAGAGAGATACTTCCTGATCAGGCTTATACGATGGAGGTGATAGTAGCAAGATCTGGCAGTTTGAGAAACAAAGTTGTTCATGGAGAGGGTAGAGTCAATGCAGACACCAAGGTTTTTAGCTGAATCAGAAATTGGGACTGATGTGTTACATAATGGGAGAGAAAGAGGAGGCAACTGAGAAAGTTTCTGACGGGTGCCAATGAGGATAGCTTCTGTCTTGTCGTCATTAAGCTGAAGTTTATTATATGTCATCCAGTTCTTAATGTCCGAGTAACACTCAGTGGTGCGAGTCAAGAGGCGCTGTATATTGTCTGGTGTGTCACTGTCTAGAAGTTGGGTGTCATCAGCATAGAAGTGGTGTTTTATAGAGTGGGAGTTGATGATGGTGGACAGGGGGAGGTGTAAAGAGTGAAAAGAACAGGGCCAAGAACAGATCCTTGTGGAACACCACAGGTCAGGCATGCAGGTTGAGAGTAAGTGCCATTAATGAGAACAGTTTGTTTTCTGTTTGACAGATATGAAGTGAACCAGGAGAGAGCAATGTCAGAGATGCCAAAAGTATGATGAAGTCTAGAAAGGAGAATACCATGATCAATGGTATCAAAGGCTGCAGACAGATCAAGGAGTGTGAGGAGAGAGACTTTGCCAGTATCAGTTGCAAGGAGATTGTTGAGAATGTGTAGCAGGGCAGTTTCAGTGCTATGTGTGTGTGTGTGTGTATATATATATATATATATATATATATATACATATATATATATATATTATTATATACACATATATTTTATATGTGTGTTATATATATATAATATATATATATCATAGATAGATAGATACATAGATATGGAATTTTGCGAAGGATGACTTTGGTACAATGGGTCTCTGATTCACTCGAATAACTGGCATACTGACCATCATTCATAGTGTGAGGAAAAATTCCTGTCTGATCCGGGACTGGACTCTGGGACCTCTTTCGTCTTGTGTCAGTTCTCTTATCAAGGATAAACCAATGCACGTAATTGGGTCTGGTCTGTACATGTACTGACACATAAGATTCTGGGATTTATTTACCAGAGTTCCTGTTACTGAACACTTTTTTACACAAGTTTTTCTCTCCCCCGCCTTCCCCTTAATTACATGGCCTTGACCTGGGAAAGCCCTGGGACTATCAAGAGAAAGAAACATGACAGTTAAGGAAGGGGGTGTTAAAGGAGCTGTCAAATGCCGAGAAGACACACAAATCAAGCAAACTAACTGTTTTTCAGCTTCATGAAACTTTGGAAACCAATAACAAACTGTCTAAAAAAAATTCGTATCAACGAATGATTTTACTTTTGTTGTAAAAAATGTTGTGGGCATAATCATGTCAATCTGATATGTTAGTAATACCAGTCTAGATGGACCCAATTCATTTCTCTAAATCTAAAAGAAGACTCAGGCAAGCGCTTGTTGTGTAGTCAGTCTTTCTGAGTTTCATTTTGCTCAGGACGGAAAAGAAGAGGAAATTGTTTCATCTGAACCGGGGTGTTTGTGCGTGTGGATGCACGTGTGTGTGAATGCACGTGGTGTGTGTGGTGTGTGTGTGTGTGTGTGTGTGTGTGTGTGTGTGTGTGTGTGTGTGCGTGTGGTGTGGTGTGTATGTGTAGGGGAGAGAGAGAGAGAGAGAACACACACACACATACACACACACACACACACACACAAAGACAAAGAGACAGACAGACAGAGTGAGTGAGAGGGAGAGAGAGAGGAGAGAAAGAGAGAGAGAGAGAGAGAGAGAGAAGTGAACAAGATTCTCTCATCTCTTTTTGGGTAGATCTTTATTAAATGTTGGTCAAAAGTATTGACTTTTGAGGATTCCAGTAATCATAAATTTGTAAGCTAAGGCACGACGGTCAAGGTCACACGGACCCAACAGTATCTAAAGGCGGGAATTTTCAAGGAAGTTGTGTGAACAGCAGTTTCTCAGGAACTTCTGACTGTACTTCAATTTTGTTTTATGTTATAATTGTCTGTTATCGTCCTCGCTGTAAAGTTTCATTTCAATTGAAGTTTCTTTAGGGTAACGGTGATCTTGAAAAGTACAAAATTTGGATTTTCTTGTGGGAAGGAAAAACTTAAGTCCCGCCGCCCTCCCCCCCTGCCCCCCCCCCCCCTGCCCCAGCTGTTTGTGACTGAACAAATTTGACACAGTCATAGTACATACATAAGCAATCAAAGCCGCCATAAGAGAAATGGTAAAGTAAAACATACATTACAGGTTATTGTGTGGATCATGATGACATTTGTGTAAACAAAAACATTACCATTAAAGAATGAAATAAACACAATCGGTTGTTTCAGTTTGTAAGTCAGACTCGCAAATGCCACTGTTTGAATGAACTTGACTTAATTTTAAGACCACAGCGATGAAATTGTGTGAATATATGTTTTATGTCATTGTACCCTTGTTCCAGCCGACATTAATGATATTTAGTTTACAAAATCGGATAAAAACTTCAGACACAAATTCTGTCTTTGTTTGACCTTGACTGATATTGAAGGTCAACAGTACTTTCATGGCTGCAAATAGTAATAAAAATTCCCCACCACAGTCGCATGAGAATAAAACATTTGATATAATCATATCTAATTTTCTTCTTCAGTATGTTCATACTGATGTGCAATGATTTGGCTTGAACGACAGAAAAATATGAATAACAGAAACGTGGTTATGAACATATTCCTTTTTCTGTAGAAACTGCACTTTAACATGCTTAATTAATGACACATACTTAAGGAAAAGTAAGGTAATTTTACCCCAAGTAATTTTGTTCTTACGTCTGTATGCAAAAATGCTTTCTCGATCTGTCAATAAATTCATTCCAAGCTCAGTATAACATTCAGTCGTCTTAAAATACACAGGAATATAAACTTAAAATTTCATATGGCATTTCGACACCTTTGTGAATAATAGCGCGTGATGATTTCTTGAAACCCTCTGAACGCGTGTGAAACTTGGACAGTGGGACTTTTTTTTTTAGACATGAAGAATGAACATAATCCTTTGTATCGTATAAAAAAAAGCCACAACAGTCATCACATCCATCAGGAAACAACGAGACTAGAAAAAGGAGAAGGATGCGGAAAACGAGACAGAAAACATAAAAAGTCTGATACGGACAGAACTTCAATTAAACACGACGTGAACCGCAAAACTTGTAGAGATTCAGTGTGGAGTTTTGTTTGGAATTTGTTCATCAGGGTTCATCGCACTCGGACAATTCCAGATTCGCTCCACCCAAATTTGCCAGCAATTATGTGGCACACTCTCCGAGCCTGCATAAAACCACGCGCGCTGGCAAGGTCTTGGAATGGGGATGGGGGAGAAGGACCTATGAAACACTAAGCTGGCACCATCAGATTGATGGAAACATTTTCTCCTCTTTTTATTCATCGGAAGTGAGCGACAGACTGGCGGGGTATGATTAAGAAATTATTGTACTCACCTAGTTGATACCTGAGGCTTTGTTCATTGACTAGCGGTGGGGTGGGAGTGGGGGCTTTCTGTCATGCGAGACGAGTTTATACAGAATGGCTGGTTGTGTTGTGATTCAGACCTTTATTTATTTATTCATTCATTTATTTTGTATACATGTTCCTTTTTTTGAAGATAAGATACACATATACATGTGTGATTTACATGTAACCAAGATAATTCCAGTGATGGACTGTTACAATACTAGTATAAAACAAACACTAGGAAAAAAACATAGGCTAGGTAGGGCCTTAGGACCTGGCCAGCTCATGGGTTTATGTGCAGGCTTAAAGCTTGTGCCATGATCACCATACACAATATGGCACCTGTGACGTTAGTGCATATAGATTTTGTCCTGAACGCGGAGATGTCTTGAGAAACTGAAACTGAAACTGGAAGCGTTAATGTGGGCAGCAAATAGGCCGGTTTTTGATGTTGCGAGCTAGGACTGATCTCGAGACATCAGATGTTGACAACACAGTTCTATCAAAAGAACCAACCAACCACGTCAGATTCAGTAAACTTACCTCAACGGCCACAGTGTTCAGGGGTTTATAAATAGGCAGCCTTCATAGTCCACGTGACTTATTTTTCTTTTTGAAATAAAATTCACGGGGAGGGGACTAGTTTTCTGTTTTGAAAGAGCTTGAGTATGACGTTGTCTTTACATCATATACAAGTACACGCTGTACTGTTTACTTTCTGTTTCTTTGTTTTTAACCCCTCCCGCCACCCCCCTCTTCATTTTTTGAGACAGCCTTTTCGTTTTTCTTCTTAAAAACAGAGAGGGAAATGAAGAAAAAGAAAGGAAGACCCGAGGGGAGTAAAAGTGACAAAGCCAGGTCACACAAATAAAACAAACAGACAAGGCACGCAAAGGGCCAGAGAGACAGAAACAAAGGACCACCTTAACACAAACTGACAGGTCGTCCAGAAGACACATGGTGACTGAGTCTGACATGAACTCTTGTTGTTTGCACACGACTCTAATGCTTCGGACACAACAACAGAATATATATGAGATCTGTCAGTGTGTGTACATACGTTTATTTTGGGAAGGAGGAAGATAATTCATTATGATTCTCCACTTTCGCAGCTTGAAAGATACTAACACATGTAGCAATTAACTGGTAAATTTGCTTCTGACTCGCTGATATTGTGGAAACATCCGAAAGGAGCCGTGCATATATTGATACAGTACTTTGTTGCTCGTATTTGTATCAGACTTGATGACTGAAGGAAATTGGTGCGGTCCCATAGGTTTCAAATAGATGGGTAGAGCAAAATCTCAGCAAAGATATTAACAGTTACTCGAAGGTCGCCTTTTCCGGCCATAAACCGCGTAAATCGCGACAACTTTCCAGACGGGTTGATTGATGGACTGCCGAGTGACAACGTTGTCGTTGAATGTCTTGTTTCTAAACCACATAAATCTACCTGTATTTCTTGATGATAAAGATGCAGTATTCTTGATGAATAAAGAATGCCAGTATTTCTTGAATGAATTAAAACCACCAGTATATCTCTAATGAATCAAGATTACCAGTATTTAGGGAATTAAGCAGTGTACACAGAAATGGCATAACTGACATTGTTTTTAAAACAGAAATGACTGAAAATCACAACTGCATTTCCTATAATAAAGACAGCGTTGAATACATGTTCTGGCAATGTTGCTAATAAAGAGGACTTCGGAAAACACTGGGAGATTTCATACCACCCCACCCCCCAAAAAAAACAACAACAAAAACAAAACAAAAACCAGGACTGACAGTAAATGTTTCATTTACAGAAAACACTGTGCTGTTTAGTGTGGATAAGGAATTTTAAAAAGTGACAATATATTCATTTCATTATTTTACATGAAAAGCTATGTATCTAGTCTTGCAAAATCTAAAAATGCACACACCAGTATTTGTATTTAAAAACTACTGAAACCGAGATATAAAGCGGAGGAACGAAATGAACAGCAACAGCAAAAACTACAATAACGACCATCCTAGAACAGAACTGGTTGTATTTTAAAACCATTTGCAGATTGTTAGTTTTCAATTTACAAATTTGACTGATTCAGTGATTTACAAATGAACTGATTGATGTAACTGGTTGATTTAAACGATCAGTCACGACGAATTCCTTAAAATAATGGCATTGATTGATAAGTTAACAGATAAAAATCATCGATTGAATAATTGTTCATATGACTATTTCTTGCATGATTCCTAAATAATTTGTACCGTTATTACGTAAAGAGTAGTACTGCATAAGCTCATTATTCCCCCCCACCTCAGTAAGTATAATCCGTGTTTACAGATGGAGAGAGAGAGAGAGTGTGTGTGTGGGGGGGGGGGGTGTGCGCGCGCGCGTGCGGGTGTGTGTGCACACATGTACATGAGTATACATATTTATGTGCATGTGCCATATGTAGTGCAAGTAGAACAGATCTGTGTAATATACACTGATGTTACAGGGATAATCATATGCAGTCGTATGTGTCGAGGTATGTACATGTATACATGATGTGTTGTGTGTGGCATATACATAGATATACGTAGACATCCGTATAGTATATGTATGTGAAAATGGATCGGCAATCAACCCCACCAAAGCACAGTTACTGTTTTGCACCCTTGACAACAAAGCAGCGAGCGCAAAATGTCCATCAGTTACGTTCAGAGGAACCAATATCGAGCGAACAAACAACTTACGCTACCTTGGAATCAGTTTTGATAGAATGTTAACCTTCAGAAAACATGTGGAAACCACTAAACTCAAATGTAAAAAAAAAGGCCTTTCAATCCAGAAAGCAATGGCAGCTAAAGGCATTGAACAACGTCATCTCTTTCAGCTATACCAAGCTGTAATACTGAGTGTCATCGATTATGGACTGGGCCTCACTATGTTGTCACAGACAAACCTGCTAAAATTAGAAAGAATACAAAACGAAGCTATGAGAGTGATCCTCGGAACCACAAAAGACACACCCACGGAGACTATACGATACCTGCTCGACCTTCCTTCAATACAGTCGAGAACCCAGAAAACCCACTCTACCAGATAATCGGAACAGCAAAAGGCAACAGACTCCAGCGTGGAAAATCATAGATGGGACAAGCAGAAAACTCTATTCAGCATGTGTGTCAACTGACACAACTCAAAGGGACACAGTAATGTGAAAAACATCCAAACTGTTTCAACAGTCTGTACAAAACTTCATACCCAAAAATCTAGGGAGACACTGTCGCGAATGGCCACAAGGGAAAACAAATGCAGAAATCCAGCTACTCATGGAGCAACTAAGATGCAACCCCAAAGATATAATCATATATACGGATGGCTCAGTCACCAATAATAAGTCTAGATGGGGCTTCACTGTCAAACAGAGTGGAAACACCAAACGTGAAGAAAACGCTGCATATGATATCACAATCTCCAGTCTGACGATGGAAATTGAGGCAGTCACACATGCACTACAATGGCTAACCTCACTAGATGACCACATGAAAGAAAGCCAAGCCTTCATCCTGACTGACTCGATGAATCTACTTCAAAAAATGCAAAATGGAGTAGGGACCCCAGAATGGCACAAAGCAATGATCAGTATCAACCTAAAAAGTCTCACGTGGATCTACTGCTCTGGACACGCTGGTATTAAGGGAAATGGACGGGCTGATAAACTTGCAGGCAATGCCACTACAACAAAAATTCTCCATCTGGGAAAGTCTGAGGTCCTTAGACGCTCCAAATCACATCTTCGTGAACAAAATGTGAGTCATTATACCATCGAACGTCTTACCCAAAAAGAAATAGAGTAAGTGGCCGGAAATCCACTATGAAAGGAAAAACAAGAGCTATCAATCAGACCAACATTGCTGTCATCTCAAAAGTAACACTGCACAGACTCTTACAGTGTGGAATGGAAAGTATTTGGGCTTTTCCTGGAACAGAGATAAAGGAAAAGTGAAAAAAAAAAAAGAAACAGACGACTGAAGAACAAGCAAGTTTGCCAAACCGCGGCGTGTGTGTTTGTGGGCTGTTTGATGGTTATCCAGATATGTCTGTAAGTTTGTCATATGTATATATGGGTGTCTCCTCTTTGCTGGTGCTGTTGTTGCTGTTGTTGCTGTTGTTGTAGCTGTTGTTGTCGGCCATCATGCTGTGTCGATATGTGTGTGTATGTATGAATGTATATGTCTGTGTACGGGCATGTATCGGATACATGTATGTATTTACTTTTATTTATTATTTTCATCTCTTGCCTGTTTATTTATCTACATACTCTTATGTATCTACTTATTCGCCTACTTCTTATTCACTTACTCACTCACTCATTTACTTGCTTTCTTGCTTATTTACTGGCTTGCTTGCTTACATACTTTACCTATCTATGATTAAGAAATATTGGCTTCACCTAGTTGATAGACGGCTGAGCATTTGGGAATTTTCTGTCTTGTGACAAGTTTATACAGAATAGCCAGTTGTGTTGTGATTCAGAGCATTGTTTATTTATTCATTTACTTTATATGTATGTTCCTTTTTTGAAGGCAAGATACAGACATACACGTGTCATTTACATGTAACCAAGATTGTTCCAGTGGTAGGCTGGTGAAATACCAGTAAAACTGATTATAGACTAGCTGAAACATGGTGTGGGTGCGGCCTCGGGACCTGGCCGGCTCATGTGTTTGTGTGAGGGCTTGAAACGTGTGCCACGGTCACCATACGCGTGGAGCCTGTGACCTTGGTGCATGTGGAGTTCGTTCCGGGCGCGGAGGCGCCGTCTTGAGAAGCTGAAACTGAAACTGGTGGGTGACTCCACGACGGCTTGACATCTCGATCTGCCGTGGGCTTCATGGTACCGGGACTTCCCTTAATCCTTTGGCTTCTGCATCTTGTCCACCGTTTAGGCTGAAATTGAGGAAAAGGAAACAGACCAAAAGCAACATCAAACTAAACCTTGGACTCTTAAAGTCAGATGAAATGATACGTCAAAAGTCAAAAATTTAATGTACATGTTCAAAACAAATTCAGTACTCTGGAAGACGGTGACAGTGAGGAACAATGGACAAAGTTGAGATCTATAAATGAAGCTTGTGAAGAAATCCCTAAGGCAAATAGAAAAGCAAAAAAGAGTTGGATGACTAATGAAATTTTGGGCCTGATGGAGGAAAGGAGGAAGGCAAAGAGAAACGAGGAGATATACAGGAAGATAAACCAAGAAATCAGGTATAGGTGCAATGAAGCAAAGGAAGCTTGGCTGAACACAAAATGCAAAGAGATAGAAGAACGACACAAAATGGATCCTCAGGGTATGTACAGACGAATTGAAGAAATTGTCCACAGGAAAAATACATGCACATCAACTGGTTGCTTAAAATCGAAAAATGTCACGCTTATCATGGAAAAAGACAAAATATTAGACAGATGGGGAGAGTACATTAAAGACCTTTTTGAGGATGACAGAAACGAATAACTTTGAAGGACCACCCATAATGAAAGATGAAGTTAGAGCAGCACTGAAAAAGATGAAACCAGGAAAAGCCCCAGGACCAGACAACATTATTACAGAGATGATTGAAGCCTGGAGGAATTTGGCATAGAAAAAATAAGTCCTCCTAAATGAAATTTATGACACTGGAAAAATCACCAAAGATATGTCAAAATCAATTTTCATTGCACTTCCAAAGAAGACAGGGGCTATAGAATGCCAACTCCATCGCACAATCAGTTTGATGAGTCATGTAACAAAAATCCTGTTAAGAATAATCATGAGGAGGACAAGGAATAGAATCAAAAGAGAAATAGAACAGTATGGATTTGTGGAGGGGAAAGGAACTATTAATGCCATATACATCTTAAGAACTATCATAGAGAAGTCAATTGAGATGAATAAGGATTTGTATTTATGCTTTGTTGACTATACCAAGGCTTTCGATCGGGTACGACATGATGAATTGATCAACCAACTGAGAAAAGATCTACGAATAATCAGGAATATGTACTGGGAACAAACAGCTGCAATGAGAATAGAAAACAATATAAGCTCTTTTCAAAACATCAAAAGAGGAGTCAGACAGGGTTGTGTTTTGTCACCAGATCTGTTTTCACTATATAGCGAAAACATCATGAGAAACCTAGAAGAAGACCCTGGATTAAAGGTTGGAGGGAAAATGATAAACATTCGGTACGCAGATGACACCGTGCTAATTGCAGAAAATGAAAGGGACCTACAAAACCTTGTGAATATACTAGAAACAGAAAGCAAAGGTAAGGGGTTGGAACTAAACAGCAGGAAGACTGAAGTCATGGTGATCAGTAAAAAACATGAAATCCCCTCATGCAAAATAAAAACAAATGGCACAACCTTGACACAGGTTAATAAGTTCAAATACCTGGGAACGGTCATTTCATCAGACGGCAGAAGCACATCGGAAATAACTGGCAGAATCGGCCAAGCCAAAACAGCATTCAAGAAGACAAGCATTCTTACCAACAAATGCCTATCAATTAACATCAGAAAGAGTCCTTGAATGTTATATAGAACCAATACTGTTGTACGGGTGCGAGGCGTGGACAGTCAGCAAGCAAAGCCAGAACAGGATCGAGGCAGTCGAGATGTGGTTTCTCAAAAGAATGTTGAGAGTTCCATGGACAACAAAGAAAACAAACGAGACAGTCTTGATGGAGGCAGACACAAATAGATCACTCATAAGGAAGATTAGGAAAAGACAAGCAACATTTATAGGCCATTTTATGAGGAAGGGGGATTTGGAGCACCTGGTCACAACGGGAAAGCTGGAGGGAAAGAGAGCACCAGGTAGACCCAGGGAGAGAATGCTGGACGACTTGCAGAGTGGCTGGGGATGAAGAGGGTGGGGGAGATGCTGGGGGCAACGAGAGATAGAGATGGTTGTTAGTCCATGGTCGCCAACACCATGCGGCAGGGCACCTGATGATGGATGACCCTGTCCACCAGCATCCTGCATTGTCAATCAGGCCAGCAAAGCAAAAACCTAACCCTTTGACTCCCTCACCCTATCCACCAGCTTCCTGCAGGAAGATGGTTGTGTGGGTTGAGGGAGTCGGAAGGTTGAGTTTTTGCAGTTGGTGGTTAGGGTGTGGGAGTCAAATGGTTAATTAAATGAATTTGTGGTTAGTGGCATGTGAATGAGTGGTGTGGATTCAACATCACTTACAGGCGCAGAAGTTGGGACGAAACGAAAAGAAAATTTCCGACTCAAACCATTTAACACACGAGCTTTATGTGCTTAGGCTGCGTTATTGAGATCGTACAAGAGAAAAACAGACACGCACAAAGAGAGTTTTTTGTTTGTTTGTTTGTTTTGTTTTTCGATGGTAATGGTGCAACTTAACCCAAGAGAGAGAGAGAGACAGACAGACAGACAGGCAGAGAAAGAGAGACATACAGAGAGAGACAGAAATAGAGACAGAGAGCCAGTGAGAGACAGAGACAGACAGCGAGACACAGAGAGAGAGAGAGAGAAGAAGGAGGAGGAGGACAAGAAGAAGAAAGAGAAGGAGAAGAAGGAGAAGAAGAAGGCAATTCTAACTTTCCGTTGATTTGTCAAATCCTCTGCTCTCTGAAACGCTCTTGCTCTTTCTCAGTTTCAAAGGTGGACAAGTGTGCGCGCGCGAGGGTCATCTAATGGTGAAACGAGGTGAAATCAAAGAACGAACGAAAACACACAAACACTCACATACACACACACACGCACGCATATACACACACCACACACGACTTTTAAGGGCAGGTACCCCCTTGCCCCCTCTCAATCTGGTACCCCGTGAAATATCAAGTAATTACTGTTCATGACAATTACCCGCTATTATCTCAGTTGAAGCAGACAGCAAGACAACGTTCCCATTCCCAGCAGAGTTCCCAATCAACAATGAATCATCAAAGCATGGTGACAGTTGTCTCCCATTTTGTGTGGACCCTTCATGCCTCGCTCCATTGAAAGCCTTCCTTTAAGGTACTGCGCCACTCTCATAGTCAGCGAAGCTGTGTGTCAAGGATTTTTGGAATCATCACGGTTACCAACACTATGGAAACTCTGTTGGTGTAGTTGCAGACTCCATCGACCAATTCTAGCGCACCTGATCCATCATCATCATCATCATCATCATCATCATCATCATCACCACCACCACCATGTGCTCTGCTGCATGGCGTTGGCGATCGTGCGGGTCTCTGTCCCTTGTTGCCGCAAGTGTGTCTCCCGCGTTCTCTGACCTCAGCCACCCTGCAGGTCCGTCGAGTGTTTTCTCCCTGTGTCTGCCTAGTATTCTCTTTCCCTCCGGCTTTCCTGTTGTGACTGGGTGCTCTAGTTTCTCTTGCATCATGAAATGTCCTATAAGTACTGCTTGTCTTTTCCTTTTCTTTGTTGGTGGTGATCTTGTGTCTGTCTCCTTCAGGACTGTCTCGTTAGTTTTCTTTGCTGTCCATGGAACTCGCAACATTCTTCTTAGAAATCACATTTCAGTTGCTGGATTTTGTTCTGATTTTGCCTGTTGACTCATCGAGCCTAGCTAAGGAAAATAAGGGCAAACAATCTCCAGTCCCCTGCTGTGAGTGGGTACCTCACCCTATTCAGAATTGTAGAAGACACAGCGTCAAAAGTGAGGATATAGACACTTTCTTCATAATGCTGGCCCAAAGAAAAGTTGAGGTGTCTACCGCCGCATTCTCTGAGTTATTCGACATTTTTTTCACTTTATCTTACTCACTGTGCATTGCAAATGATCAGACATTTTAAAGGAGCATGGAGAACTCAAGCTATTTAGCAGAGCTTACATTAGTATTCCAGTGTGTTGTTGCATAGTCTGCACCTTTGGAAAGCGTGCATACCGGTCGTTTTCATGCTTCCATTAGCCAGTCACTGACGTTGACATGACTTACAGGATCTTCATCGTACGCATTTGATATTCTGCATGCGTAAGCACATACAAGAATGCCCTGGGATAAAGGTTGAAGGAAAAATGTTAAACAATCTTCGTTACACAGATGACGCTATTCTAATTGCAGAAAGTGAGAAAAGACCTACAAAATTTTGTGAATATAATAGAAAGAAGTAAAGGGCTAGAGCTAAATAGGAAGAAGACTGAAGTCATGATAACCAGTAATAAAACAAGAAATGTCATCATGTAAAATAACAGCATATGGCAAAACAGTTAAACAAGTTGATAAGTTTAAATACCTGGGCATATTAGAAATATCCAGCTTATTTGGCCAGGCTAAAACAACATTCAAGAAAATGACTAGCGTTGTTCCCAACAAATGACTATCAATCAAAATTAGGAAGAGAGTTCTACCAATACTGTTGTACGGATGCGAAGCATGGACAATCAGTACGCAAAGTCAGAACAAAATTGAGCCAGCTGAAGAGTGGTTTCTAAGAGAAATGTTGAAGGTTCCATGGACCGCAAATATGATAAGCGAGACGGTCTTGGAAGAGGCAAACACAGGAAGAGCATTAGTAGGGAAGATTGGGAAAAGATAGGCAACATTTATGGGGCATTTCGTGAGGTGAGAGAGGTTGGAGTGCCTGGTCGCAGCAGAGAGCTGGATTGAGGATGGAGCACCAGGTGGACCCAAGGAGAATATGTTGGACGGTTTTGCAGAGTGGATGAGGACAGAGGGGGTGGGAGGTGTACTTGCATCAACAAAGGATAGATTCATATGGAGGGCCGTGATCACCAGCGCCTTGAGGCAGGGCGCACAGTGACGACGATGATACATATACGGGGATTTAGGCATTGGCAAGTCTGCGTATATATTGATCTAGGGGATTTCAGTTTCAGCTTCAATGTCTAAAGATGACGTCTCCCCTCTCGGAATGAATTCCATATGCACTAACGTCACAGGTGCCATGTGATGGAGAAGATCCAGAATGATCACGGCACAAGCCTTAAGCCTGCACATAAACCTATGAGCTGACCAGGTCCTCAGGTCCTACGTAGATGATTCCATAACATTGAGGTTGTAGGGGAGTGAGATGGCAGAGACCTCAACTTTTCCCAGGGCCAGCACCACCGCGGCGACGCCCATCCCCTCTCCCTGACTTCAAATTCATATTCACTTTTTTTTTTAACCAAGGAGATCGGAAAAATTTTCATCCTTTACCCACTGGGTGGACGTTTTTACCCACTGGGTGGACGTTTTTAGGCAAATCAAACCCAGGACCTTTCGACTGCTAGTCTGATGTTTGTCCACTTGATATTGCGCCCATCTTTAACACACACACACACATACATCCACACACACTCGCAAAAACACACACACAAGACCTTGCCAGCCCCATAGGGTTTTGTGCAGGCTCAGGAAATCTGTCAAGTTAATCGCTAGCGGATTTTGGTGGAGCGCATATGGAGCCATCCAAGTGTGGTGAATCCCTCTTGAAATAACTCTTATAACTCTAATAACCAGTGATATATTTAATCTCTGGCTGAAATCTCAAGTGTTCAGCTTATTCATAATTAAAACTGTTTTATGAAAAACAAAACTGTCAACTTGTGCCTGTTCTAACATGAGAAGAATTTGTATTTGCAAAGTTTCACTCAAAATACGTTACGGTGGAAAAGTTGTGAATACACTAGTACCACTAGGCACAATCCAGCCTCCAGTTACAGTGAATCAAAAATTAAACTGTTAAGGGAATCAGTTTGGATTTATTGGCGGTAGAATTTTCCTAGCGTTCTAATTATACTGAGCCAAAATTAAAGCTGGGACTAAAATCTAAACGATGCTAAAGTGAAGTTTAAATAAGCGAATACGCGTTGCTGATTATCGACATTAGCATAAAAAGACTAGAAATGAATAAATAAAAGTCCATCAAGGAAAATCTTTTATTTTGCGGTCTTGATTCATTTCCTTTTTTTCCGAAAAAAAAGTTTGATTGTTTTCTTTTAATTTGTTTTGATTTGTAAATTCTGTATAAATTTGTTTTTCTATGTCATTTCATATAAAGTAAGTAAATTTTTGTTAAGGTTTTGCGGCATTATTTATGTTTTTTTTCTCTCGTAGTTTGTATTGAAAACACCAACACCAACAACGAAACAACAACTACTACTACTGCTACTACTACTACTACAACACACAGATTCACATACACACGCATAAACATACACACACACACACAGAACCAATCAGAGCTGGAGGTCTGCAATATCAACACAGCACTTGCTGCGTACATTTGTGTCAGACTTGACAGATTACAAGCTTAACTGATGCGGTAGTATAAGGCAGTAGTAGTACCTGTGATGTGGTTGAACACAAGTGGACTAAGGTCACTTACTGTCAACAGAAATGTGTTTATGAACGAAGTCAAATCGGTCAGTTATTCTAGTCCTCTCATTAACCCTTATCCTATCCAGCAATCTCCTCCAGGAAGGAGTGAATGGGTTGACGAGTGGACCGGAATAAAGCTGTTGAGTAGGGTGAGAGACTAATAAAGTCAACCTGTGCAGGAAGCTGGTGGATAGGGTGAGGGGATGAAAGGGATACAAGTGCTGGAAACTGGTGGTTAGGGTGAAACTTGAAACTTGAAAACTTTATGACTAAAGGATAGTAGCACTAGGTAAGGGTGGCTCTGTCTTACTAGTCCTTGCTATTCTGCATGTAGGCCTACTGTGTAATAAGATACAAACATAAAAAAGTCCAAAGTGAGGGGAGTGCAAGGGTCAAATAACTTCCTTACAGTGACACACAGACAATGGGAGGCTGGATGAGTGTACGCATGCATGTATGATACAGAATGAACTAACAACAGTGATCTGCGTTTTCTTTCTTAAGGGAATCAGTAAAGTGCTAAATAAACAATTTATCGTTCTTGCTTACAGATATGAGGTTGAAAAGTGACTGATTTTGATTTTGTTTTGTTAGTTGAAATGTTTTACGTTTATCCATGTCAGTTTCATGACATGAAATCCACATTATTTGCTCCTTACTGGTGCCTTAACTGTGAGAGTGGTGGGGCGTTGCATCACTCGGAGACGTATCAGTTGATACCATTTTTAGCGATCTCGTGTGGGCACGTGCCTAATAACATTTAAACAGCTCTGAAATCAAAATTTAGATGGACTTGCAGAAATACAATTTGTCATTCAGATAATAATTCAAACTGGACTGGACCTATCATCAACCATCAACAGATATTTGAAACTGACAGTAATTTTTTTTTAATAACCGGTCAAATTTTTCTTCTCTCCCTCCCCAACCTCCCAAATCCCCAGTCCTCCATATGGGACTTTGTGTGGTAGTCTGGGTGAAAGTTTTATAGTATTTGTTGGAGGAGACAGGCGCCGCCAAGTCTGCACAAAGCCTACTCAAAGGACTTAATATCTGACCCAAGTCGATGGAGCTCGTTTGCTGTCTAGGCAGTCTGTCTAGGAGAGATCGAAAACTTGGATTTCAAAACCAACGAAGTACTGCAGTTTGGGTAAACTGTCCCCGTGCTTTCAAGAACAATTCTTAAGCCAGATGCTAGGAAAAAGACACTTTAACAACAAAGGTGCACCTGTTGAGGCCTTTGTACGTGTGACAGGCACTGCACCTATGGAACTACGAAGCTGACCTGGTGCTGTTAAAGGTTGGTTCTTGGAAGGGAAACCACTATCAGACACGACGATACAATTGGAGGAAAAAGGCTTACCTCCCTTAGAACGCTAACCCGTCTCTTTCACTGAAATGTTAGATTTGTAACTCTCGCTCAACCGGTGTCACACACACACACACACACACACACACACACACACACACACACACACACAAGCATGCATGCAAACGTGCGTATTTGTGTATATGAGTATGCTCACAAATATTTGGGTACATACATGTACACAAAAAAGAGCAAAGTCGTATCCGTTTTGCAATATCTACACATTTAATCATCAACATGATCAGATTCACAATACAGATTTTCAAAAAAATGTTCATTCCTTCAAGTTTCTTCACAAAATATCAGAAAACACGCATTCTGTACCTCAGATAATGTATGACTGTTTCTATGAGAATATAATAAAGAACTTTTTCTAACGTGATAACCCTCTTCAAAAATGAGGATTCATCTTTAAATGACAAAGCGGGCATGTGACATAAGGAAAGATGCAAACTCTGTATGGGACAGCGAGACTCGGCTAAAAAAACTGCATGGGCATGAATCGCCAATATGGCGGGCAATATTCACGTTTTTGTCTTGTACACCTATTCACACTCAAAATGATCAAGCACGTCAATTGTTAGACTGTAATGTGTCAGATTCCTTGCAGACAGGTACTGTAAGATTTTAGTTTATATCCGTAGAAGCACAGTCCCGAGTTCTCTGTGGTTTCTGTTTCTTTTTTTCCCCCTCCCGGCCTATTTTCAAACAGTCTGTTCGTCCCTTTTATTTCTGCCTTCCGGTCTATTCGTCTACCCAATCACCCCACACATTTAATCTTACATTATGTAACAAGGTAAGATAAGATTAAGTGTGCCTTTAAAAATATGTATTGCACATTGGGTCTTGAGATTTCTGTACTTAATGTTTTATTCAACTGCATAGATGTGTAATGGTGTCACAAACTCACACAGACACACACACCCGCGCGCACATACAAACACGCACACGCACATACACACACGCTCGAGCGCGTGCGAAACATAGCACACACCACCCAATCTAGATAAAAGCAGCATCTAACAAACTGTACCTCCATTCATTATCTCTTTCCTACCTGGTGCAATGCAAAGCGTACGCGACATCTGAGGAAGTTTTTCTGTCCACCCATTGTCTATCATCTATCTTGGCATGAATCTGACAAAGACTTCACTGGTTAAACAACAAGAACTCATCTACCGAGAAGTACTCACATCATGTGGCAGGGTCACAGTCCTGATTGTCTGATTGCTGAAGAATGTCCAAAGAAGAGTGTGAAGGTGCTGTGACTTCAAAATCCTCGATGGATTCTCGGATTCTGCAGGCAAACGTTTGTTTTTATAGACACGTTTTACGTTAGTGTGTAGTTACATGCACGTCGTGTTAAATAGCACCGATTCGCCCTTACAGTACGTTTTTTAAATTCTTGTTAATTAGCGACCACACAAGTCCACGCTCAAATAATTCACACCGAGCACAACTGTCCATCTCTATTCCGCTCGGTACACTGAGCTGATCAAGTTACAAAGGACAACAACAAAAGCCATAACAATGACGATCAGGACCATAATGGAAGTGACATTCACAAATTTGATCAACAAAATACAACATCAGCGACAATAATAATAATGATAATATTAATAAGGCGCTAAATCTTGATGTATCAATCAAATCAAAACGCATATTCTCATCGTTCATCCTAACATTCACTCACAACGACAAAAACAATTCAAGAACAAAGCAGATGCATACTAGTGTAGGGGGGGGGGAGGAGGAGAGGAACAGAAAGGAAATGGGATGAAGGGGTGGGATGGGTGAAGGGGGAAGTCACTGCGGAACACTACGGTATGTCTTGAAAGGCAGAACGAGTTTGTGACTATCAAAGAGACAGGGAAAGCTCATTCGAGTTGTAGGACCAAACACAGGAAATGAATGGCACCCCCTTGGGAATATCTATCAAGGAATGTCATGCTTTTGATATACACTACGCACAAAAAGTTAAGGATCACTTGCACAAAAATTCATAACTTTCAAAATAAGAAAGCCAATGCGTTGAAGTTTGGCAAACATTTAATTCCATGCTTTAGTGATAACGATACACAATTGCCTTCAATTTCGAGCAATCGTTTGGTGTGTACATTTGATCAAAGTGGGTACGTATCGAAATTTGATTTCCCAAAGTCATTGAAATCACAAGACAGGGCATTCTGATGCTCCCAAAAGTTCAGTAATGCGTGTAACCGCCATGGCTGTTCTGGCACTCGACGCAGCGAGTCCTCATCGAGTTGACCAGGTTGGTGAAGATCCTCTGTGGAAGCGCCTGCCACTCAGCCTGCAGCATCTGGTAGAGGTGTTGGGCATCCCTGGGAGGGGGGGTGGTTGCTCCTCACTTTGCGATCCAGCTCATCCCAGAGGTTCTCAATCAGGTTGAGATCGGGACTGCATGCTGGCCACTCCATTCTGTTGACTCCAGACTGCTGCAGGAAGTCGTTGACCACCCTTGCCCTGTGGGGGCGAGCGTTGTCATCCTGGTAGACAGCCGTCGGTCCCATCTGCTGCAGTGTAGGCACAGCCAGCGGTTGAAGGATCTCATCCCGGTATCGGAGGCCAGTCAGGTTACCCTGTACATGATACAAGGGTGTTCTGTGGTGAAGGCTGAAGGCCCCCCAGACCATTACAGAACCTCCACCAAAGGCCACCTTTTCTTGGACAGTGGTATCAATAAAGCGTTGCCCTGGGCGCCTCCAGACCCTCAGTCGGCCGTCGTTGTGGTTCATGGTGAAGCGTGATTCATCACTGAACAGGACCTGGGACCATTGCTGACGTGTCCACCTCACGTGACGTCTGCAGAAGGCGCGGCGTGCTGCCCTATGGGCTGGAGTTGAGCGTGGCCATACAGCTGGGCGACGAGAACGGAGGTTAAACCCATGAAGGCGGTTCCGTATGGTCTGCTGGCTGATGTTGATGTTAGTAGCCACCCTCAGCTGCCTTCGAATGATGCTGGAAGAGGCTGTTCTTGTCTGCAGGGCTTGTTCAATGAGACGATCTTCACGTGGGTTTGTCTTCTTCGGTCGACCAGATCTGCGTCTTTCATGGACCCTCCCAGTGGCTGTGAAGCGTTGAATCAGTCTGACAATGACCGAGATGGACACCTGAAGTCGCCTGGCCACTTCTCGCTTGGGAACACCATCTTGGAACCATGCAACAGCTCGTCCCCTCTCAAACTCTCTCAATTTTCGTCGTGGAGGCATTGTCAGATCAGGCCTACTACTGGTGGAATGTCTTCTTATAAAGCCAAGCAAGAGACAGCATCTCACACATAAACAGCAGTGCTTGCACGTGCATAATGGTTTTTCCATCTGGCTTGTGCAATGTGTTCAGGCAGAACGGTCCAAAACAAGGTCCTTTTTCGCAAGTTTCCGCTTTTCCGTTTGCGGCCAAGCTCAGTAGTAGAGAATCCCGTGCAATTTTCGCACTAACACAACATCGCCTACTTACAGCTGAACAAGAATTCATAACAATTTGGCTGGACTGAGAAATAAATAACAGTAGCGAACTGAGTTTATTACGCACCTGTTTTCTCATAGTGATCCTTAACTTTTTGTGCGTAACTTACATATGTTCACGCACTCAAACACATGCAAAAAGCATTCGTCCGTCACACAACAGCACGCGCTCCTTCCAACCAATGGCACTAAACAAACTGCGATATATTCTTTTTTTTACATTTATTATTACTAACTTTCACCCATCACTCAT
The DNA here is from genome assembly GCA_030674185.1 of Monoplex corrugatus. Taxonomy (NCBI): domain Eukaryota; kingdom Metazoa; phylum Mollusca; class Gastropoda; order Littorinimorpha; family Ranellidae; genus Monoplex; species Monoplex corrugatus. The sequence goes on along the minus strand of CM060315.1, from coordinate 70,517,451 downwards.
ACAACATACACAACCACGCACCTTCATACTCTTTCTCTCCTCCGTTTTCTCCTCCCTCTTCGTCTCCTATTCCTCGTTTTCTTCTTATTCTCCTTTTCTTTCTTCTTCCTCGTCTCCTTCTTCCTCGTCTCCTTCTTCCTCGTCTCCTTCTTCCTCGTCTCTTTCTTCCTCGTCTCCCTTTTCCTCGTCTCCCTTTTCCTCGTCTCCCTTTTCCTCGTCTCCCTTTTCCTCGTCTCCTTCCTCGTCTCCTTCTTCCTCATCTTCTTCCTGTCTCCTTCTTCCTCGTCTCCTTCTTCCTCGTCTCTTTTTTCCTCGTCTCCCTTTTCCTCGTCTCCCTTTTCCTCCTTATCCTTATTTTTTTTTTTTTTCTTCTTTTTCTCCTTTTTCTTTCTCACCGTTTTCTTCTCCTTCCTCTTCTTCTTCTCCTTTATCTAATTCTTTCTTTCTTCTCTTTTTATTTGTTTCGCCTTCTTTTCTTCATAACTTTTTCGCGTTCTTCTTGTTCTTTTTCTTCTCCTTCTCCTTTCTATAGGCGGTTGTTTTGGAGACTCCTTCCTCTGGGCGGATTCTTTGGCGACTGCTTCGCAAAACCTATTCCACCTTTTTTTTTAAAACTTGGGTGAGCTGTTTTCCGAAAACTCAATCCTACCACACATGCACACACAAAATTTCCTTCCGCACGCAACATAAAACTCATGCATACATCACTCCATGCACACGACACAAAAATCAAGAGCACGCACCACCCTGCGCACATGACAATCTAAACAAAGAGTATGAGAAACAGAACGGAGTGGTCAGGCAGGGGTATGCATTCGGAGATGGTCGCAGAGATAAGTTGGTGAAAAACGTTAAAGAGACTGTACACTTGCAGCAGAACGTGTTGATTTTGCATGAGATTCTTTAAGTAACAGGCTACCAGTGGAGGAATTGAAGCGAGGGGGTGACATGATCGTGCTAATTTTTACAAAGGACAACTCGGACTACAAAATTCAGGATACGCAACATTTACATTCACAGCCACTTGTCTTGTCTTAATCCTTCCGATACGAATATTGCGGCAGAGATTGTCACTTCTGCATAAGGTCATAACCCAAGATGAAAGTCCGAGAAGTGACACTATCTACCAGCATAATCCCAAAGTCCTCTGGGACTGGAGATGATTTTTTAGTACCGGAACCTCTTCCTTGAAAGAACAACCAAACTGGGCACAAACCTGAAGTATCTACAGCTCATTTACATATATGTGAATCTATTCAGTTACTACATCTAAGACAATATCTTCATTGGTTACGACTTATTTCCTTAGACACGATTACTTTCCTCACTCATGAATTCTTAACCACAGAAAGGTTCTTTCGCTATGATTAAGTCTCTCAACCATGACTGAGTTATTAAGCGATGGATACGTTCCCCGGTCGTGACAAGTTTTTTGACCATGACCATGACTAATTTCCTCCAACAATTACTAGGTTTCTGTGAAAATGAGGTATTCAAGCTATAATTAGGTTCCTTGGTAATGATCAGCTTACGCACCATTAACTATTCTCCTCAGTTATGACTTTAGATATAGATTCGTTAAACACGAACAATCCTCACTGATGCCTAGTCTCAACATCATCGAGCAGGTTCCTCAGAATTACATAAACACTGATAGGGTCTTTGGATATAAACTTTTTTCTTGAACATGGGTGAGCTATAAGCATCCCCGCCATGAAAGGTTCCGCAGCCATGAACAGGTTCCTCAACCATGAATGGGTTCTTCAGAACTATTATCATTTTACTCGGTCATAGACAAATTTTCTCACACCATCATTTTTTTTCCAGCCATATGTACATTCTCTAACCATTAAAATTTTCCTCACCTATGGATGTTACTAACTCACGGACAGCTCTACGAGCCATGGATTTGTTTCCATCAATGTATAGGCCCCTCAACTCGTCAGATGCCGCGAGTCTAGCTTCAGTACTCTTCCACACCTGTTAAAAATTCCCGGCCATGATAAATTCCTCGGCCGTGAAAAAGTTTCTTATTCCCACACAATTTCCTCAACCATGAACAGTTATTCCGTCTGTGAGTAAGTTCTTCAACCATAAACAGATTTTCCTAGAAAAGTGGAGATAAATAGGTTATTTATTTTTCAGCATGTGGGATATGTCTCCATTTCTATGGCGTTCAGCGGCCCATCGCACACAGCACACAGCAGAGGGCTCGGGGCAGTACTAACCACATCCTTCTTTTTTCTTCTTTTTTAAGCACTGATACACATATTTTGCGAACTTCATGGACTGTTCAAGATGATCAAACCAGGTCGGATCGTCTCTGAATTCCTTAACCGTGAATAGGTTCGGGAGGTAGTCCTCTGAAGGCCCTGGAAAGTGCATGGGCGGAGTAATACATGCCGACAGACCCAAAGAGAAAGCCAAGGATGATGATGGAGATGTCTAGGATTCTGGCCGGCCAGCTCAGCGTGTACCATTTGATCTTGAGGTGAAAGTAACAGGGCCACACAAAGGACAACATGGTACCTGTGAAATTTAAAGTGTACTTGTTAAAAGGTACAGCGTTTAATGTTCATGTGTATATGTTCTTTGATACGCATCTATCACTAAATGTTGTGTACATGCTTCCTTCTTTCCTATACAGTGTTCGTTTGTCCCAACATCTGTCCCGTCATAACATAGAACAGCATTTGTAACGCGAACGTTCTGTCACAAAATACACAATGAAATATACAGAACATTGCTCTTATCCTCCTTCACTTTAACTCTATCATAAAATGCAAAATTAAATAAGTAATATAAAAAAGAACACACACACATATACGTATACACTCACACACACACACACAAAAAACACTCCACACACACACACACACACACACACACACACACACACACACACACACACACACACACACACACACACACACACAACACACACACACACACACACATACAGAGTCTTGACTGGACAAGGATTTTTTTTTCGCCCTCTGGTGGACCTTGAGTGGCGGTCAAGGCGCTAGTCTTTCAGATAAGAAGTGTGAAGCACGTATAAGAAGCTACAATGATAAAAGAGTTATCCCTGGCAAAATTACTGAAAATCTCCCACTTATCATTATCATTATTATTTAAAGCCCATCCGACTGCACAGAGCCATATGAGGGCTATAAGCATTTCAACATCTGTTTAAACCTGATGAAAACATTGGAAAAGACGATTAGGTACACATATCAATGCATCTACACATAATCAATGCATATGCCTCTGGCGTTGACCGCTTCATCTAATTCATCACCAGAAGCTTTTAAAAAAATAAACCTTAATACAAAAATATAAACATAACTAGATATACTAATATATAAAATCTGGTCTAAATTATCTACAATTGCTTATGCAAATCACATTTCCTTACAGCCAAAACGCAGTTAATATACATGCCCAAATTATCAGCCCTGAAAGAAAGTTTGGAAGGCTTGATGGAAAACATGTAGGTGAATGGGCTAGCAAGACAGAAAATGATTGGAAGATACGACAGACAGCAAATGAGCACGCGAGAAACAAAGACAGTGACAGAAAAAGGAAATTTCTGGCATAGAATTTCCAGAAGGTGGGATACTATTTACACTGAAAGAGCCCCCGGCAACCTCACGGGGACGGGGGGGGGGGGGGGGGAATTCCATATAAATAGGTAAAATACGGTACTCGTATACAGAAAAAAGATGCTGCTGCTCTGTAGACACTCGCTGTCTTCAGAAACTGTAACCCAAATTTCATACCGTAAATCCGTTGTGGCAAACTATTCCCTACCCCCCCCCCCCTCTCTCTCTATCTCTAATTTGTACAAGTCTGTTAAAGGTCGAAATTTCATGATAAACTAAACTCAATGTGTTTGCCACGAACAATCTGACAAAGGCTAATTCAAACTGTATTTGCATTGTTATCATGGTTTAGTTGACACCCCTTCAAACAGGCTGTCACCTTACGAATAAATCGATTAGCATTCTCTCTCCTCTCACCAGTAAAGCTTCCAATAAGTCCCATAAGGAGGGAGAAGTGGGGTATAAAGATGGCCAGGAGTGTGGTGGACAGTACCAGCAGAAGTCGCAATGTCAGCCCCCACACCTTCAACCGACCTGTGTCGTCAAGGCAACTAGGAAACCACGAGCCCCTCCCTGAAGTGTCGCCTGTTATCCTGTTCAAAATCGGAATAAAAGGTGGAATAAAACTGGAAACTTGTAGGGTCAGGGGTCAAGTTGTCAGGTCAGCTCCAGTCGTGTTAGGTCGGGTGAGGTCAGGCCCAAGTCAAGTCAGATATAATCATGTCTAGTCAACGTCTCGCACGCACACACACAGACACACACACACACACACACACACACACACACAACACACACACACACACACACACACACACACACACACACACACACACACACACACACACTGCACAAAGCGCTGCGTGATTACAGACGAAATAGGCTACAGCAGTCCCCAGGTTATTTACATATTTTGCGATCATGAAGTGTTCGTTCGTTATTTCTTTTAACATCTATCCACATACGTGCTTTTAGACGAAATATGAAGTGTTTCATGCAGTGCTGTGCTGTAATGCATTATCGCCTTTTTTCTAAGGCACAAAACAAAACAAAACAAAAAGTCAAAAACAAAAAAAAAACAACCAAACAAACAAACGAAACAGTACCGACAGAAGAGGGCCATCCAGGAGTCATTACCTGGGTGCTGACTGGCCCCCTTAGAATGTAAGGAGTTCAAGGCCGAAACTTTTACCAGATGGGGCATCTTTTCAGAGGATCTCCTGATATTCAGCTTTGCCCAGTTTCTTGTCACTTACTTATTTCAAGAAATCAAAAGCAAACCTTGACGTGCTGTTGTTCTTGTTTGTTCTAGTTCCTTTTGATGTTAAAATAAAACTGAAGGGGAGGAAACTGAAATATTGAATAAATGGGAACATGAATATTAAAAATATTCTAGTCAACGCTGTTCTCTCAACTGCAGTCCCGGAGACACATTAATGTAAGCTCTCTCGGGTAACGCCTATCATGAACAGAAACAGCATCTTTTTCACTGTCTATTATCATACCAGCGCGGTCATTTGGGGGGGGGGGGGGGTCTCATCGGACCCAGCAGCAGAAAGGATTTCCCATTTCCATCTCTGACGTACAGCATCAACTAGCTCAGGATGCCGAGATTCAAGTCAACGTTTATTATCTTTGACGGATAATGAAATAAGCAGTTCGCGCGAGTCCACCAAGATGTTAATATCGTTCCGCACTTAGTCATTGGTGTTATGTTCGAGGTAGGATATGCAAAGTAATTTCCTCAGGCATTTGGTTTCAAAGGCCTGAACTCTGTTTTCCGAGGTAACCAAGCTTCAAACGCGAGTTCAAGAAAGGTGGCCACGAATGACGCATACAGTCTGTACTTGGTGAGGAAGCTGATGCTAATGCTTTTACAGATTCTGTTCAGTCTGGCCATTGCTTTCATCGCTGCTGCAAACCTGGTGCGTATTTCTGCTATGATGCTGCCATTTTTGGTTAGGGTAGCTCGAAGATACTTGACACTGTCGGAATGTTTTAGTTGTTGACCATTCATGTGACTTCTGCATTATTGCTGTTGAGCTGTTGACCGTGATTCTGTTTCTCTTATTGATGACTTCCATTCCATACATTTGTGTGCTATCGACGAGTCCGTAGACGAAACTGAAACATTTACAATGGCTGAATAGTCCAACACTGGAAACACAGTGATCACAGATGAAGTGTGTGGTTAGATGGTTTGTTGAAGTCTATCCTTTCTGCACTCCTATTTCTTTTCTGCGAGAAGTGTCTACACACACACACACACACACACACACACACACACACACACACACACACACAGAGACACACACACACACACACGCACACACACACACACACACACACACACACACACACACACACACACACACACACACACACACACACACACACACACACACACACTTATAATGTTACCAATTTTTGCAGAAAAAACAAAACATTCACGTTAAAATCGACTTAGCGATAGGGAACAATGAGCAATAAAAAAGAAACTTTGTCTATAACTCATGAGTTTTGTAATGGGCAATTTGCTCATAAAAGTTATTTTAAGAAATTAAAAATTAAAATTTATCAATATTATTAGCTTGTTTTAATCATCTTATTGTCTGCTTTGAGTTGTTAGTTAGTGACCTTTATTTGGATGACAGTTATCTTTTATTTGGTGTTGTTGTTGTTTTTTTTTGGGGGGGGGTATTTGGTTATTTGATATTTTGGTCTGAACTTTTTGTCTGTCTGTTTGTTTGGTTGTTTGGTTTCTTTGGTGTTTTTTTTTTTTATCACCATTAACATGAAAACAGTAATGAAAAGACAAACGCATGTGCACCTGAAAAGCTTCTACCTTGGTGAAACACCCAACCACAATGGACCAATGAAACTTAAAATATTCTTGTATAAAACGTAGAGAAAGTTCAAAAGATTGGGAGATGAAATTACATGTAAAAGAATCAACTGAAAGTCGAGTGAAGATGTCATGACCTACCTGTTTTGAAAAAAGGCTGTCTGCAGGAGGTCTACAGCAGCAAAGAAGGGCAGAGGATAGGACAACAAGGCTTTGGCCACTAGGATGAGGTTGACCATGATCTTAAAGCTGGGGTGAGGGAGGTTATTGGTGATCACCTCCTTGGTGGCCATGCCCCACGTCAGGAAACCTATATAGGAGAATAAAGCCTTGAAGATGGCAGCAGCGATATGGGTCCAGTGCATCATGCAGGAGAACTTGCCGCGATCAATGAGATTGCCCTCCAGCGTGGGCAAGAAGATCTGGGAAGTATAGCTAAAGACGATGATGCCCATGGCGATGGGTAAGGTCCAGATGTCGATGCGCAGCTTGACCTGCCCCCAGTGCCAGTGGCCGGCCTGTGTCAAGCAGTAGACGATGATAATGAGGTTGATCAAAATGTGCGCCACCGTGCACCAGAAACTCAGCCAGGAGACACGGCGAAGTGAGGTGAGGAAGGCGCAGGCTAGCAAAGGAATGGTGCTGACCATGATCCACGAGGACAAGTCAAGGGAGGAGTCAGGAAAGCTGCCCTCGATTAGGTCTCCACACAGGAGGACATACAGAATGCAAGTCATCAGAAGCTCGATGATCTGAGCCAGGTTGACAAGCCTGGCGCCGTACTTCCGGCCCCACACATGCTCTGCGATGTCCACGTAGCTGGCACGGACCCTGACGAGTCGGCCCATGGGGTTGATTTCGTACAGGCAGTGCACGAGGATCTTGCCTGTGTGGCAGCAGATGTAGGCCACCAACACCATGGCCAGGAGGGACCAGTAACCGCCCTGGTGCACAGCGTAGGGGAAACTCACAATGAACATTCCCTGCCCACATACATGTAAACAGACTGGTTGAAGATGATATCTGAGTATGCAACTGACAATGTACCAGTGAGGTTATAATGCTAATAAAAGATGAAAACGACAGCTCGTATATCTGTACGCGTAACGTCTATTTATTATTTTGCAAACCTGTGGCAAACTGGGTGCAGATTTAATTATTATATTTTGCAATGTTGTCATAAGCCGAACACAAAATGAACAGTTGCAAAAACAGAGATTTGTTAGTGGCAGAGGGGATAGGACAGGCCAAAACGGGCTGGGAGGTAGTTGTGGGGGGAGGGGGATAGTAGAGGGTATAGGATAAACAAAAGTATGGCTTAGGACAGACAGTGGGGTTTCGGATAAAAAAAAAAAGTGTATGACTTAGGACAGACGGTGGGGTATGGGATAAACAAAGATATGGCTTTGGACAGACGGTGGGGTATGGGATAAACAAGAGTACCGTATGGCTTTGGACAGATGGCGGGGTATGGGATAAACAAGGGTATGGCTTAGGACAGACGGTGGGGTATGGGATAAACAAGGGTATGGCTTAGGACAGACAGTGCGGTTTGAGATAAACAAAGGTATGGCTTAGGACAGACAGCGGGGTATGGGATAAACAAGGGTATGGCTTAGGGCAGACAGTGCGGTTTGAGATAAACAAAGGTATGGCTTAGGACAGACGGTGGGGTTGGGATAAACAAGTATATGGCTTAGGACAGACGGTGGGGTGTGGGATAAACAAGGGTATGGCTTAGGACATACGGTGGGGTATGGGATAAACAAGGGTATGGCTTAGAACAGACGGTGGGGTATGGGATAAACAAGGGTATGGCTTAGGACAGACGGCGGGGTATGGGATAAACAAGGGTATGGCTTAGGATAGACGGGTGGGATACGGGATAAACAAATATATGGCTTAGGACAGACAGTGGTGTATGGGATAAACAAGTATATGGCTTAGGACAGACAGTGGGGTGTGGGATAAACAAGTATATGGCTTAGGACAGACAGTGGGGTATGGGATAAACAAGTATATGGCTTAAGATAAATGTGGGATTACGGTAGGATTACGTAGGGATGGACAGGTAGGGAATGGTGCAGTTTGCCAGTTTGCACATTTTTTTAGGCAGTGTACAGAATGAACTTTCATCTGCCGGTATTTGAAAATGTACAAATCATAGCAAACTCGAGAAAAGCTAAATATATAATTCTTTGCAGATTTTTTCATTTCGTAAACATATATTTCTTTCAGGTTCTGTACATAGTTTTGAGTCTTACATTTTAGGAAAAAAAAAATTCAAAGCAATGTTCAAGCCAGGTACTTGTTAATTCAAGAACAAATCATTGATATTACTCTGAAATTGTTAAAGATATAATAGTTCACCCCATCACCAATCACCTGTCAGCATCATCAAGTTCGATAGTAGCCACCGCAGCAGACGTCGCAACTCTCCTCCATTTAGTCCAGTCTTGATTTTCCCGTGCTATTTCGTAGACCTTCAAACCGTTGATATTGGTGATGTATATGATAAAGAAAATGTTATGAATTGCAAAATAATACTTTAATTTTATACTATGCGAGTATATCCACCCAACAGACAGTTAAGATTAAGTTCAGCTGAACGACTTGTCTTGTGAAGATTTTTATAAAATTGATAACCTAAATTCGGCAGATTCTGCGGGGATCACAGTCTGTTCTAATCCTCTATGGAGCATGTGTTGTTGTTCTTCCTGCTCTTTTCTTAGTATATAAAATAGGAACAGTGGCGAAAAGAAACGAGAAGAAAGACATAAGGAAAATGGAGAGGAAGGTACAAATGGGGAGAAGGGGTCGAGGGATAGTTAGAAGGGTAGATAGAGGGAATGGATAGATAAGGGTGAGGGTAGGTATATATGATACTGACGGAGAGAGCATGAGGACATATAGACAGTATGGGGACATATTGGGGTGGATAGGTAGAGAGGATGGATGAGAGTGGGGTATGTTAGGGGATGAGGCGGGAGGGATAAGAAAAGAGGATGGATAAACTGGGGGAGGGAGAGGTAAGGGGATTGGATGATAAAGGGGACAGATGGGCAAATGGAGGGGTGGGGGTTGTTAGTAAAGGTATGGACAGGGTGTGACAAATAAGAGTATGGCACAGTAGATGACCTCAGTAATTCTGAAAACAAACACAACGTATTTTCATCTCATTAATCATACGCGAGTCTTTTGGATTAAAAAAAAAAAAGGGAGACAGACAGACAGTGACAGACAGACAGACGAGAGAGAAGAAGACAGAGAGAGAGACAGACAGACAGACAGAGAGACAGACAGACGACAGAAGAGACAAGAGAGAGAGCAGAAGAGAGAGAGAGAGATTACGAAGCAAGTTTTCATCCCAAATCTACACAAATCCATTTGTTTGTTTGAGAACTTCTGAAGATGGCACAAATCACATTTTTGGCCTAATCTCTGGCAAGACTTGTGCATAATGTAAGGGGACTTACTTAAGGGCCACACGAGAACTTTCATCTCTTAAAAATAAAACTCATGTTTATTCAGTGTAGAGCACACACAATCCTTGAAATGGCCCGAACAACAAATATTGAATAAATAGTTGTCTGTCCCAAAATATACGCAATTTATATTCAGGACAGATGATTCCAACTGTCTCCAGCAGAAACCAAAAGAATAAAACACAGAAAATGGTACTTTTACCGTAAAAACTGCAGTTAACAATGAAAATGTCACATTTCTCCGTATCGGAACTGACATTGGGAACGGAAATACGGACAGGAAAACACTCCGCCTCTAGAAATGCACGAACTTTCATGGATAAATATTTCAGCTAAATTCTCCCTGTCAATGAAAAGAAAAGAGTTGTTGATATTTTCCTGAATCGATTGTCCGTCTTGCATCTGTCTGTCCCTTTTTTTTTATCTCTTCTTTCGTTATTTTCGCACTACAAATCTTTCCAAGCAAAATTAACAACTCTCACACACATCTGTAGGCGTGGTGCTGAGCCACTGGGGAGACTGGGGATTTGATCAATAGGACTTGAGATTTAAGCGTCGCCAAACATCCTGCGAAACATCCCTAGAGAACCTATTTCCGAAATTCCTTGTTCGATTTCTTTCCCCACCATCGAGGTTCAAGGATAGTTGAAATTGAGATCAGCACAAGACTATCTGAAAGCCTGATCAGTTTTTCCTTATGGTAATAACAGTGCTCGTCGACAGGGCTGGATTCTTAGTTTGCAAAGTAATAACAACACTTTAAAAGAAAATTCCATATGGTACTTACAGTTAACTGTTCGGGATGTAGTTGTCGGGACACACACACACATACACGCGCGCGCGCGCGCACGCACATATGCATTTGCATTCTTTTTTTTTTTTTCATAATGGAGTCACCATATGAAATAATTATAAATCCAAATAGAAACTTCAAATCTAAAAATGCTTGGTGACTTGAGGCTAATCTTCATTTATACTTATATTCATTTTTTTTCTTTTATGTATTCCTTTTTCGTCACAAAAGATTTACCATGTGAAAATATGAATAAATTCAAATACAACCTTGAAAATTTCGAAAACACTTTATCACTCAAGGATGGTAGTATTCAGTGGGCCTGGAGTTGTCTTGTCACTAGTCCTTGCTATTCTAAACAAATGTGAGCACGACAGCAATGTCACACAACCAGAAATTCATTACTTAAAACTCAAGACACAAAATAAGAATGCACTACAAAAGAATGGGGGAAAAAAAGAAAAAGAATAAAGAAAAGTAAGCTAGGACTACAACAATAACAACAACAGTAGCAGCGACAACAGCAACAACAACAACAACCGCCAAGAACAAGCAAGGTGGCGGAAATGGTTGCCAACACAAATGTATCACATAAATCCATGCACAAAAACATATTTCCATATCAGATTACGTCAGATGTGTATGCCTCAGTACCGTGAGGTTAAGAAAATTTGAATTTGACTAAAGATTATTTGTGCAGATTCTGAGTCTGGGGATTTGTCATATGGGTAAAGAGGGAGAGACAGGTGTGGAGAGAGAAAGAGAGAGAGAGAGAGTGCATAAATTGATACACAAAGACAACAGCTTCGACCTAGGATAAAAAGGATCAGTGTGAAACTGAAGGAATGCTATGAAGTTTTCGTTTGAAACTGGTCAGTGATAGGTTGGTGGGTAATGTATTCCACAGATCGTCGGCCTCTTTACATCTCAGGAGATGATAGTCTGCACAGGGAGGCGTTGTGGTCATGACGTGCACTTTCTGCTGTGGCTGTGCAGGCCGATTCTTGAGTGGCAATCTCTGTCACATCTGCCACATACAAACTGAGTCGCTATTGTCTGGTTTCTGGAAAGTTGCTTGCGAAGAGCCCTTTTCTCATCTGCGCTTTCTGCTCTCCTCCTCTCCGCATTCACAACGCCTTGCTGAACGGCTGTCCGCCACGCTGCCCTGTCTTCCGCCAGAGTCTCCCAAGAGCCTGGGTCAATCCCTGAGCTTCTAAGGTCCCTTTTGCATGCGTCTACACAGCGTAGCTGTGGGCGTCCTGGAGTTCGCTTCCGGTTTGCCAGTTCGCCGTAGAGAACGTCTTTAGGTATGCGTCCATCCTCCATTCGACGCACATGGCCAAGCCAGCGTAGTCGGCGTTGGCTTAGAAGGGCAAAGATGGTCTGTAGGCCCGCACGACGGAGGACAGATATGCTCCAGAAAATGAAATGCTTGCTATAACTACAAGAATTGAATCTGTACAGTGTGCTTGACATAGGGTAAAGAGATCTGTCACTTAGGGTGGATTTGTGTACAATTTGTATATTTGTTTCCTTTTGCTTTTGTTTACGTAAGCCGTTTTTTTTAATGTTTTTATGATAAATGGGCTTTTAGATGTTCGTTCTGTGTTTAGGGAGCTCTCGGTAACTAAAAGTTTTTCTAGCTCTTCTGTATAAAGAATGAATTTTCTTGATAAGAAATTCGCTGCAATCATCCGGTGGTATTCATGCATAGTCAATGTGCGATTTTATATGGGTATTGCATTTTTTCTTCAGTGTTGCTAAATTATGAAAATGTATTAAGGAAACAATCAATTCTAAGAGAAAATCTCACTGACATGATTAAAACAGGATTTCCATACATTTTTTTCGTCTATTTACACACCAAGTACAGGTTGTTCAGAAACTTGTACTATATTTACACCATAAAAAGATAATGGAGATAAGTCTTTAATAGCTTGTGTTTGGGGCGAACTGTTATCATCCCTGATTTTGTTTTGGTAGGGTTGACTTGCATATGGTTTGCCTCACACTATTCTAAGAGAGACAGAGAGAGAAGGGGGAGGAGGGAGAAAGAGAGGGAGAAAAAGAGTGACAGAATTTTAACAGATTTAAATGAACTTAAAAACAATGTTTGCAGCTGTATCAAAAGGTTGGGTGTTCTAATAATTTGGCATGTATTGTGACTGCAGAACGAGTGTGCAAAGCAGCAGAACAAGCACAAAATGAATGCGAATAAAATGTGAATACAAGCTCTATCTGGACTGCGACTATGAATTGCTCTCTCTCTCTCTCTCTCTCTCTCTCTCTCTCTCTCTTCTCTCTCTCTCTCTCTCTCTCTCTCTTTCTCTCTCTCTCTCTCTCTCGGTCTTAAGAGTTTCATCCTAAGCCTCGCATCCAAGTGGTAAAATGCTTAACGCGGAAAGTGGGGATATTATAGGGGATCGAGAAAGTCACAGAATTCTAGCCAGTGTTTGCCAAAACACTCAAAGCTGCATGATCGTCTGCCTCAATGTCTCCGATCGAAATCTGAGGAGTCCCCTCTCATCCTTCTGTGTCTGCCTGATCAGTCGGTCATCCAAGGAAAAGTAGTCTCACGTGTGCAAAATCAAGAAAATGATCGCTATATGAATATTATTCCCTGTTCAAAATACGCTGAGTTTGTAAAAATGCAAAGTAAATCTTTTAGAAAACTCTTTTCAGAAAACTAAAAATTTTACACTGGAATCATTATATAAAATATATTCTAAAAACATGCTTCTTGGTAAAATGAAAATAAAAGAAACCAACAAATGTTTATGTTGCATGCAATGATATGGTAGATTTCATGATATTTCTGTTAAGAATGCCTGGGGGGGGGGGGGGTTATAATTATTGTATATATATCAAACAAGAGATCTGTTCATTAAACTCAAAAAATTTTTACTCTGGAATTATCATATAATATTTATCCTATAAATATATTTCTTGACAAAATGAAAATAAAACAAACCAATAAATTTTCTATTGCGTTCAATGATAATATATACTTCATCAGATATTTCTATTTTGAATACCCAGTGGGATGTTTTATGATTTCTGTAAATATATCAAACATGAGATACTTACAGAAAAAGAATTGTTGAAGAAATTGTCACTCATGGCTATACTGGTCGTGGTAAAAAAAAAATAATAAAGATGTGCAAAAGACAGGCACAAATTAATTAATTTAGATGTTTTGATTGGGAAATTGTGTATAAGAACACCACCGAAACAATCCACTGGTCTTTATTGCAATCAGTCTTTAGATGAGAATTGAAACTAACAAAACAAAATTATTTTCTTTTTGATCTCATTTTCCGTCTCATTTGTGTGTGTGTGTGCCGCTTTAGTGACTTTCTTTTACCACACACACACAAAAGTTCCATTCGTTCCCGTTTCAAGAGCTCACAGATATGTATATCTTCATTGTTTGCATCAAAGGGCTTGACCGATTTCACCTTTGCACAAAACCTCGAATATTGACCGAGAGAATTCACAGTAAACAGATAAAACCTTCTTAAAACTTTTGAGGCTTTTTTTTTAGATTACTGACACACACGAACAATGTCCAGTTATACATAATGACACCAAGTATCTGATCAACTGCACGACTGACACATTTTCAGTAGTAGTAGTAGTAGTAGTAGTAGTAGTAGTAGTAGTAGTAAAATCTGTTGACACAAAGCCGTGGAGTGTCACTGTAACATTTTCTTTTATTTTGGGGGCAACTTCGCGTCCCCAAAATTAAGTCATGTTTATAAGTACACTTACGCGTTTGCTATTCCTGAGTAAAGGGGACTTACCCAAATTTGATGTGAAAACTGATAAATAAAGTACTGACATTTGCTAATACTTACGCCCAGAGAAACACACATACACACACACACACACACACACACACACACACACACACACATGCACGCGCACGTACACAATGTCCAAGCCATAAGGAACAATTTCTCATCTTTTTTGGTTAAGGGAGATAAGAACAATGAATAAGACGTTACTTTCATTAAAGACATTTGCTTCTCTATTTTCCATTTTTTGACTTATTATTTGGATCATTACTGACCTTTGGTAGATACTTTTCTGTTCAAATGGTGGTAGAAAATAAGCAGGCAAATCAACACATATACGCGCACGCGCACACACATACTCACACACACACACATACACACGCACACACGTACGCATACACACACACAAACACATACACACACACACACACGAACACACACACACACACATATTCACACACACACACATACTCACACACACACACACACACACACGCACACTGTGACGTAGACATTATAGTGTTCGTGTACAGACAAGGTCTTTTTCTCCTTCCTCGGCAAAACAAGGCTGCAAATATTCCAACTGTTCAAATACAAACAAGCACATCAGTCAATCGATCTTTAATCTTATGTGTTTCACACAATATGATTAAAAATACGTTATGAAATAAAGTATATACAAAAGGAAAGGGGATGATGAAAATGTACATAAATTACAGGTCAGAAAAGGGAGTGAAGAAAGTGCAACGACGCGTCTACAGCTTGAAGGAAAATTGGTATTCAGACATAAATAAAAACAACCAACTACGCAAGCTAATAACCAAACATGGCAAACAAAACCAAAAAAGTAACATAACAAAATCAAAACACAATTTGACCAAAAATGAATGAAAATAAATCAAACATTTAAAGGAAAACCAGACAAGGTAACACTGCACAAAATTCAAAATTATTAATCTAAGGAAGACGAAAAACGAAACAAAAAGTCGAAATTTTCATTTTAAACGAACGGAAGAACAAAAGGCTAAAAAGAGGTATTGATCAAGCAAAGAAGTAGAACGCAACTTAAGTGATCATTAAAAAAAAAAACAAGATGGTGAAACCATTCTGAAAACAAGATGGTGAAACCATTCTAACAATCCTCATTTTTATAAAAACAAAACAAAAAGATTATTCTGAAAAATCCCTATTTTGTATTCTTCAAGATCACTGTGATCTTACCAACGCTTTAGTTCAAATATAACTAGAATCGCACTGACGAAAATGACTGATTGTTGTAACAAACAAAAGATTTAAGTATTGTCAGTTTGTCCTTGAGAAAGTGCTTTTCACATGTTTTTCCTCAATAAATGATAACTCTGTGTGTGTGTGTGTGTGTGTGTGTGTGTGTGTGTGTGTGTGTGTGTGTGTGTGTGTGTGTGTGTGGTGGTGTGTGTGTGTTGTGGTCTTGTTGTTTTTTCTTATCCGTTTGGCCTTAAATGTGACATCCTGTCCCTCAAAACCTGTCAAATCCTGACTTTGAACGGTGCATACCTTAAAACATAATTTAGTTAAGGTCCATCCACAAAATACTGAAAAGATATTGCTAATACATCATGTTAACAGACGTCACACACGCGCGCCCCACACACACACACACACACACACCCAAAACACACACACACGGACCACACACACTCGCATCCCTCCCGAGTAATAGAAAATAATCTCCTTCTTCCGCTTCCTGCCTCTTTTTTGCGAAGGAAGATTGTAGAAAGGACTAAAAAATGTTAAAAACCCAAGATGATCGCGACATACCAAAAATTGGCCTTTTCGCGTCCACTAAACATATTGTCTATAATATTTACATTGAAATAAATATAAATTGATCTCAATCAATTATTTTATATGTGATGAATTTTTGAATAGCACAAAGTCAAATCAGATTGAAAACAGTTCACAAAGAGCTGCGATATAAGTAGTTAATTCCGTGAAACATGTTATCAGGTGGCTCAAACGCTGGAATACAGTCGTTTATTTAGTACCACGCACTCAACTAGATGTACAGTCCAAATTTTGTCAAAACACACGTTTAAAACGACCAACGTCCGAGAAATGAATTCATACATTTGTAACATGTTTCGTGTTTTTGTGACTGCCACCTTTAACTGCTCTCAAAAAAATCTACGGTACATCATCAAACAATTCCCCAAAATTGTTAAAATCTGCCCTCAAACTGCGATGATGTTGCCAAGTAAATATTTTCACATTCTGGATCGAATTCTGTATCATTTCAATTTAAACTGAACTGTTCCAGACCATGCTACTTACCAATTAATTACTGAAAGACACATACAAACGAAATTTGGGGAAATTCAGGAACAAACTTGTGAGAAATCGACTGACACAGATTCTTTACATACTCACATATAATAAAATATAATATATATTTTTTATATAGCGCAAATCTTGATAAATCAAATCTAAGCGCTGATATATATATACATATATGATACTTTGAATACAATCTTCAGTTCAGCTGACATATATGTCTGTGTCAATGTTAAATAGACTAAAACAAACAAACAAACAAGCAAACAAACAAAATATTCGTGAACTCCCACCTGAATGGCATTAGTAACATTCCATCCAGCCTGCCACTCGGAGATTCGTTCTCGAGGGTTGCCGCTCGTGGTGTGACGCTCCGACATCTCATCCACGTACCGGAAGTGATCCCAATCCTCATCACCTGGCGTCCAATCAGCAGACGATGCTCTGGGAATGCTAGTGCGCACATTTCCGTTTGGTATGACACGAAGTTCGTGCGAACTTTCATACTGGGAGAACTTGGCGAATTCAATGTTTTGTTCTTTCTCCTTGTGCAGAAAGGGAATAGTCTTAATGGAGTCTGACATTCGACTGACGCATTCCTGCCAGCCCATGGCTGACTGATTCTTGATCCTCTTTTTGTCCCTCAAACTAAGCGTTGATACTTTCGTTGGTTACGCTATGCTGAAACGAAAACGATCTATACCGTTATTTCACAAGCAAAAAAAAAAACCCAAAACAAAACATACAAAAAGAAAACATCCATGACGACAACATTTCGTTTTGCATTTCTTACCTATTTTAGTCAGTCAGTCAGCTGGTCAGACAGTCGATCTGTATATTTACGTTGGTAGGCAGTCGATCTGTTTTTATTTAGGCAGGTAGGCAGTTAGGTTGGTAGGTAGTTAATTCATCTATCGACTTACTTTTATACATTTGGTTTTCTGATGGGTCACCTTCGGTTCCCAAAGATGAATGGAACTGTGTCCATTTGATACGTGTCCAGGCATCAAGCTGGTCATAGTGATACGAAGAACCTACCGTTGCCCATGCAGAAAGTTCCCGCTTTCCATGACGCCACTTCTTCGTGGAACCAGCATCGTAAAGGCTGTGTCTGTCTCCTGTCTATGTGCATTTTTATCTACGACAGTGGACATTTTTTTTTAATGTTACCAGGGTCGAATCTTTTATTACCATGGTGGTTCTTTTTACATTCTTCGGCAACACCCTTCCCCTTTTTATTTTCGTTTTTTTTAGGTACGCCACACGCAAGCTGCACATGGAGCCTCAGTCTGTGGTCCCATCTGAAAAAAACTGCCACGCATACAATTATTCAAGGTCTAGTGGAGGAAGGACGGGGTGATCCTAGCCCATTTCGTTAATCGAAAGCGGATTCGTCCCGTCCAAGGCACATACCCGTGATCTCATCTCTACTATCTTTGGGTCCTTTTTTTTTTCCATCTCATCACAACCAAACTGCTGCCAGAGCTGATACAAAAACTAGTCAAAAAAATTAAACAACAACAACAACGACTAAATCTAACTGATAATCAAAATGGAGAATGAAATGTTCGATAATTCAGTTATTGCTAACTTCGATAATACCGTCATCAACTGTCTACGATTTACGGTCAAATGTAATGCAAACAATAACAGCAATAACGAAAATAAATCAGCATGATTCATCAACGATTTATCAACGTATTTATGGAAAATCTTAATCCAATACTTGCCTTGAGGAGGAGACCTAATTCGCTGAATAACGGACAAACAAACAAACAAACAACAAACACCATTGGAGCAGGCCATATCCATGTCTGATCAAAATTCAGTCTCTCTGTTTTCAAGGGTTATACAACATTGAAAGACAAGTAACACTGAAATACCCACAGAAACTTTTAACTGATACAGTCTTTGGTAATGACCATTTCAAAATATCCACCGAACTTTTTTATTTAAAACGTGGACTAATACATAAGCGATTTCAATTAAAGATCCGACCGACGAAAAAGAAAGATTCTTGGATTATAAAACCTTTCTATAAAAATATGACATGAAAGTAAAATAATTACCGGCAGATTACATGGCTTGTATTCAGTCAGTCAAAAGTTAAGTAACGACAAAAAATTCAAGATAGAAACTTGGGAGTATCTTCAAAGAACAGAAGTATAACAACCCGTATCAAAAGTAGACAAAGGATTAAAAAAAATAAACAATAACAATTATATTGATAGCTCACGTGGTGATCCATGAAATCAGTTCTTTTTAAGATGGGTTAAATATTAGGTCTTCTAACAGACAACAGGAAAATCTTGAAAACAAACAAGGAAATTAAAAGAAGAAACCTTTGATTGTTGCACATTAGAATACGTCAAATTGTATTGCTCACAAACAGAATTTTGAATGTGTGTCGAAAGTAGTGACACGTGTATTTTTTTTATGAAAATAAAGAAACAAAAAGACACCACTGAACATTACTTATTGAATTGTGAGTTCTGCCAGTCAATGCAGGGACTTAACAAATTGTTGTTGTTTTTTTTTATAGAAAATTGTGAATATTGTGCATGACTAACACTGAATTTAAAATTGGTATTGCTTGGAACACATGAACATGCCAAAATGGATGGAGTGTTCGATGACATGATTTTATTCGCAAGAGATTTTGCATACTGATGTAGATTAAACACAACTAAACAAAATATATATTATTTTTCCCTGCAGTTTAAAGAACAAATCATCACCGAAAAATACGTGCACTTTTTGGAAATGCTGTAGGGTTGTAGAGTGTTTTTATCACAAATATAATATACGTACCAAGCGCTTATCGAGACTGACACAAACATTTGAAAATAAAGTGGATGTTTTCATTAAATTTAATTAAATTCAGTTGTGTTTATGCATGACAATTTTGCTTTTTGTGTACTATACGTACATCGATCTTGCTGCAATTTACCTTTTTTTTCTCATTTGCGTTGTCTTTGTTTTTAGTTCATTTCATAATTCTGCATATGTTGTGCCTTACAAAAAAGATGAATAAAGAAAGAATCAGCCTCTTCGTACTATGACAAAACATTAAATAATCAATATATATTGAATAAAATACGTCACTATACCACCAAACAAAAAGACTAACTTACGCTATGCTTGAGACACAAGCACTTCCGATCATATTATCTTACTGCTTATTACGCTACTGGTATGTTGGGCAGAAATCAAGATTCTCAGTGCCTATCTGTTCTGGACAAGTCTCCTTAATACGTCAATTTATCGCAATAAAATGAAAACCAAAAGCCACAGAAAAGAAGGGGAAAAAAGAAAAAGGGGGAAAATAAAACAACAGAAGCACAGTAATAACAAAGGGTTCGCCTTGCTCAACAGAGAGTAAATTCAACAACAACAACAACAGCAACAAAAAGCTGTATATATGAATTATACTGCAGACATCGTATGCCCATTACTACTTTTTACCTTTTCAGGGCGAAGAAATCAAATTACAAGAAATTTCTTATTTGCATATCTCTAAACAACGTAATAAAGACATAGTTTTCTTTTTGTTTCGTTGGTTGGCTAGTTGGTAGGCTGGCTTTGAGAGAGAAAGAGAGAGAGAGAGAGAGAGAGAGAGAGTGTGTGTGTGTGTGTGTGTGTGTGTGTGTGTGTGTGTGTGTGTGTGTGTGTGTGTGTGTGTGTGTGTGTGTGAAAGAGAGAGAGGGTATGTGTGTGTGTGCGCGCGTGAGTGTTTGTGTGAGTGTGATTGTGTGTGTTATTGTGTGCAAATCATTGAGAAATATTTCAAAACTACAATGAAATAAATATCCACCAAACTGAAGTTTTCCATTATCACTGTGAATCATCTTCACTGTGCAGAAAGCAGCACTAATATCCAGCCAATCAGTCAGCCAAACGGTCAAACTAAGATCCTCCAGCCTCTTTCAGTTTTGTTTTAGTGTCTTTGCTTTAAAATCTCCAGAAGTTTCCGTGAAATAAAAGACAGTTCCTAAAAAACAAGAACAAGAGATTCTTCAATGCAACCGTCTCTTTAACGAAACACTCAAAATCGTTTAAAAGAAAATCAGTCTTCTTCACTCAGAAAAAACAAACAAACAAACAACAACAAAACATGGCTAAATTATAACAACAGAAGGGACGTTAAAATCAGCCAGCACTAAG
Source organism: Monoplex corrugatus (assembly GCA_030674185.1). Taxonomy (NCBI): domain Eukaryota; kingdom Metazoa; phylum Mollusca; class Gastropoda; order Littorinimorpha; family Ranellidae; genus Monoplex; species Monoplex corrugatus. Next base: position 70,496,455 of record CM060315.1, on the reverse strand, counting down.
CATAGGTGATAATGAACACACACCATCTGACACTCACTGGCGATGAATAATTAAAAAAAAAAATGGAAAGACAATGGTGAATCACTGAATCATGGACTTCAATCATCGATGTTCCACTCAATTCAAACATGTCACTTTTATCAGAATGTAATGATACGCATACATACTGTCACTGCGCACCCAAATCCCACCTGAGCTGGGCCTCACAATTCCTTTGGAGGACGAAATAGGGCCGCTGGACAGATCGGACTTGGACTAAGAACAGATGACACACACAACGTCTGGCTACCATCAACGCGCAAGTCATGCCGATCGTCTGCTTCTTGTAAAGGGACACCACTCTGACGGTCAATTTGCGACGTCTGCTCTCGCTTCTTTGGGGACCAGTTCAGCAAATCTCAAACAGCAGCACGCCACAAGTTTTGAAATGTAGTTTGCTTCTTTCGTTTTCTGTCTCGCATGTCGATTTTGATTGAGTTTCTCTTGGTATTGTGACACGTCCATTGTGAATATACCATCGGTTTTGTCACCTTCTCTCTCACCTCATTTCGCTCCTCTCTCAATCTTTCTCACTTCTGATTTAAGTGGTTATGGGTTCGTGTCCATATCATATGTATGAAATTAATATATCATATGCCGATAGCGTTGATATAACCCTGACGACCAAACGCATAGTGTAAACTTAGATAAATCTGTTTTCGGGGCTGAGAAATAATATGCAGAATTTTTTTTTTCTATCTAGGGATGATGTTTGTCGGCATGTATCTATTACCAATATTTAAACAGACAAGAATGAAGAAGATAAACAAGACTGAAAATATGTCAGACTACTTTAACAGTCACTCACCCATCCATTAATTACTAAGTGCCTTAGTCGATTGTTGCATGTATGTAACGTGACGTTGAAAATTGACCCACATAATCAAATGACTCACAGGTCTGGTGATAAGACCTACACAAAATGCAGTCTGACAGAACTAGGTCCTGATGGCTGAAATCTTAAAGCCAGCCACGAAAAGATACTGCGACACCACCACAATAAAGGTAAGCGTGTTAGAAAAAACGAATCTCACACCGTTATTTCAGTCTCCTGCATGTTCTGTTTATTTCATTATTCATTTTTAAATACAAGATTCTCTCTCTCGCTCTCTCTCTCTCTTTCTCCCCTCCATCCCCTTTTCTCTCTCTCTCCTCTCTCTCTCTCTCTCTCGTCCCTCCATCCCCTTTCTCTCTCTCTCTCTCTCTGTCTCCTCCATCCCCTTTCTCTCTCTCCTCTCTCTCTCTGTCTCCCTCCATCCCCTTTTCTCCTTCTCTATCTCTGTCTCCCTCCATCCCTTTCTCTCTCTCTCTCTGTCTCCTCTCCATCCCCTTTTCTCTCTCTCTCTCTCTGTCTCTCCCTCCATCCCCTTTTCTTCTCTTCTCTCTCTCGTGTCTTCCTCCATCCCCTTTCTCTCTCTCTCTGTCTCTCCCTCCATCCCCTTTCTCCTCTCTCTCTGTCTCCTCCATCCCCTTTCCTTCTCTCCTCTCTCTCTCTGTCTCCCTCCATCCCCTTTCTCTCTCTCTCTCTCTCTCTGTCTCCATCCCTTTCTCTCCTTCTCTCTTCTCCTCATCCTGTCTGTCTCCCTCCATCCTCCTTTCTCTCTCTCTCTCTCTGTCTCCCTCCATCCCCTTTCTCTCTCTCTCTGTCTGTGTGTGTGTCTCTCTCTCTGTCTCTCTGTCTAACTGATAACTCCCACACTACCTTCATGCCAGTCGTTTTGCCTGCCCAACACAATACCAAACCCAAGCTTATTCTGTAGCAACTATAGTGCCAGTAAGTCAAAAGGAGCTGTCTGTATCAGGTCATGTTGAAGCTACCCATCATATGAGATCCATTTGGTCTGCATGCATTTTGCATTTGTGAAATTCAATATGCTTAGTGTCTGTTCTAATCCAGTGTATTTGAACGCAGAACATTACCTGCAAAGCCTATGTTGGCGACAATAATTACTTATATTCTCAGTGCCAGACCAGATGAACGTCCTTCCTTTCATAGTCCCCATTCCTACCTTTATTGTGAAGAACATTTCTACACCCATCCAATGACAGCCGTCATGAACCTACGACACACAACGCTTGAAACTGCTCCAGGCCTAGTACAGCGTCGACAGAGCAACTCAAAACAATGATCACCATTAGAAGGGCCACAGAAGCTAAGTCAGGTCAGTATACACAGTCATTCAT
>CM060315.1:70454232-70489232 GCA_030674185.1 Monoplex corrugatus | reverse complement strand
TGGCAGTTCAAGGTGTTTCCCAGTTTGATTTTCTAATTGTTTCTCTTTTAAGAGTGCTTGTACCAGTATGACTAAAAGAAACTCGAATGGTTAGTTATACATTCATATTTGATTTGTACGTTTTAAATTTGGTGCCACGTTAGTGGATTATTTCTATCGAAATGCTCATTTTAGTTTACCCAGTAAATCACAATTCCAGGCTTGTTCTACCATCATACCAAGTGCAGAAAAAAAAACTGTCAGTGCTACAGTGTCATTGCGATTAGGCTACCTGCTTGAGGAGACCCCCATAACTGTTGATTCACTTTGATTGTACGTTCAGTAGTGCAGTTTTGGATCAACATTTGTAGACACCATACTCATACTCATTACAAAAGTATTTTGCTTTTAATTACACTTTTTCCCCCTAATATCTTTAGGTTGGTTTGTCGTTTGTTGTTGTTGTTGTTGTTGTTGTTGTTGTTGATTGTTGTTGTTGTGGTGGTGGTGTGGTGGTGGTGTGGTGGTGGTGGTGGTGGTGGTGGTGGTGATGGTGGTGGTGGTTATGGTGGTGGCGGCGGTGGTGGGTGGTGGTGGTGGTGATGGTGATGGTCACTCCCTTGTCTGCGTTAGCTTCATTTCAAAGTCTTAGCTGTCAGTAGTTCTTGGGAACTGTTACTGGAAGGATGTGACAGTCCACACCACGATGACTACTAATTCAATCTGGCTCGTTGATAAGGCAGTTATTGTCACCAGTAGGCGGGATGGGGGGGGGGGGGATGAAATGGTGGCATCCCGAATATGTTGGATCAGGACAAACAGTCTCGTTGAATATTCGGATAGAGGAGGGGGTGCTGATTCACATAGAGAAATCCCGAAGACTTCAATTTTACTCAGCATATCAACAACTATGCAACCTAACACAGCCTCAAGAGTGGCAGTACAGACCAAATCACATAGTAAAGTAACTGAAGGCAAAATATGTTCACATCCTACCTGTAAAGAAAGATGAGGTGCACTCACTTCAAGATTGTTAAGACTTGAGCACCCACACAGATATCACAGAGATCCCAACATTCCAACCTCTGGAGACAAACCAGAAGCAATCTTGAAGATCCTTAACAGTTAAGATGCATGATTATGCCTTCAGCAAGTTGGAATCAGAGCAGGTTTTAACAGATAGTGCAGCAGATGGAGCTGTGGATAATGGCACAGCGGGTTACTCATCCTCTACCCCGATAGCAGGACAGTAAAAAGGTTCATACCGACAGGAAGTTGTCCCGCAACCACAGGGCAGAAGAGACAGCTGTATTGGAAACAGCAAAAGTCTTCAGAGCAGACGGTGCTTTACCCCCCCCCCCCCCCCAACTATCTGCATATCTTTGACAGAGAGCCTATAACGATCTGCTGACAGTTTGGCCAAATCTACCATAACAAACAGAGATTGCGGTACTGCATCACTGATGGTGCAGTGGATTCCTGCCCACTGTGGTATAAGGGGAAATGAGTAGGCGGAATCTGGTAAAGGCTGGAAGCAGACAGCAAACAACATCAAAAAGGAGAGGAAAAGGAGAAGAACATCACGAAAAGAAGCGCCTACCTATCACATCTTTCATCCTGACCACCAGACTGACCATCTGACAGTTGATCATGCTCAGATGAAAGTAGAGGCACTACAACTCTACATTTTCCAGGATACACATTCTTTTATTAGCGTTATATTTTAGGCACTTGGAAATAAAATTATCCACTGGTGGTCGTTTTAAAGATGGCGACCAACAGAACCTGGTACGCCAATACTCTGGTCATTCTCGTGTTACTTCAATTCAGAAAAGACCAACCGCAGTTGCTGTCGCTTTGGTCACACTTGTTGATTCATAATCTGTACTCTCTATGGCATTTCAAACACTACGTTAACATTTCCACTTTCTTACAGCAAACATCACGAACCTCACATAACACCACGCTATAGAAGCCGCATTGAATGACACGGCGACATTGCAGAGTCTTCTCTGGTGGACGAGCTTACAGCGTTTTGATTTTGACAGTTCGCATGTGTTATCGACTTGGGCCTTGACTTAATGAACGTAAGTTTAGATAGATAGATAAACAGACAGACAGACAGACATGAAGATAGATAGACAGACAGATAGACAGATAGGTAGATAGATAAGTAGGTAGTTAGGTAGCTAGATATAGAGAGAGTATGTTTTGCAGTAAAAGAATATCCTTGAAATCGCTCTCTCTCTCTCTCTCTCTCTCTCTCTCTCTCTCTCTCTCTCTCTCGCACACACACACACACACATGCACATACACAAGGAAAAGAAAGAAAAAAGAGAGAGCATGTACAGGGAAGAAAAAAGCAAAACCCAAAGAAACAAAACACAACAGACATTTTTAGTCAAAAAGTAAATTAAAGAATGTGAGATGTATGCAAAGTACAAATACAACAATAATCTACACGCATGCAGACACACGCTCACACACATGTCCTGTCCCTCGATTGCATTTATACAAAATCAATATGTAAATATATTACATCATGGAAAATAACAAAGAGCAAGTGGATGAGAGATAAAAGAAGAAAGAAAGTGAGAGACGCACAGACAGAGAGAGATGGAGAGAGAAGAAGACAGACAGACAGAGACAGAGACAGAGACAGAGAGATTTGTTCATGATAAGGGAAAAGGATAAGGATTCATTGGCTTTTTTAAAATCTAGATCTCAGTTGATCAAAGCACCTAATCCTACAACAAATCAGTACACACATAGAGAGTGAGTGATGATATACATAAGAACGAGAGAGAGAAGTGGGGAGATGGAGTACAGGAAAGAGAGAAGGGGTTGAAGGAAGAGAAAGGAGAAAAGAGAAAACAGATGTCGGGTTCAGTGGGGTATGCAGGCCTCGTTTCGCGCTCAAGTTCCAGACTGACAGAGCAAACCGCCCTAAAATGTCCTGTACATCAGTATTGCCCCTCCCTCCTTTCCCCGGCTATTTTATAAATATAGGATGAGCAAAGTAGAAAAGAGAGAGAGAGAGGAGAGAGAATGTGTATGTACGCGTGCTGCTTGTGTATGTATGTGTGTAGGCGTTTCTATTTGTGTGTGCTCTACAAACGCCACTGATGACATGGTTATTTCTTGATTTTGAGATTAAAAATGTTCGATAATTTCTCCTCGTTTTTTTGTTCTTTTTTTTTTTTTTTTTTTTTTTTTTGTTCTCTTATTTTGAATCCACGGAATCTAAAATCCTAGACAGCAAAATAACTTTCTTTCCCTTTTCGGTCCACAGACACGCAGACACTGTGGGTCAGTCTAAATCTAAATCACAGATTCGAAGAATGTCATAAGCAGTCGGTTATGTGCTGGAACTGATGAGATCAGTATAGGGTACGTTTCTTGTTGGGTAACCACTGTATGGAGTTCTGAGAACCATGAAATGACACATCCTTCAATCCTGCCTGTCTTGAAAATGGTGGTAGTTGTTTCGGTGTTGCTCTTTTTTGTCTGCACTATTGTTTCTTTAGTATTTCCTTTTTTTTTCTGTCCACGTTGCATTCACGTCCCCCTTCCACCATCTTTACGTTATAAGGGGCAATTTGCCAGTCTTTCAGATGAGATAACCGACCGAGGTCCCGTGTGCAGCATGTGCTTGGTGCACGTAAAAGATCACATGGCAACAAAAGAGTTTCTTCTTCCAAAATTATGCACAAAGAATCCATTTTCCTAGGTAAACAAAAATACAACAAATAGTGAAAACACGGGTTGTGCGTACTGTTATGGCAAAATGCTTTCTCCGGGGAAAGCAAACCACATTTCGCATGTAAAGATTCCGTTGTGAAACAGAATATGAAAAAAAGAAATCTAATCCAATTGATATTAGCCTCGTGCTCGGTATATTATAAACACTTTTGTATCTGCAATCTGATTTTTTTCCTTCAGATTTTCTGTTCTTTCTACCTTCTCCTCTTTCTTGATTTATTTTGTTTTCTTAATTCATTATCATATATATTTTCATCCGATGACTGAAAAACTTATCATGTTTATCATGACATTATATCCGAAGCAATAGGGCTTCTCCGGCAGAAACTTAACAGTTTTCAGAGTTTAATGAAGCATTGAATATTCAACTGATTGAATGTTATCGATGTTCGTGTTGTTATACTGTTCAGTTTACTGATACCATTAAGGAATGAGAGCATTAGTGACGGTAAAGCTTATCTATTTATTTATCTATTCATCTACGTATCTGTTTAGTTTTTTGCTGGCTGATATGGGTCCAAGTATTCGGGTGGACTAAATTCAATAACAGTTAACACTTTTGTCCCGTCGCTTAATCCAGTCTGCTTATTTCTGTCCATTACACTTACACCTCCTAGGTGTGAAACAGCAGTGGAAAGTCTGTCCTTTCATTGCTCAAAGTCATTATTGTTATGTTCCAGTCTACCAGTACATTTCTCAACATATTTCCAGAGCCTCTCCCTTTGTTTGTAAGATCACCATCTTTGCTATAAATGTGACTGGAGATGTAAACTTTGCTGGTTAAAACAATGTTAGATACATTTTACATCCATGTCGGCCAGCAACACCAAATTAGGAAGCAAAGTTAAAAGCTTTTAAAATTGGTAGTTTAAAAATTTTCCAGGGCCAAATTTTAGAACGGGGAAGCTTCTCAGACGTGCACGCGATAAGGATGATGGGAGGTTCCAGGGAGGAGGGGAGGGGAGGAAGGGGACGGTGCTGAGGAGGGACTGAGGGTGCACGAAGGGTCCAAAGTTCACATTTTAAGACGCAAGTTTCCAAAGCATGTCTGCTACATCTTGGATGGGGTTAGGCGGGGGTTAGGGCATGGGTACAAAGTTCACGGTCTTTGCTTGTGCAACTTGGAATCATGTGCAGTCCGTCTGCAAAAACATTTTGATCATTATCGGTGCTCTCATGCACCGTTTTCGCAGTTCCGATGATGGATGAAGTCTTGCGTGGTTTGCGGTTTCTCTTGTTGGTCGTTGTGGCTTTTTCGGTTTTCATGCATACTTGACACTTCCGGTCGGAGAATAGCTTATGTACGTAAGATCTTTAGTCAAGCTTTTTGCCTTCGAATGGGTCAAGGCTGGTTCGCTTGAAAACATGTGTGAGTGGCCTTCAGAATGGCCGAGCACCCAGTCATGTTTGAAGCTGGTAACGTAAAAAGGAAGAAGTGTGTTACCCCACTTTCATAAAGTCCACACGATATATTATATAAACCAGAAACACACGAGAAAGAGAGAGAGGGGGAGAGAGAGAGAGAGAGAGAGAGAGAGATTGGTACAAAATTTCGGTCAATTGGCTTTTGTACGAAATTCTTCTCTGATTCTGTTCGGTGAGCTGCAAAAGACAGGAAATCATAAAAAGGTCGTAAATAGTTATAACAGGGCACTGAGGGAAAGGAAACTAAGAATGAGAGACAGACAGACAGACAGATAGACACGACAGACAGACAGACATCAGAAAAAGAGACAGACCGAGAGACAGACAGACAGAGACTGAGAGAAGGTGAGGGCTGAGGGTGAGGCAGCGTGGAACAGACGGAAGAAGGAAGCATACTTGAAAGCTTAGACATAAATGAATAAGTACTAATTTCCAGAAATAAAATGTAGTAAAAGCATGTGAAGTGTAATAAAATGCATTAACTCTGAGGTGTTTAACCTGGGAAGATAGCCAAATGTGGTTACCTTAAACTGACAATCTGCCATTTTCATTAAATGTTTATCTTCTTGCTTTTTTCATTGAAACATAAACTAAGGGTAGGAAATATAAAACAAAATGATTCTCTTGAATGAGTGTAGTAAAATAGCCACAGAGTAATTAAAAAGCAACTATAATTGTACATTATACATTAGAATATATAAACAAATAAAGAAAGAAATAGATAAATAAACAAATGAATAAATGATAATTCATTTCAAGGTCATTCCGAAAAAAGAAGAGATATTCTAACATACGCATACACACATACACGCATGCAAAAAAGAAGAAAGACACAACTATTCTTTTGGATATTCAGGTAAACTAGCCACAGGGTAAAATGAAGAAGTAATTATACAGAATCATACATTTCAAAGTAATTCCAACGAAAGAATGATATACTCACACATACGCGCACGCAGGCACACGCAGGCACAAATGGTCTCTCTCTCTCTCTCTCTCTCTCTCCTCTCTCTCTCTCTCTCTCTCGTGTCCCCCTCTCTCTCTCCCCTTTCTCTCTCTGTATCTGTCTGTCTCTCCCTGTCTCTCTGTCTGTCTGTCTGTCTCTCACATACACACACACGCACGCATGCGCGCACGCTCTCTCCTCTCTCTCCTCACACACACCACACACACGCACACACACACACACACACACACACACACACACACACACACACACACACACACACACCACACACCTGAAAACGACACTGAAAACCTCACAGAGAAGAAACGAACATATTATATCCTTCAAGACGTGCAAGAGAAGGAACACAAGACTTGCAGCCAGCACACATTGGATAAATAATCTTGGCTGATGTAACTCAATATCTCGCCTAGCTGTGGCTGATTTTTTAGGACAGTTTAAGTTTGCTGTCTTCATAGCGGTAGGTAGGCTACAGGAGACCAAACAGGCTCATGTTCGTACATTTGTGATCAAAAGATTATTCTTGCTGCCATCCTATGCTATATAGGAATGGATAGGAATCATGCTGAATTGTATTTGTCTTCACTTTCGAGTCAAAGCTTACAAGTAGAAAGGCGGGTGGGGAGGAGGCCTTAACGAATGGCTCCCACACGTCGTTCTAATAATCTCTAGCTATTCCACAAAGGCGGTCTCAAACAACTAACAAAACCAGCGCTTAACTTTGTGAAAGTACACACTAAAATTGAGTTATTCTTTTTTTTTTAACACAAACATGATGTAAAGAAAAAGGGAAAAAAATGTTGCCGTGGGAAAACTATTAGTAAACGATTTCTGTTCGCAGCTACATTTTATAAAACAAAAGCAAATAACTGCCACTTGATAATCTACGTGTACCTGCATATAGTGCTGAAACTTTCATTTGATGTTGACTTATGTGTACGCTTCTGCAAGGGGATAGGAAAAAATGCATGACTTTCTCTGTATCAACAAATGTATTCTGAGCCATAACTTTCAATATTCTAGTGCCAGAAAGCGAAATATGTTTTGCAAAATATATTATATGATACTGCGTTCTGTTTAGTTTATAACTATGCACCTTTACACTTTTCATATGTAAATGTTGTGGTTGCTGTTTTTGCACAGGTTCGTTAGTATCAGTATGAAAGTTCGTATGTTTGTCAGTTCAAATGTTAATGCAACTTGTTCAGTATTATGGACTTGTGAATTTGAGAGACGAACACCTACTTTGCAAGGATTACAAAAAAAAAGTAACAAAGCCAGCGAAAATCATTTCATTTCATGAAGATTTCATCAGCCTCACTGCTTATATAAAGCAGGTATGTGCTGGTGGAAGATGAATGGAACACAAAATGAGACATCCCAAAATAGCTTAGTGGCATACTATGTATGTGTGTGTGTCTAAGCATACATGGACTTGCATAACAAGTTTTGCTTCAGTAAGCTGCCATTCGTCAAAACCAAAGAAGGAGTTTAATGTTCCTGAATCTTTTCAAAATACCTTTGAATGTATTTGGGCATGGTGCCAATTCAACACAGCCAGTGAGTGCGGTCCAGTCTGTTAATAGATGCCAAAGACCATGTAGCACGGATTCTATAGTCATCGTCTTCTGCAAGTTTCTGCGCATGTAACTGAACACCTGCATTACATTTACGTTAATTTGAACCTCAGGGCGGGCGGAAATGGTGTAATCGTAAATGGTGTAAGCCTCCACTAAGCGGTAAGGCATTACTTAGGCACATTCCTTAAGTGGTTGAAACTGCCAATTGCAGTTGAAATTACAAAAAGAGTCTATTGCCGATCGCCAGACACGTGTATCATGACATAATTGGACATGTGAGCCATAAGTGTCCGCCTGCAGTTTCTTCCTTCTGGAAAGTTACAACAGTTTTGAAATATCTACTGGATTGTAAAGTTTTATCACTTAAAATTTAAAACCAATATCAACCAAAAATTCACTGTAGATTGATCATGACTTCTGGGCACATTTGAAACTTGAGCAGCAAAGAAGGGGTGGCTATTTTCCTTGGACCGTTTTTGAAGGAGAAAGAGAGGTGTGGGCATTTATGCGTGTAAGAGACAGAGAAACGCTGAGAAAGAAATAGAGAGAGCCGATGAGCAGAAGTGTTGCTAAGAAGTTCGTGTCACTCATAACAGCTTTCACTGGTGGCCTGGTTCGCGTAAACGTGGAGCTCCCACGATCCAGTCTGACTGCACAGATTTGTACAGACTGATCACTGGCCCAGAAAATATTGAGTGTGCAACCTCCAGTCAACTTAGCCGTCAGTGGTTATCCACCCCTGTTTAGAGGTAGGAGATAAACACTGCCTGCATAAAGCTGTCTGCGAGTAAAGTGTAAGTCCCCACCACTTCACAATCCTAAGATCTTAGGGATATGGGACATCCAGTACTGATGCAATCTCTTCCAAGTTTCATGTCTACTGAAGGAACGTACCCACTTAAGGACGGAACCAGTCACCACAGAGAAGGGAAAAAAATCTCCCCCTTCTCCCCGCCCCGACCGAGAAAACAATGTTTTGGGAGCTGAGGGTCATTACCCACGCCCCACCGCTTTTGCGGTCTGCTAGCAGCCTCGCGGGGGCCAAAGGGCAGAACCGCATTTGCGTTGGAACCGTTGTCATCTTTGAACATGGAGTCTGCTTCTTCCTTTCCACACGTCTTCTTCCTCGTCTTCACGGCTCTTTTTGCAAGTAAGATTATCCTCGTATTTTGTTAGTGGTGTAGTCTAGAGTCTGCGCGCGAGCATGAATGTGTTGTGTGTGTTGTGTGTGTGTGTGTGTGTGTGTGTGTGTGTGTGTGTGTGTGTGTGTGTGTGTGTGTGTGTGTGTGTGTGTGTATACACATATAATATATATATATATATATATATATATATGTATATGTATATGTACATATATATATATATATACATATATATATGTGTGTGTGTGTGTGTTCGTGCGTGTGTGTGTGTTCGTGCGTGTGGTGTGTATGTAGGCCCTATACATTTGCATTTCTCTCTCTCTCCCTCTCCCCCCTTGTCTCTCTCTTTTTCTCTGTCTCTTAGTTTCTATAAGATGTATGTGAATTTCCATCTCTTAATCTTATTCTCACCTTTAAAAAAAGAAATAATGAAAATTAGAAAGTAACAAAGGAAAAGAAACTAATATATAACAATCTCTTTTGAGAAAAACATTTAAAATGCAAAAAGAAAAGAAACTAATAGATAAAAAATCTCCTTTAAGAAAAAAATAATAAAGTACAAAAAGCAGCGGCGGAAAACTAATGTAGAAGTCAGAAATCTAGCTTGCTTGGCAAGTTCTATTGATGATTATTTTAACTTTTATCAACACCGGTTCTAATATTTTGTTTTGAGGTTAACTCTGTTTATTGTTTTGTTTGTTTGTTTTTTCTTATTATCTGTCTGCTTGCATGTCGCTGTGCATGTCTCTTTTTTGCGTCTTTCTTTCATTCATTCTGTCTTTCGTTTCTGTTCATTGACTATGAATCTAATTACGAAATTGATACAGAAACATATCAATTATGCATGCACAAACACACAGTACGCATGTGCTCTCACACACACACGCATACACATAGCCTACACACACACACACATGGATACATATGCACACACTGACTTGTGTATACATACACAACATACATTTTACGCATAGGCCTATATATACATACGTACACAAAGTTCAAAGTATTCATTTCTTTAATCCCTTGTTGGGATATAGAGGGTGACAAAACCATCATTAACCATAACTTGAAACAAACAAAATATTGCAAAAATGTCAAATAAATGTAGACATTAAACAATCCCACCACCACCACCCACCCCCACCACCCGCGTCTGATTGGAGCCATAATCAGAAGACATCAGACTTTCAATGAAAAGGTGGATTCCCGCCTGATGGATATAAGGTGGAGATTTTTTTTCTGATTTCCCAAGTCAACTTGTGTGCAGATCTGTTAGTGCATGACCCCTCCTCGTGTGTGCATGTATGCAGTATATCAAATTTGAACGTTAAAGATCCTGTAAGTCATGTCTGTATCCGGTGGCTTATATAAATGTGAAAACACCCGGCATGTACGCCCATGATTGGCGGAGTATGCAGATTATGCGGCGGCATACCGCCTGTACAATGATATCAAAACAGTGTAAATGCAGCACACCCGAGGAAAGTCAGAACGCTTGGAAAAAGTATATGTCCGTATTGGTGGGTTATTGACGGGTTATGTGGCTCAGTTGATAGAACTGTGGACTCAAAAATCTGATGTCTCACATTCAGTATATAGACTAACCCACAACGTATGAATTGACCTGCTAGTTGTCCGTCTTCACATTCCAGTCATTCTGGTGGTGTCAACTTAATGTTTCTTAGATCCCCTTCTCTGCGGCTTCCATTTTATGACCCAGCCGGCACATGCGGGTTTTGCAGGCTCAATGAGTCTACAACTACAAGATGATCGCTTGGAGATTTAGATGGAGCGCACATGTAATTGTATCTGATTGCGATGAATCCCTCTCGAAAAAAATTGAATTCAAAGTCTATTCTGTGCAGACTTGAGCTGGGGTCAGAACGTAGCGGACTTGAGCTCAAGTTGCCGTGGAGTTTACTACGAGCCCTTTGGATGCTTCAAACGTGGCTATCCCTTCAATAATACCCATGAGCTACCGCAGAACCCCAACTTCGTGGACACCACTTTCCGCTTGTACACGCGCGGCAACCTTCACTATGGACAGTTGTTAAGGTACGCTTTTTTATCATTGTTGTTATCTTTGACCTGATCGTCATTGTCACTATCATCGTCATCGTCTTCGTTATCAACTCTGTTATTGTTGTCTTTATCATTGTCATCATTATTTGTAATGTCGTTGTCATCATCATAATCATTATCATAAGTGGGTGATCCATCGAAATGCTAATTTGTTCTAAGAGATCGCTTCTATGTGGTAAACAAAAAGAAAGTTTTCTTTAACCTTTGCTTCTTTGTTTGTTTTTTTTTCTTTTGTTGTTTTCGTTTTGTTTTGTTTTCGATTGTTTCCTTTTTTTTTATCTGTCTGTCTACCTATCTTTTCCAAGGCATTGTGATGATGGTGTGGCAAAGATGGCTTAATACACACAACTCAGATGCTCCCGCATGCATTGTGACACAACACCTGTGACTTCATTTTCTTTTGTTGATTTTTTCTATGATCAGACACGATTGAATGCACTTCATAGCCGATCTGCGAATTGAAGGTGCGGAGGTTTTGAGAACAGCATACCGACATTGTCAAATATAGTCTACTCACACCATAAACAACAAAGTTTTGCCCATATACCATTGTGCCCACATACCATTATGCCCACATACCATTGTGCCCACATACCATTGTGCCCACATACCATTATGCTCACATACCATTGTGCCCATATACCATTGTGCCCACATACTATTGTGCCCACATACCTTTGTGCCCACATACCTTTTTGCCCACATACCATTGTGCCCACATACAATTATGCTCACATACTATTGTGCCCACATATTTTTGTGCCCACATGCCATTATGCCCACATACCATTGTGCCCACATACCATTATGCTCACCATTGTGCACACATACCATTGTGCTCACATACCATTGTGCCCACATACCATTATGCCTACACACCATTATGCCCACATACCACTGTGCCCATATACCATTATGCTCACATACCATTGTGCCCACATACCATTGTACCCACATACCATTATGCCCACATACCATTGTGCCCACATATCATTGTACCCACATACCATTATGCCCACATACCATTGTGCCCACATACCATTATGCCACATGCCACTGTGCCCATATACATTGCTCATATACCATTGTGCCCACATATCATTGTACCCACATACCATTATGCCCACATACCATTATGCCCACATACCATTGTGCCCACATACCATTGTGCCTGCATACCATTATGTCACATACCATTGTGCCCACATACCATTGTGCCCACATACCATTGTGCCACTGCCATTATGCCACATACCATTGTGCCCACATACCATTGTGCCCACATCATTATGCCCACATACCATTGTGTCCACGTACCATTGTGCCCATACCATTGTACCCACATACTATTGTCCCACATACTATTGTGCCTATACCATTCTGCCTAAGTACCATTGTGCCATATGCCATTGTGCCTATATGCCATTGTGCCATATACCATTATGCTATATACCATTGTGCCTGTTTTCATTGTGCCCATATACCATTGTGCCTGTATACCGTTGTGCCATATATACCATCGTGCCTCTATGTCATTGTGCCCACATACCATTGTGCCTGTATACCATTGTGCCCACATATCTTTGTGCCCACATACCATTATGCCCACATACCATTGTGCCCACATTATGTCCACATAACCATTGTGCCCACATACCATTGTGCCCATATGCCATTATGCTCACAAACCATTGTGCCCACATACATTGTGCCCACATACCATTATCTCACATACCATTGTGCCCACATACCATTGTACCCACAAACCATTATGCCCACATACTATTGTGCTTGCATACCATTGTGCCTACATACCATTATGCCCACATACCATTGTGCTCACATACTATTATGCCCACATACCATTGTGCCCACATACCATTGTGCTCACATGTCATTGTGCCTATATACCATTATGCCTATACACCATTGTGCCTGTATTTCATTGTGCCCGTATACCATTGTCCCTGTATACCATGGTGCCTGTATACCATTGTGCCTATATACCATCGTGCCTATATGTCATTGTGTCCTTAAACCATTATGCGCACATACCATTGTGCCCACATATTGTGCCCACATACCATTGTGCCCACATACCATTGTGCCCACATGCCATTTATGCTCACATACCATTGTGCCCACATACCGTTGTGCCCACATACCATTATGCTCACATGCCATTGTGCCCACACACCATTGTGCCCACATACCATTATGCGCACATACCATTGTGCCACATGCCATTGTGCCTATGTACCATTGTGCACACATGCCATTGTGCCTATATACCATTATGCTCACATACCATTGTGCCCACATACCATTGTGTATATATACCGTTGTGCCCACATGCCATTGTTCCTATATACCATTGAGTCTATATAACATTGTGCCTATATACCATTGTCATTGCATGTCATTGTGACTCCATCTACTGTGCCTACATGCCATCGTGTCCATGTCCAATTACGTGTCCTCACGCGACTGTGGCCATATGCCATGATGCCCACAGAACGTTAAGACCATACATCCTGTGCCTGTATATCATTATGCCCCTGCACTATTGTGTCCATGTCGCGGTGTGACCACTGTTAGTGTAACCGTCATAACTGTCACTGTCAACTGACGTGCATGTCAGGGAACAGCCACAAAGAGTTCATGACAAAGTCCATCAACTCCATGACAGTTAAAAACTATGAAGGCAGTTACAATGGAAGTGCATTACCATAATCTAATTTGGGTCACTGGGACCAGAGACACCAAAAGAGAGACCGGCACCTGCTCGATTTCAATTGCGATCACGGCATCGCTTGATCGACGTCAACGGCCAGTTTGTGTGTGTGTGTGTGTGTGTGTGTGTGTGTGTGTGTGTGTGTGTGTGTGTGTGTGTGTGTGTGTGTGTGTGTGTGTGTGTGTGTGTGTGTGTGTGTGTGTGTGTGTGTGCAATAGGTCGCAAAGGTCAGTGTTTGGAAATTAGAAATCGATATGGAAATTATGAACCAGTTAGTCATTGTAATCTTTGACAAACTGTGTCAGAAACAAGTATGAGAAATGTGCATAGAGAAGACTTCACACGGTTAGTGATCATAGGAGTACGTGCCCACAATGACGTGTTACTGTACACAGCAACAAGGACTGTCTGTAAGACAAATCTGATGGGATCTGGTCTTACTCTCCTGGGTTCATTATGTGTTTTCATGTGTCAAAGTACATGGAGTCTGATGGGATATGGTCTTACTCTCCTGGATTTATAATGTGTTTTCACGTGTCAAATTACATAGGGGTAGTTCGTATTCATCATCTCTGTTTATGACACAAACAAAGAGGTCTGTGTGATAGACTTGATTTTTTTAACCTTAGCTTTTTCTGCTACATTTTAAAAAATATTGTATATACAAAAACCCGAGCTGTTCCCCCCGCCCCCTCCCCCTCCCTTGTATTCAAACCTGTCTAGAAACTCTTGTTACATGTTTAACACTCATTGACTCATTCTTTCTTGAACCTGGATCTTCCTTGAGTACCCTTTAAAAGTGCTTTAAATCCTAGATTCTTGAACTGTTTTCACTCTTTTCTGTAGCACCAGAAATGGATCCCAGGACGTGGGGGGGTCCAACTTCAACAACAGAAATCCAGTGAAGGTGCTGGTCCACGGCTTTCTGCAGAATGACCGCAGCCCCTGGGTTCTGGAGATGACTCACGCTTTCTTGGATCATGTTAGTTATGACCTTCTGGATCATCTTGGGGTTAAATGTACAATATCATGTGATATCAGTGGATGGTATTATGTAATGTAGTGTGACATGGATTCGTGTCATATAATATGATGTGGGTAAGGTGGTGTGGTGATGCTTGGTGTCATGTGGTGTCATGTGGATAGTGGTGATGAAATGTATGCATGTTGTTTTGCTGAATTCTGTTCATTGTTTGCATTCTTTACTCATTTTTATTTGCAAGAAACAAATTATTCTTAATCGTTTATAGTCACTTGCTGACTGTTACACTATAAACCTAAAAGATGAGATAAATAAAAGAAACAAACAAACAAAGAGCGGCGACAGCAGAGGGGCATCCAGGAGTCATGGCCTGGATGTGGCCCGGCCCCCTTAGTGTCAGGAGTTAAGGGCCGAAACACTTGCTTGATGTGGGTTTCTCCACTGAGGACCTTCTACTTTTCGGCTCTCCCCAGAGTTGTTGTTTTTTTATTTTTTTTTTTTTTTTACTACTTTATAGTCACTTGATAAGTGTTACATAGTAAACCAGAATATAACACGACCTCAACCTTTCCAGTGTAATGGTAAGCCAGTTCTGACTTATTCTGTATGGTTTGATTCTAGTAAAGATGGATCAGATGCATCCCAGATTTTCTGTCCGTAATATATGTCCATAAAAATATCCTAAAGTGAGCCAGATCCAAACACCCGGAAACACTCACTGTATTAGTTAATCAGCGAAAGTTGTACGATAATTACACTGTTATGTTCTAGTTCAGCATCCCGGAGTCGACATTTCCTTGAAATTTTCATTAATTGGTGCGAGTCTTATAAATATACACAGGTAAATGGGACAGAGATTGTTTGTCTTATTAGTCTGCTGGGAGAACAGAGGCGTGTGTCGACCCGGAGTTCCATCTGACTGGTTAGTTTAGGTGCTTACGTGGCCAGATCTACTCTGAGGTCTAAATGTTAATTGTATTCATGCCAGTTATTCATTTCCCTCTGAGTCCTATATATGTGTTTCTCTTTCTCTCTCTCGTTCTCTTTGTCTTTCCATCACCCTCCCCTCTGCGTCTCTCTCCCTTACGCATACACACATGCACGCACACAGGCATATTGTAGGCATCTGCATTCTGTAATATTCTGACAAAGGTGTACAAATACCAAAACAGACATCTTTTCTCACTGTCTTATAAATAAAAATATTCACTGAGTCATTGATAGTTTGATTCATTCATTCATTCATTCGTTCACGTTGATTGATTCATTCATTCATTCATTCAGTCATTTACCATCCACCTCTCACACTGTACAGAACGACTTCAACGTGATCACAGTGAGTTGGGGTGCTGGGGCGGGATTTCCCTACAGCCAAGCAGCAGCCAATACACGGGTAGCGGGGGCAGAACTTGCTCGTCTCATTAAACTGCTGGGAGACCAAAAGCGCGTGTCGCCTCGGAATTTCCATCTGATTGGTCACAGCCTGGGTGCTCACGTGGCTGGCCATGCTGGAAATGGTCTGAGGTCTATGAACTCGCGCCTCCAAGTTGGCAGAATCACAGGTAGGCATACTTCATGGTTTTTGTTTTGTTTTGTTTTGTTGATCGTTTTGTTTGATTGGTTGGTTGCTTTATTTTTTTATCGGTTTTGTTAACACTCTGATGTATTATTCGGTTATATGAACGTCTTTGTTTATTGCTTGGTATTGTTAAAGCTTTCAGTTCCATGGTAGTCTTGCTTTCTATAATGGTCATTTCCAGCTTTAGTCCAATGAACATAGAATTCATGCAACTTTTACAGTATTATACTTATTTACATACTAAATATTTCTGAATCGGTTTATTGTTGTTTGGCAAGCAATGTTTGTCATAATGTTTTCATTTTATATTTTGTAGCATGAAATACCGCTCCACCCGTTTTAAAATCATAGCTTTTGCATTTCATAAACATAACTAATCCAGTAAATGAGAACATCGTTTTTAAGGTTTATATAATGTCTGTCTGTTTGTCTGTGTTTGTCTATGCGTCTGTTTATTTTCAAAAAAAATAATGTGTGCAAATTAATTTGATCGTTTTGACCTCTCCATCATCAAACTACATTATTTCCATAATAGCAACATACATAGATTACTTGGTGGTTATGGTTGACTGTATCCATCAAAGTTGAAAAATAGTAGTGTCGGAAGATGGTCATTTTGATCGGGCTCACGCTCATGTTAATGCACAAAGTATTACTTTAACTTAGTTTAAGCGAGGCATGGAGAGAAAAGAGGTAATTTACAACTCGCTCTGTGGCATGGTGTCTGTGTCTATCTCATCGAGATCGCCTGAGATCTATCATGCACAACACTGCAGAGGGTTCGAGATAGTCCAGAGACAGCCTTTTGTAAGTCTGAGACATACGTATTGCACATGCGCAGAATGATTGATGGTGTCAGTCATGCGAAATCGTGATATCTAGTGAAATCATGAAATAGCTGATCTCTCTATACATGTCTCTGATCACATTTGATTGCCTCCATCAAATTTGAAAGTGCCTCTGCTGCTACATATTCTAAATCCCCCCCCCCCCCCCCCCAACTCGTCCCATTGTCACTAATCCCAAGCCACTCATTTCGACTCACCAACACATCTCCAAATTCGCTGAAAATATAGTCTCTACGAAAGCACGGCATGAAGAGAAACAGAATTTCGGACAAATTGTTCACAGTGTCATAATGATGAGCATGGAGATGGTAGTGATGACACTATGGAGTTCTGTTTTTGATTGAGACTGCCTTACAGGGTTGTATCCCTGCGTCATCCAGGCCCGAGAGGTACAGATATATGTGATGAAGGTCAGAAATTTCAGCAATCGTTGTGCTAAACGCTGGCCAGCCTGCCTGGTTAATTATGTTTGTAAAAAAAACTTTGGCATAGAAGTAAGCTTAATTCTTGAAGATTGGCATCCTGATCAGATTTAATACTTTTTGTTTTGATTACTGGTAGTTGAATACTGGGTGGTAAAAACAACGATAAGAGGCAAGCTGTCTGATGCTTTAATCGTTCTACTGTTGATGAAAAAAAAGTTGATTTCAAAGTTCATTGTTGTCCAGGACTGGACCCAGCTGATCCCAACTTCAGCTTCCAGCCCCCTGAAGTCCGTCTGGACCCTTCTGACGCTCGCTGGGTGGATGTTATCCATACTGATGGGGCACCCTACAACACTTATGGCGGTAAGTCCGGGTACATGATTGTTGTTTAGTTTGCATACCTCTCTCTCGCTCTGTCGCTCTTCTTTCTCTCTCTCACTCTCTCTCTCTCTATGACTTTGTTTTATGCTCCTTGCCACAAGGACAAAAATGTCAATGGCAATAAACCATTTTCAGTTTCAGTTTCAGTTTCTCTCTCTTACACACACACAGACACACAGACATACACACTTACACATTCACACACACGCATTCACACACACAGAATATAAATTGTATACTTCTACACCTTTAGCGATAACAGCAACGATACTGACCATGACATTAGGACATGCACCAATGCGCTTACACATGAGCGCACACACATTCACACACACAGACACATGAAGAGTCCCACCCTCAACGTACCAGGCACGCTTGCTCTCACACCCACCCACACCTGTAATACCACTCCCACCCACCCATCAAGATACACACAAAACAGACAAACGAACATATAAACGAACAGAGAAATTTACCATGATTGTATGTACTTCTACTTCAGTCACACCATCCATCATGTGACAACGTGTATACGTTTTTGACCATAGGAACATGTGACGTATGATTACACATTGTTTGTATAGATTCATTTTGTTTTGACCCGTGTAATAATATTCGTTTATGTTGTACTTAAGTGTGGTATATTCGTGCTTTTGTATGTATTATACTGTGTGTCTTGTAAAATGCGCACAAGTCCAAAAGAGTGGAGAATAGCGCTATACAAGAATTAATTGTTTCATTATTGTTATGTAGATGTACTTGTAGCGACAAAGGATAGATTCGTATGGAGGGCCATGATCGCCAACGCCATGCGGCAGGGCACATAATGATGTTGCTATCAAATTCACGATTAATCTGCCTGTTGTGTAGATGTACTTGCAGTGACAAAGGATAGAGTTGTATGGAGGGCCATGATGGCCAACGCCATGTGGCAGGGCACATGATGACTATGATGTTGTTATTAACTTCACAATTCATCTGTCTGTCGTGCAGGCTACGGGACGTTCCAGGCAATGGGTCACATCGACTTTTACCCTAACGGCGGCAAGAATCAGCCTGGTTGTCACACCCACACCTCCGTCTACAACTTTGTCAGGGACGCTTATCAGGAAGGAGTCACTAGTACGTTTAAACACACATACGCGCGCGAGCGTGCAGAAACAGTCGTGCACACGCACTGAAACTAACACACACACACACACACACACACACACACACACACACACACACACACACACACACACACACACTCACAGACACACAAACACACACACACCACAATACGTACACACCATACACACACCACACGCACACCAACATACGCACACTCACCCAACACACCACTCTCTCCTCAGTTTACCTATTGTCAACAACATATATTTGTCAGTCACATTATAACAAGGAGTTAAGAGACGAAACACCTGCTTGATGGGGGTTTCTTCTCTGAGGACCTTCTGCTGTGCGGCTGTCCCCAACGTTTCTTGCTACTGTTAGTCCCATTCTAACAAACATTACAACACACGGCCACACAAACCAGAGGCTGTGTAATGGGCCAGAAGAAGCAAGAGCTTGTAGTATTTCTTGGACAGGTGAGTTTACAGTCCTGAATTGAAGGACAGAGTTGATGATATTTTTCTTCTTTCACGAAGGAGGAAGTTCCAGATCCTGGGGGTTTCAAAAGAAAAGAAACATTCTTGACTGGTTTTAGTCTGACATGAGAAACATGAAGCCTTTTGGAATCTGGAGTATAAAATAAAATGATGACCTCTTAACAGAATTGTTGGTTTCACTAGGTGCATTATGTCCTATTCTTAATGCCTTCATATGTAATAGACGTGGTTACAATAGATGGAATTGTCATATTGATTTGACTTGAATTTTAATCTGGCAAATAAATACTTTTTTAGCAGGCAAAAAACTTACATTTCAACATTTTAGTTCATTCTGCCATTATGTGTCCCGCAGATGCAGAATACGCCATGGCATGTAGCCATGACCGTTCCATCCTTCTTTTCATCAAGTCCATTGCCTCCCAGTGTCCATTCACAGCCTATCCCTGTGCCAGCGAGGACGAGTTCCGGGCGGGGCAGTGCTTGAGGTGTGGCAACCGGCCCTGTCCTTCCATGGGGTTCGGGGCGGAGCTGTACAGAAGGACTGGGCGATTCTATCTCTATACCTTGGCTCAGTCTCCTTTCTGTGGTATGAAGCTTACATCATCTCTTACTCTGTGTATGCCTTTCTGTCTGTACATGTCTCGTCTGGTAGCTTACATGTCTGCCTGTTATTTGAGGTGTGTTTAGGAATTGGCAGATTCAATCAGTAGAGCTGTGGACTAATACTCCGATGTGTGGAGTTCAGTCCTGACCTGCAGTATGAAAACTGCTCTGATGGCTCCTTCTTTAATGCTCCAGTCTTTCTGATTGTGTTCGTATTGTGAAGGTTGCATTTCCCACCTCCAGATTTCAAGGCCTTGCCAACGCATATGGTTCTGAGCAGGCTCAAGGAGTCTTCTAGGTAATTGCTGGCAGATCTTGGTGGTGAGAATATGAAATTGTGGAAGTGTGAGGAATCCCTCTTGAACTAATTGCAACCTTAACACGGGGCAGTTCGAGATGTACAGGACTGGACGCCCGTATCTCTACATACATTCATGTCTCTGCTGAAGTAACATTATTCTCTTTTGAAATATGTCTGTCTGTGTGTCTGTCTGTGTGTCTCTGTCTCTCTCTCTGTCTTTCTCCGTCTCTCTCTCTCTCTCCCCCACCTCCCACCTCACATCGGTCCAGTGTATCTTCAGTCTATCAGCTTTCTTAGTAAGCCCTCAAATGCATATAAAGGAACTCAAACGTGCAATGATGCACTGTTGACTTGCCATTGAGATGACTGTTTGTCTTGGTGAGGATTGGATTTTAAAAATGCTTATGACTGAGATACAGTAACAAAGTTGGATTTCACTGCTTGTCCCAAATTCTGGATAATTGAAGCTTCTTGCTATCCGGGTTTGCTTCAGGAGGGGAGACAACCCAAGTTGCACGGGGCTAATTGAGGGCTGCAGTGTAAACAAAGAAAAACTTGAATGGATTGCACTGTTAGATAGGTCGCAGTGATCTTGGATTTATAGGCACGTGCATTGTCACGTGGAAGGAGCGTATTATTGTTATTCATATTCGGGCCTGTTCATGAATGGACAGCACAACTTTGGGCAAGACACTTCCTACATGATGTACCAGGTCATAACAGTAAGAGTAGATTTTCCAGACAAAATGTCATTGCTACAGTGTCTTAGGAATTGAAAAAAAATGGAGAAAAATCTCTTCCCACTTTTAAAACTTAGTCTCAGTACAATTTGTCTTTTGTCATTGGCATCCATCCTTATTTGACTGGACAGTGTTCTCTGGATGCCATAGATCACGTCAAGCAGTCAAACTAATCATTGATACGTGAGTGTGTTATATTCACACTAACACACACACACACATATATATATATATAATAATTATATACATAATATATATATACATACATATACATATATATATGTATATGTATATATATGTACACATATATCTTCCTTATGATTACAGGATTCATTGATAACGTCAACATCTTCCACAATAAAGACAAACTAACAAATGGGAATCTAATGTGAATACTGTGTAAACAGGTTACCACTACCTGGTAGGAGTGACCCTTTCTAATGACATGCGATCCACCAGTGGTCAGTTACGTGTTCAGATCTCTGGTGACCAGGGCCAGACAGCTCCACTGCTGTTGCATGAGTAAGTTAACATGCCTTGTTTTTTGTTTGTTTGTTTATGTTATTACTTTGGATTGTATTGGATTGCAGTTTTTGTTGCAAAAAATTGTTTCTAATGGAATGTGACTTTTTTTTTTTTGAAGTGATTATCATCTTTGTGTCACCTGCACATCTTTTCCCCTTTTGTTATGCATGTTTTTCGATGATAGGATACATTGTATTATTTTTTTCTACAGAACTTAACCAAGGACGGCATTTCATATCTATTTTTAAGAATATCATTCAACGGTTCTGTTCATGAATAATAGCATTAATCAGTTTAATCCATCTACTTACAATACTTGCTCTTGTATTTGTATTTTGATGTTTCAGGGAAAATAGGACCATTGAGCAGATTGTCAATTAATTTTTCCAACTGAGAATGAACTTTAAAGTGTGATGTTTCAGTGGGGATATGACCGCTGGTCAGGAGATCAACTCAGTCATGCTGTCGACCGAGGATGTTGGTCATGTGAACAGTGTGACTTTCACCTTCACACGGGAGGATGGTTACTTCGGCTGGCTGTCTATGTCCTCATCCATAGTGAAGATGGATAACGTGATGGTTGAGGGTGTCAGCCGCAGAAACATGTAAAACTGTTTTTCATATATATCTCAGTGTCACTTTCTGATGTTTGTCTGCCTTTTTCAAATATTTTGCTTTTGTGCCATCATGTGATGTATTGAGGAAGTCTGATTAGCATCCTTCCTGTGTTATCTGTTGAGGCTGGTGTATGTTAACCTTGTACATGCAGCAATCTAACTGGGATGTTGATCCTGCTCAGGGCTATGAAAATAACCGAGTGAGGAGGAAGAGTGACAACCTGTCTTTATAAAGCTGACCCAAGGGTGGCAAGATTTTTACCCACACCCTTTGTCCCCTTGGACTTCAGAGGCATTAGATTAACTCCTTATTGATATCACTGGCTCATTCCACTATAGACAGTTGTCACACACTAAAATACTAAGTCAGCATATTCCTCTTGTGTGTGTGTCTGCGGATAATCAGAAATATGTATTGGGAGCAGACAGCTGCAATGAGAATGGAAAACAAATTGGGCTCTTTTTCCAAAATATCAAAAGAGGAGTCAGACAGGGTTGTGTTTTGTCACCAGATTGTTTTCACTTTGCAGCGAAAACATCATGAAAAACCTAGAAGAACCCTGGATTAGGGGTTGGAGGAAAAGTGATAAACAGCATTCGATGCGCGGATGACACTGCGCTGATTGCGGAGAGTGGGAGGGACCTACGGAGCCTTGTGGGTACACTGGAAATAAAGGGTGGGGGTGGGGGGTTGGAGCTAGGCAGCAGGAGGACTGGGGTCATGGTGATCAGTAAAAAACATGAAATCGCCTCATGCAAGATGAAAGCAACCTTGAGACAGGCTGATAGGTTTTAAATATCTGGGAAGGATCATTTCACCAGACGGCAGATGCACATCAGAAATAGCATGGTCAGCCAGGCCAAAACAGCATTCAAGAAGATGAAAAGCATTCTTGCCAACAAATGCCCATCAGTTAACATCAGGAAGAGAGTTTGTGAGTATTGTATAGAACCGATAATGTTGTACGGTTGTGAGGCGTGGACAGTCAACAAGCAAAGCCAGAGCAAGATTGGAGCAGCCGAGATGTGGTCTCTGAGAGGAATGTTGAGAGTTCCATGGACAGCAAAGAAAACAAACAAGACAGTCTTGATGGAGCAGATACAAAAAGATCATTCATAAGGAAGATTAGGAAAAGACAGGCAGCATTTATAGGCCATTTTATGAGGAAAGGGGAATTGGAGCACCTGGTCACAACAAGAAAGCTGGAGGGAAAGAGAGCATCAGGTAGACCCAGAGAAAATATTGGACGGACTTGCAGAGTGGCTGAAGACAAAAGAGGGCTTGGAACAAGGGATAGAAACAGATGGAAGGCCATGATCGCCAATGCCATGTGGCAAGGCACTTGATGATGATGATGTGTGTGGTGTGCATGTGTTTGTATGCATGTGTGTGTGCACTTGCATGCATGTTGTACTTATTTTCACTTCATCAATTTCGTTCATATAGTTTCGGTTTTCCTACATTATAGTGTTGCTCTTCTTCAACACAGAGTCTGTAGCGTGTTGGAAAGCTTGATGAAAGAAATACAAATTATGTAAGTTTTGTTTTGTAAATAAATGTTGATCTCGTTTCCCACTGTGACTCTCAACCCACTCCTTACTTATGTGTCTGCAGCTTTTCTTTGTCTTTGGTAACCTTTTGACACCCTTAACTACAGAAAAAAAATGCGTATGAGAAGTTGTTCATGGTATGCTGACAGGGAGTGTTACTGTGTAAAAGCAAATGGGTGCATGGGTAGTACTGTGATTATGAGACACCCTCTGCAATTGAATATACCAACAGCACCTACAGTTTACTTTACACTTTTTGCTAGTTATTTTTGTGTACAGCATAAGTATTAAATGTTCTTCATTTAAAGTTATGTTTATAGGTTCCATGAGAGACACAAGAATACTTGTAAGATTTTAGCCATTTGTATTCCATGTTGCAGAGTGTACTTTTGCCCACAATCATCAGTGGTACAGCCAGGGCAACCTGTCCAACTGAGCAATGGCACCAGAAGACCAGGAGATTGTTTCCAGCACTGAACTTATATGTATGACACCTACAGGCTGAATCACAAGGATGTAGGTTACTTTCTCAGTTTACAGAAAACCAATGTGTGCTGTGGTTAACTGGCAGAATACAGCCTGTCTGTCATGAACATAAAAACATCATCTGTGTTTGGTGTCTTTTGAGCCCAGCAGAGGCACTTGATTGTAAATATCACTTTACCAGTGAAAATTATAGATACCTGTTGTTTGTAGATACCAGTGAAATTTTTATAGAAATACCATTGTGTGCAGATACCAGTGATTATTGAAAGAACATGTTTGTACATCTGTAAGAGCTGACAGCTCTCTCGGCATTGTAGTTTCCATCTGGTATCATTTGAGTCCTGAAGAGACCATCTTAACTGTTTGTAGACTTCAATGAAAACTATTGTGGTCATTGTGATAAAAGAGAAGCTGTTGTTTGCATTTCTTCAATACTACCAGGTACGTCTACACTGTAGTTACCTGTACTTTGCAGAAACTAACCTTCTTGTAGTGTACACAGATACAGAATAGAATAACCAAGCTTAAAGAGATTGACAATATGTTTTGTCCAACTGGTAGGTCTACAACTTTGTGTAAAAAAACATGTACACTCAAATATATTCTCTTCAGGTAAACATATTTAAAAAACGTCCCCATGTAAATTCTCAAAAAATATTCCTGTTTTAAACCATATATTCATCTACTACATGCCTCCAGGGGTTATCCATTTATTCTTTCAGTGTTTGTAATGAAGTCCTCATGTGCCTGTCTATATCTGCTGAAGTCAGAATTACTTGAATAAAGTGAATGTCAACAGAAGTGTTCGTGTTTATGTTACTCCTGTACACAATACCCTGAGCTAAAATGAATACACATGAATGCCTTCTTTTCTGTTTGTCAGTTATATTTTTTTGGGGGAAAAAAAGACTTAAGCTTGTGTGGGTTTGCATAATATCATATCTCCATAACATTTCATTATTCATTTTTTGAATAAACATGTCATAGAAGAGGAGACAAGCTGGACTGAAATAGAGAAGGACAGCGTATATTTCTGTAAAAAATCTTCAGTCTGTATGTGCCTTGTGTTAATTCCATTAACTACAGTGAAACTGCAATCTGCTCTCTCTCTTTCACACACACATTGCCATATGTCTTTTATTGATACCAATAACCATTGTAAAATTGCATTCTGCTTTCTCTCACACACATTATCATTGGGAGTCTTGCATTGATTCCTATAATCAAATAAAATTACATTCTGTGTGCTGATTCCTATTGTTATAGTAAAATTACACTCTGCTCTATCTCACATGTCATCAACACACACACAGAGGACTCACACACAAAAAAAGCCACTTTCAATTTTACTAGAGCAATGATAAATATTTTCAAATACTTGAAATGAACAGAGCAGACATTTTTGCTCACAATCTTGATGATGGACATACACACTCTCCTGAAACAACTGACAATCATATGCAACACCACAATAATTCATATAAAAAATAAACCATTTAAATAGTAATGAACAGTAAATAATTCAAACACATTTCCACTAAAAATCATGGAAACGAAAATTTCCTGTCTTACACATTCGGCAAAATCCATTTTGAACAGTACATAATTCAAACACATTTCCACTAAAAATCATGGAAATGAAAATTCCCTACCTTTCACATTAGGCAAAACCATGCAAGAGATCTTAAAATAATAATCCCAATCAAAACAATTTAGTTCACATACAAAATAAACATTACTATGGGATTTGTGGAAACTGCCCACAACATAAAGAGCCGTAACAACACATTTGCCAATGATGAATTTCTACGAATTCAATTTTTAAGATCCATTTAAATATCTAAACCTTTTGGTTCATAATGATTAAGATTGTCTTTTTTTTAACAGCATGTAAAACAATGATGTTCTCTCTCCATGAAATGAAGTAGCATGATCTACTGTGCAATTTCTTGTACATTTAAAAAAATCTGTGCACTTTAAAAAAGCTTCAGTTTGGCCACTACACAAAAGACAAAAAGCATGACATTAGTTCACCTAAAAATGAAGTGATTGTTGAACTGTATAGAAAGAAACAGAAGTCATGAACTTGTAGCCAAAGGTTATAGTCTCTTACTATGTAAAATATACAAGCATGCCTTGCTGAGGACTGTTTGCGCTATACAACTGGAATAATTATTGTCATCAGAGATTTCAATTTCTTATTCAATTCTTGTTTCACTAATATTTTACAGAACTTCTTTTTAAAAAAGGATAAAGTGGTTATAGAGGAGTGAGGTGGCACACATACCATGCTACTCTAGAATCAACTTTGTGAAGGCAGGTCCTAACCATCACTCTAACAGCTTCACTTACCCAAATTTTGAATGAGATTAGGTGTCCACTCACAGATGGATTGAGTGGAGATTGCATGCATACAGTTTCCTGATTCCAAGATGGGAGCTCTACCTCCATAAGAACCAGGCCTCATTTCATAGTGTAAAGCTCATAAACCATAACTTTGCTGAAAAGATTCAATCTGACTAAATGTCAACAACAAACTTTAGTTTATAGCTCTTCAATAAAACTAAATTATCTGTCCTGTATTACTATCATATTCAGCATCTCTTCTGTCTTGATAAATTAAGAAACAAATGCTGCCAAGTCATGCATGATGAAATACTATCACAAAAAATAATCTCTGTAAGGCAGTAATGTATGTGAAGTCAAATATAACAACAAACTGATTACTTTTCCATTTAAAATGATTGCATGATCTCAAGAAAATGTTCTACAAATTACAACTAACACCACCCTCACATTCTTTTAAAAATTTCAGTATTTGTTAAGAAAGAACACATCAACTCCACTGTTGCTCTGGTGTTTTCTTCTTTTTTGTTTCTTAGCTGTGTGATAATAAATTACCTTCAACAAAATTTTTCTTGTGATAAAAAATCAAAATTACTCATTACACTGTTTGGCATAATGGCTCAATAGAATAGCTAATCATAACTTAAAAAATCTATTATGGTAGGCCTACAAGATATGCTCTGCATGTATTGCATGAAATAATACTATGAGCCTATAATTATACTCAATGAATGCAAAAAACACAAACAAATTATGATAGGCTAAACAGAAGTTATCAAGTTTCATAAACAAGACAGACTAATGACAAAGCAATGGAAAATGAAGCATGATGATACAAAAAAAAAACCGAAATCAACAATACTCAATCACTGAACTTAAAAAACATCAATCACACTCAGATTTCAGTGAACAATGAATAAATCCCCAAATCCCAAAGTGACTCCATAATTCAGACAATCAAGTCACAAATCCTTTTTCCCAAACATCAACCAAACCATGGCAGTTTTTAAGTTTGCTCTGAAAAACAACATCAAGAAAGGGGCCAAAGGGAGAAACGAAAAAAAGAACATCCATCACCAGTCAAGACAAGAAGCAAGGCAACACGAATGAACTCTTGACACAAAGCTGTACAGCAGAATCGTACCTCTCTCAGCAGAATGAACAACTTCCATTTCTATATTATATACTGAACGTAGTTTAGCATTTCAAATCTGCCGGCCTTCACGGCAAAACAAGACAAAACATTGTGACATGGTGACTAGAAAAGTGTGCTGCAAATGGCACTCTTTTACCAGCTGTGGTCTTGTTATGTTTATGCCTTGGTTTGATAATCTGGATAAGAAAAAGAAAAGGTCATGACCCTGGCTTTGATTTATACACATGTGAATGCGGAGAATGTTGATAACTCATTTCTCCTTCTTGGTGCCGGAATCCTTGTCTTTAGAGTCAGTCTTCTCTTTCTCCTCACTGTGATCTTCATAACTGCACACATACATAATTTTCAATCACAACCACATTCTCAATTCACTGATTGCAACATTAATTCAACTTACTGTAACAGCGTGAATTCTTCAACATCCACAGGGAAGTCACACAAGGTAGTATCCTCTCACCGTATCACTTTAACATCTACACGGAACAAGTCATGAGAGATGCTGATACAGAAGGCATAGGCATAAAGATGGGAGGAAAAAATCTTACAAACTTGCACTATGCCGATGATACTGTGCTGTTAGCAGACAACATTACCAGCATAAAAAGAATTCTATACAGGGTAGATGAGGCAGGCGAAAAGGCTGGTCTAACCTTGAACACCAAGAAAAAGAAAGTGCTACATATCAAAGGCAAAGACGCTGAAAACAATCATGACACTTTAATCAACTCTTTGAGTACTGAAAATTTAAAACCATCCTCTACCCTTCATTACTGGCGGCGAGTTTAGCGGGAGGCAGTGCGTCTTTCCTTCCTACCGGCTTCCCGCTTTCCTCGCGGTAACGGCTATGTCAGAGCTAAGTCTCTGCTACAGTATGACAGTAGACTGTATGACCTGCGCCTGTCTCCGCTGCCTTGTGGGTCACCCCTTGGGTGGGGAAAGGCTATGGGAGTAAACCCAGACAGAAAATCCCACAGCCGCATACTGCATAAAGGGCACTGACGCAGAGCACTGCTTGTGGTTCTGGCCATATGCTGCGACTTGCCATCTACTGTTCAGCTGTCTGTGTCTCCAATGAGAACAGCTGTCTTACCTTGGTTTGCCCTGGACTTGTGGAGGCAGGTAGAGAGAGTTGCTGAGGCTCTGCTCAAACAACAGCAACTTACATATATAGGCGCATGGCACCTAGCGCCAACAAGTGCTAATATATATATAAAAATATAATGTGACAATCTGTTTCATCCTCCAGACTAAACTGCTAGTGAAGGAGAAGAAAAAAAAGAGGACACAGTAACCACTATTTCTACAATTCATTCTTTCCACCACACTTAGTTTTCATTCAGAATCACTTCCATAATTCACAGTTTTAGAAAGAATGGCATAAGTGATGTCATTTCATAAAACCAGCTCAATCTTTCCATTTCTGTCTTGACATTTTCTAGTTTTCCCTTCTGGAGCATTGTTCTAACATTCCATGTTGCAATTCTGATGTCTTTTAATCGGACAGCAGTAGCCTGATGGCAGTCTGGTATCTCCTGCTCAGCATGAAGTCCCTTACTGGACAAAAGGTGCTACAGTGGAGCCCCTATTTATGTTGTTCTTGAAGGTGTTTTTTTTATGTGTGTGTCCATGATGTACTTGGGAGGATACAATGATGGTTTCCCATTGCCTTCCATCGGTTTTTGTTTGCACTTTCCGCTAGCCTTTGCTGTTCCCACAACTACCCATAAGGCAGTGGACTCTGATATTTTGCAAGGGTTCATTCCCTTAGTCCTATTCTCTCCTGAGACATCCACAAAGCAGTAGTGATTTTCAGGGCTTACTCCCTTAGCCATGGTCTCTCCCGAGACACTCACAAGGCAATCATACTATTTATCCATAGCTAGGGGTTTGGTTCATGGGCACCAGGGCATGTCCACATGCCAGTGGGCCTGCATGCCACAAGTTTGGAAGCCAGACCTTCACACAAACATACAGCATCAGAAGAAAACAAAGTACACAACAGACAGACAGACAGAAAACATGGCACATGTAACACAGCACAAGACTATGTATATGAAGTTAAAAAGAGCAATGCAGTGGGCCATTCAGACACTGACTACAGATCAAAAGGCCAGCACGGCTGTTTAAACCGGCCGCCAGGCGATCACTTAGTTTTCGGACACGGTGCCAGCGATTCGCACGCGAGAGGCGTGTTTTCCTGCTTACCCGCTGCGCTACACGGCCCGTCAGCGGTTTTGAACTGTGAGTCATCGATAGGCAAGGGGGACTGTGTGGCTGCCTTTGTGTGCCGTGATTACTACTGTTTCTACATTTCCCGCAATACTGCTTTGGTCATTTAACCATATATGTAATTATCAATCTTACCGAAAAGTAGACTCTCTCCCCTACACATAGATATCAAACACGAACTGGTTTGTTGCCATAATGCGTAACGGGATTACACAGAAAAGGAGGAGAACGATTCTGAAAATATCGCACCTTCACTGTTTCATGAGAAAAATAAGCCAACTTCCAACAACGAAAACAAGAGTTCACCAGTTATTACAGCAGAAAGAAACACATACAGAGGAAGAGTAAAGTACGTTTTAACAGACTGACTTATCAAACGGATCTTTTTTGGCTTCTTGTGGAGGTAGCGGTGGGTAAATCGAGATCACTGATAACGGCATAGACTCCATTATCTTTCACACTAGCACCAACATTTCACTGATAGTCTTGTATATGGCAATCTCCTTACTGCCATAGTAGGAACGTATGCACACATGTCCGTGCAAGAGTCAAGATTGGGATCACGATACTGAGACGACCATTCATTAAAAAATATGGAAAGACACAGAGAGCGATAGAGAGAGAGAGAGGGGGGGGGGGGGGGGGGAGAGAAAACTTAATACATTTACGAGAACTTTAGGTTCACTGATATTAAAAAGAAATAAAAACTCCTGAATATCATACCCACTTAACTACACTGAAATCTTTCTGCCTGCCTGTCTGTCGCTCTCTCTCTCTCTCCACACATACACAGACACACGCGCGCGCCCCACACACATACACACACACACACAAACAAACAAACAAACACAAATACATGCACAAGAATACTATGTATTTTGCTTAACAATGATAATAATACTCAAAAGTCTTTAATTACTTATTTCATTTATGAAATGCATACACATAAATATCCAAGCAGACAGACAGACAGACAGACAGACAGACAGAAGAGAGAGAGAGAGAGAGAGAGAGAGAGAGAGAGAGAGAGAGAGAGAGAGAGAGAGAGAGAGAGAGAGAAGAGAGAGAGAGAGAGAGAGAGGAATACTTTGCACTTCGCTTAATGTCTTTGGGCCCTTATTGTCTCATGAAATGAGCATGCACACACACACACACACACACACACACAACAATAACAAAAGAAAATAAACAGAGATAATCAACGACTACAACATGAAAAACCTGACTCTGGTCGTCTCAGTACACTGATATTTCAAACGAAAATGTCCAAGGCAACACTATACACAATTATCAAGCACAAAGGAATTCTGCCACAGTGTGTACATGATCAGCGTTATCCAGAGGACTGAAATGATACCAACATTCACTGAAGACTCTAAAGATTAATGAGCTGCCAGAACCAGTAACCACCAACCGCCTCCCCGGCATCCCTGTTTACCTTAGCTGTCACATGTGTTATTACGATACGCTATACGTGGCCCCCGAGCCCCGAAACTTGAAAAATGAAAAACAGCCGTCCTCAACAGACAACATTCTTCTAATGTGTGCCTTTACTTTTATTCGAGAACTGGCAATTGGATTTTACCGGCATTGGAACATTGATCATTTCACGGTCGAAGATTGAAAATCATGTCAACACCGTCTTTCATTCTCTTTCTTCTCTGTGCGTTTAGTTAGACACTTACATGCACGTAACGTGTTGAGTTACATATCATTTTGTTGAGAAAAGTCTCAGCTTTTTAATGATGCACATTACAGACCAATACAAACAAAGCTCTTGAGAAAATTAGTGGAAAACTGAAGTTACTTGTTTGTAATAGTTACTACTGCGCTTATACGGCGTAGCGAGATTGCCGGTAACAAGGCGGAGCTACGAGCTCGTATTTCTAGGTCAGGGCAGCACTCAGTGGGCTTCGCGCTGCTACAGCTGCCGCCGCGGGACGAAACTAAGTGATCACCCTTAAACAGCCGTGCCAGGGATAGGTTGGAGTGTCTGCCACAACAGTGGGTCTGAGCAGACTAGTTCACAGTGTTAAAGATAATGAATGACGAAGATTGTCAATATTTCCTTCATGCATGACTGGCATGGGGACAGTCCCCCCCCCCCCCCCCTCCCCACATGTGCCTTGTTTTTCTAGCTCATCTATTCTGCCTCTGTCAGATGAGTGACATGCCCAAATAAGGTCTTCTACAATCAACATTTACATTATTTCCTGGACAATTTGTAAGTCAGTGTAACTGATTGAATGACTGACTGATTGATTTGGTTCAATTTTACATCAACACCTACTTCAAGTGATATGGCTGACAGGGATAAGCATCCCAGGGAAGTGGGGAAAGGGGGAACCTATCTAATCCTACACTGACACCACCAGAACAACAACGATGTTAAGATGGGACAGTGAGAAGGCCAGCTTTAATGTAGCACATCCCGGGATTCACAGTGTAAGCTACTCTGAATATTTATGTAGGCTACTTGTTCTGTTTTCTGTACTGTTATGGACAAACTGAAAGCATGTAGTGTGTAGTAATAATGAATGCACAATTAGGGGCATTTTCCACATGGTCCAGAAAGCTGAAATCTTGGGGAAAAAAGATTAATTTTTCATTATATAGTGGCTCAGCAAATGAATAATCAGTTCTGAAAGTTTCTTTTTTTTTTGACTCTGTGTGTTGTGCTTTTTTGTGATTTATTCTGTTACCCCTTATAAATGCATGAAATCGATCATATGTGAAAAAAACAAAAGGAGAGAAATGGCCCTACTGAATTACGGTCACAAATGAAAAGGTAGGATTATTTTTATGATAACCAAATAAGAGAAAAAGCATAAAAATAGAAAAGAGATAAAATCCACTAAAAATGTGTTTAAAGAAAAAAGAAGCAGAAAAAGAATCTTACCTGAACATGGTCTTGATGTCTCCCTTGACAAGAGCCACCAACACTGGTAGTCCTATACATGCTGGTACTAGATACAGCAGTGCTGGCTGAAATAGTAAATAAAATGAAATAGATTAAAACAGTGGGCCTATTTCTTGTCCACTTAAGAAAAATTCTCTCAGTAACTGACGGATGGATGGATGGACTCTGTTGATCCAACAGATAAATTAGCACAATGGTTTTCAGTGTTTGGTGCAAGTTCTCATGTGGGATACAAGAGAAGACCAGTTCCAGAGACAACTGCTGTTCCCCCAGCACTGCATGAGATGGAATCTTGCAGC
Organism: Monoplex corrugatus; assembly: GCA_030674185.1. Taxonomy (NCBI): domain Eukaryota; kingdom Metazoa; phylum Mollusca; class Gastropoda; order Littorinimorpha; family Ranellidae; genus Monoplex; species Monoplex corrugatus. Next base: position 70,455,957 of record CM060315.1, on the reverse strand, counting down.
CCCAAGTTCTGTCTGTCCTTTTTCTGTTGAATAGCAGCTGTTCTGTTTAATTCAAATATGAATGTGTCCTGATGTCACCAGCATCTTATTTTGTGGGCAATACCTTCCCAGATAGTAGGTTGATGCGGCAGCTGGTAAGACTGGCTTTCAGAGTATCCCCTTATCGTTAGTGTTTTTTTCCTGTCATGCTATCCTTGCTTCAGTTCATACAAGGGTGTTTATGTAATGCTGTTATCTTCCATAAGAACAACAAGTCCTGTCCAATGAAGCTGGCATTTGATAAGTAGAAACTCAATGGTTGACTCACCATACTTCAAAACTTGAAGTTTGGGCATTTGATCCTGCTACATGATGTTGCACATCTTGCACAGACATGTGTAGTGGAGTGCCTATGGAATTGTACATGTAAGAGTGTGATACTGCCTTTTAAACAAATGCCCAAATCCAAGCTCCACCCCCCCCCCCCCCCCTGATAGGATGGAAGATAACCTCTCTCTGACAAACTGATTCTCTTAAAAGAGACAGATTGAGGCATACTTCTTAAGTTTAGAGAAGTGTAGATATAGTTCTATTTTATTTTTAACTGCATTAAAACTTGACTGAAATTTGGTTACAACTGGTAGGCTTCCACACAACCTACACAATGCTTTATTTTGTGCCTGTCTAGCACAACTTGAAAAATAAAATCATACAATTGAAATAAAATCATACAGTTATAGATCTGTTTTATTTTCTCATCTGCGTGGAGATTTGCAAGGACAAATGTAGTAAAAACTAATGTCATTAACTTTTTATAAAAAGGGAGATTATAGATCAGTTTGACTGACTTGCTCTACCTGCTATTAGACAAAAAAAAACCCATCTGACTACAATTCTGGTAATACAGAATAAAACCATGCAATGCTCTCTGTAACTACTATTCTTTCCACTTAAAAGTGGTTACAGCATCATTTTCACTTCAAACAGTGAAGACAACATTTCCACTTCAAACAGAAGGCTACATGCAACATCGTTTCCATTTCATTTCCACTTCAAACAGTAAACACAAGCAGTTTGTCTGCAATGACATTTCTTCATCAGTTTTAACAGCAAATGATGAGACCAGAAGACAGTACAAGACTATAACTGACCTGTGCATGCTTGAAGACATGCATGACGACGATGGTGGTGAGAAGACCCAGGCAGTAGGCAACAAATCCTGAGTAGAAATATGTCTTCTTGTTGTTCTTCAAACTGTCAAGACAAATTGATCACACTATCTCAGTGTCTGAAATGTTTCACTTGACATACAGAACAAGAAAAGTAAACAATTATCTAAATGATTTGTTTGGGTTCTGAAATGTTTCATTTGACATACAGAACAAGAAAAGTAAACAATTATCTAAATGATCTGTTTGAGTTCTGAAATGTTTCATTTGACATACAGAACAAAAAAAGCAAACAATTATCTAAATGATCTGTTTGAGTTCTGAAATGTTTCATTTGACATACAGAACAAAAAAAGCAAAAACAATTATCTAACTGATCTGTTTGAGTTCTGAAATGTTTCATTAAACATACAGCACAAGACAAGCAAACAATTGTCTCACTGATTTATCCGGGGAGAAAAAAAAGTACACCTATCTGTTATTTCTCTACCCCAAAGAAGCTGTGCAAGACAATTTTGTCAGACAGATTTTATGGCATGCTAAGGAGGCTAAAGCATAAATATTTCCCAAGTTTTCA
>CM060315.1:70411732-70449232 GCA_030674185.1 Monoplex corrugatus | reverse complement strand
TACAGGGAGAGAGAGACAGGCAGATCTTGATCTACACAAAGGAGTAACATTTCAGGTTTCTGAGGGTTCCTAGGCACTGGAACCTGGCCTGAATGAACATGGGATTGTGTTGTGTTGTGGAACCAGAATGACGGCATGGAATCAAAGCCACTAGGTAACGTACAAGTTAGTACAGTAACATACAAACACACACACAAATCTTTAAAACAATGTGTTATTCTCATGTTTTCATCTTTGTTTATTTTGGTTTGTTTTGTGCCAACTTTGTTGTGTCTGTTTTGTCTTTTCCAAATTATCCTGTCAATACAAAACACACTGGACTGCTTCCTCCAAACAATGTGCATGCAAATACACACAAATAACTGCAAGGTAAAGTGAAAATGAAGCAGAAGTGAACATACTGGTCTTATGACTCTTGACTTAGAATACACTACAAAATGAAATTTTTTTAAAAATCCACATTCAACTAGCATACTTACCAAATCAATAACCATACCTAACCTGATCGGTCATTTATCAAAATTTCATGAGCTGTCTATGGCTCTCAAGTGATCCACCTTGACCATCAAGTGGTCCCTATATCCATCAGCTGCTCAATCATTCCCAAAGACGCTCATTCTTCTGGTCCTTGCAGAGATCTTTTACGAGAACCAGAGCAATATATACATGGGGCTGAATGGGCCAGAATCTAGGTTTCTGATTTGGTAAGTATAGAAGTTAAACAGGATTTGAGAAAAAAATCCTCATTTTAACTTCGTATACACCAAATTAAAAACTGCATATAAATGTAAATAATAGAACTGGGGCATGTTGACCCCTGGTTCTAGCTGTGGAGCAATGGACAGACACAACAATGTTACCATGAAGCATAGTCTGAAGGAACTATCAGCTATGGTTTTTGATTGGATGTATATGAAGTTAAAAAGATTTGTGTTTAAATATAATTCTATTTCAATTTCACTGAAATAAATTTATCATTCTCCCCATATTATCTTCCAGCCATTACAATACAAATGTTTTTAAAAATCTCTTTTTCAATAATTTTCTTCGATTTGATTCAGTACCAAAGGTTATTTCAAATTCTCAACAAACCTTCCTTGTTCTGTCCTTTGCCTTGCGTGAAGATCAGATGGTAGTCCAAATTGGGAAAGGAGGCAGGAAGCAGTTTTTCAATGATAGGCCTGGAAAAGAAAAGAAAAACTCTTCCCTCACTCTAACCTTTTTCAATGCAATTTAGACCGCAAGAATGCACCCCCTCACACACACACACAAACTCTCCTTCCCCCCTTACAACACATACACACACATCTTCTACCTGTTATGCACCAGTCCAAAGCAGACATAAATAGGCAACCTGGTGAACTTCTGGCCTATTACAGCCTCCATATCAATTCCTGTTTTGTGAGATTAACACTTACATACCTCAAATATATGCTGAAACAAGTTTTTTTTCCTTTAGAAAAATAATATGTAATCATGTTGATTCTACCTGTTTATAAATAATCTCGATAGAAGCTCTTTCTCACGTATTAAAGTGCGTTCCATCACAAGCCCAAGGCAGTACCTAGTGCATCTTGTATTCATAGCATACTGATGACATATATACTTGTACATTCAAAATCATTATCAAAGCTGATTATAAAACATATCTGAACCAATTACTGATTAATCGTAGCTTATCCACAACAAACACTTTTTTTTTTTTTAAAGATTTCTGATTCCTATAATCAGAGAACAGTATTATGTTAGGCATAATCTAAATAACAAATAGAGCTCAGCAGTTGGCTTTATTTATTTGTTCATGTATTTATGTATTCATTTATTCATTTTTGTTAACCCATTTAGTTCCCTCAGCCCGTCTATCGGCTTCTGTCAGGCTTTTGCGGGAAGCTCATAAAAACTGGTTGATAGCCTGAGAAAGACAAAGGATTAATTTCTTTTTCTTTTTTTTTTAAAGGAAATTATCTGTTATCTGACTTCTCCCATTCCCCTGACTTTTAGCCAAAGATAAACAAGTTGCTATTCACAATTTCTATAAAATAATTCCAACACACAACACTTGTTACTTACCCTGCAATGTGAGCAAGAGCCAAACACACCAAGAAAAAGAAGTAGAATGCCAGTAGCAGATTGATGTACTCTTTTGAGAATATCTGGAATGTTTTACTTGACTGTTACAGTATGAAAAATCTATACAAATCAACTTAGCATGCACACACACACACACACACACGCACGCACGCACATGCACACACACACACACACACACACACACACACACACACACACACACACACACACACACACACACACTTGTTGTAAGACCAGGCACTGTACAAGTCCTTTTTATCATGTTAAATAATCAGAAGAATGTAAAGAGAGTTGGAAATTTGCAACTAAAATTGGAATTACACTTACTAAGTTCTTTTGAGCTAAATGGATATCATATCACAAAGGGGGAAAATAAAAATTTCTGCATGCTAGAAAAAGACAGTCATGCCACTTTATAATCTCCTGTTTAGTGAAAAATAAATAAATATTCATTTCTGACACATGCATTTCTCAAAGCAAATTTCCTTGCAGTGGAGAAGCTAAATGCCCACAGCAATTAAAAACCATTAGTATTGCAATATTATGTGCATATGTTGATAGCTGCAATCCGTAATCTTTACACTATGATAGAAAACAAATAGAAAAATACAAAGAAAGGGAAAATGGTGGGGAAAAGGCAATTACGACTGACAAACATCACTGCTGATTTTTTATGCATGCAATCAATCATTGTGACCTAATACGGGGTCATAAAGTCCAAAGCCTTCAAATGAAGCTTATGTCTGTACACTGAATTGTTACAATAATGGAAACATGAAATGAATTCCCGGAAATATGAGGATGCCAATTTTGACACAGATGTGAGAACAACAACAGTTTATGTGCACTGATGGTCTGGAACTAGAAGGCATTTAAAAAGATTGTTAAAAGACTAGATGAAACGTCAAACACAGATGTGGCATAGAAATAGGTTCCCAAAAGCCCCCGCTTAGGCTGTCCGCTACGTTAATTTGACCTAATTTTAGCCTGTCTTTAATCATCGATTGACTGGTTGTGAGTGAATAAAATCGAATAAAAACTTGATGAAACAAACATTTGATATCTTTTTTATCATCTACCATGTTCGTTTTATTCTGTTTGTTTTAAAACCGAAGATCGATGACTTTGAAAATGTCGTCTATCACTTTCGGAATTTGACGTCTGAAATGGCAGACGATGAGACCTAAAAAGGCGGGCGGTTTTAAATCCCGTTCTATACGCGTACAGCCATTGGACGGTAAAAATAATCACACCAATGGAAAGAGCGCTTTCAGCTCGTTCACATGATATTTAAATGAAGTAGGTCGCTCTAAAAATAGGTTCTGAAAACCCGGTTTGAAACCGGTTCGGACGATTTTCAACTCAAAACAAAGCATCGATCGTTTCCAAAATTATATGTGAACAGAGAGGAACATTTCAGCTTTTTAACCATGTAAATATTCAGCCGATGTGCGGTTTGTACCGGTAGAGAGAGCCGCGAGAAGAACATAAACAAAGTGAGTTTCGAGCGAAGGGCGCTTACCTAGTGACGCGTCAAAACATGGCTGCACTCGATGTATCTGTGACCGACCCAATCGGCGAAGATTCGACTTTGCATCAGCCTGTGACTGATCCACCGAATTTGAATGATCTTGTTGGTAAGTACACTTCTTCTTTTATTGATTTGTAGCTTAACTTCGGCATAAAAGCTTATAATTTTCTGTTACGACCGAGTAAAGTCGATCGATTGAGATGAGAAGCTCTACTTGGTTCGAGTGTGTAACATCGGACTAGAGGGTCTCCCTCATCGCTGGCAAAATTAATTATTCTTATAGCTCCAAACACAAAATGAATGCTTTTATTGCTTAGTAGACATGTTTGACTCTTACTTCAGGTAAATATTTTGCACGAAATTGTAGAGTGCAGCTGGAATTTTAAAAAGGTTTAGTCACGTGACCCCGTTTCAAAACATCGTCTGCTATCGGGGTAAGAATGCAAAGGCTTCAGAATCCTCCTTTCTGTGTCAGTGTGCTATACAAGTCACATAAACTGAATTTATATGATATTCATGTGTTGTATATTTCTTTTCAATTTGCAAATAACTTTCAGGCAGGCTTTAGACATACATGATAACTTGAGTTTGAACCTGATTTTTGACATCACTAAACTTGTTTATTTTAATATAGGCCTACATGTATTAGTTAAAAAAAAAAAAAAGAAAAAAAAAAGACATGTTTCTGATAATGCAAGTTTTGAAATGTGTGTCAATGAAATAGGGAATAGGAAAGAGGGAATAAGTAATCAAATGATTAAGTCATTTATTTAAATGGATACATTTTCCTGTTGTTTAATTATCACATGGATGTCAAATGTGGAGACAATCATTTCATGTTTCAATCTTTCTTTCTTTTACAGGGGACAGCATTTTTGAAGCCCTAAAGGCTTCTTTTGTACCAGGGAAGAAGGGTAGACCACCACATCCCCCCAAAGTTGCCTTGACAAACAGGCTTCTCCTCCAGTTGGAGCTACTACGCCAGACAACACCAGACAAGACCTACAATGATGTAAGAAATAACTGTTTTTCTGTGTTAACTACTGTAAACTCTTTTGCAGAACGGCACATATTTTGGCTTGAGTGATATCTATTGTGGCTTGTGTTGAATCAGTGTCATATCGTTTAACTTTTCTTTCTTTTTTCAGCTTAACACTGCAGTTCTAATGATTAATTAGATTTTTCATATAATCTGTGACAATGGTGACAACATATATCAATAAGCTAAAAAATATTCTTTAATTAATGCAGGCGCTTGGATTTGATTTTGTCGAGATTTTGCGCTGTATAAATGTTGTAATTATTATGTATGCATGTGCGTACGTATGTATGTATGTATGTATGTATGTATGTATACGCTTAGATTTATGTATGTATGTATGTATGCATGTATATGCTCAGCTTAGATTTATGTATGTAAGTATGTATGTAAGTATGTATGCATGTATGTATGCATGTATACGCTCATATGTATGTAGGTATGTATGCATGTATACGCTCAGCGCTTAGATTTGATTTTATCAAGATTTTGCGCTATATAAATAAAATATATTATTATTATTATTATTATGGGTAAATAGGATTTATAAAAGTTTCATATAAAGTTTCTGCACTAATGTAAAGTTTCTGAACTTAAATAAATTTTCTACGCTTGTGATCTTTGTGTCTTTTGATGATAATGTGTTCATGATATTAATAAAAGTTTCTTTTTTCACAGGTCACCCATTGGTTTGCTGAACGTCTCTTCCCTGATATAAGCTACCCTGCTGATCGCATCAAGGGCCTCATCTCTCGTCTCAAGAAGATGCTTGCTGATGCCTCTGCAGACGACATTGCCTGTCAGAAGATCCTGGACAATCAACTTGACTTGGACTTCGTTTCCCCGTCCCTGCAGAAGCTGGGATTGAGGAGGAATATCCTTCTTGCTAAAGAAGCTGTTTCTGTGTCAGGAGCAGATGTCACTAATGTGGTGGTTTTAGACATTGAACAGTTTAGGAAGAGAGAGGATTGTGGGGCTTTTTTCACCGTTCATTGGATGCGAACACTGCTTAAATTGGATGAGGGAAAGGAGGAGAAGGAGAAAGAAAATTCAAGGCTGAAGCACGCCATCAGGAAAATGAAAGAAAGTTATGACAAACTCCTTCGTAAAAAAGGAGAGGATCGCGAAAAGAACTTGGCTCTTTTCCTAGGTCAGCCATTTATTTTGCAAGCTGCTCCTTCGTCAAGTGGGAAGGCTGCACCTACTGAAACTGAAGTAAGATTGAAAGAAGCAGAAAAGAAGATCCTAAAGCAATCTGAGCAGCTTAAAGTAGGGGAAGAGCAGGTAGCAGTACTGAGCTGCACTGTGCAAGATCTTTCAAGGGACAAGTTTAAGCTGGTTGAGGAGATGAAAGACGCAACAGAGCAGCAAACGACTTAATTTAAGTTTACAAGAGGAGGTGAGGACCCTGAAGCTGACAGTTCAACAGCTACAGCCAGAGCGACTACAGCGATTGCAGGACAAGCTGCAGAACTTGAAGAGCGCTGAAAAGAGAGCTGATAAGGCTGAAGGTGACCTAAAAGCTGCAAAGGAGGCTGCACAGGAGGCTTCAGAAGAACATCAGCGCACAGTATATAATTTAGAGCGTGATCTGCGGCGCAAGAAGCAGCGTGTTCAAGAACAAGATCAAAGAATTTCTGCCCTCCAAGAAGAGCTCAAGGTTTTGAATTCTGAGATTTCAGCAGCAAGGGGTGAGGAGAGGATAGATACAAGGGTGAGAGAGGAAGGGAATCGATTTAAGGACAACATCAGAAAAACAGTCTTAGCCCTTCATTCCCAAGCCCACACCCCCACTACCAGATGTTCAGATGTTATTAAGATTGTGGGCGAAGGCATTTTTGATTATAAATTTGGTGAAAAAGACCTCCCAACAGCCCAAACTGTAAGTAACATTTTAGATGAAAGGCAAGTACTCGCAAATGTCCAAATAGCAGAGAAAATTCTAGAGTCATCAAATATCACCCTCCATACCGATGCAACATCGAGGCAGAAGAAGTGCTATGTAAGCCAACAAGTGACACTTGATATAAGTCCAACAGAAACACTGTCATTTGGATTTAAAACAGTCGCCACCGAAGACTCTGCCACACTGCTGCAACTTACCATCAACCAGCTTGGGTGTGTGGCTGAGTTATTTGCAGAATATTCTGAGCAGGTGCAGGATGAGGTTTTCAGACAAATTCTTTCTAAACTTACAAGTGTCATGTCTGATAGGGCCGCAGTTATGAAAAAGTTCAATACCGTCCTCCTTGAATTTCTCAAGACAAAGATTGGCCATCAGACTGTTGTTCATTTTCTCTTTTGCAACGCCCATTTCCTTATTGGCTTGCAGAGGGCTTGTGAGACCACATTAAAAATCATGGAGAAGGAAGTCATTGCTGCCTCAGTCACCAGGGAAAAACTTGGCAGGGACAAGGACAGCAGGTTCACCATCTTTGGCAACTCCTCAGAATCCGCCACACATCGTGTCATTCACCACACTTGTGACCTGGTAGGCCCCAGAGGTGATGAAAAAAATGGGTGCAGACAGGACTGGCTAGCTCATTGTAAAGAAGAAGATGTGACAAGTCTGGTGACAAGCTACAGAAGCAACCGTTTTAATTGTTTCTTTGAAGGTGCAGCAGCTGTCATTTACCACCATGACCACCTCCGCTCGTTCTTTCCATCACTCGAGCACAACAACCTGAAGATAGACAGCCTCAGAGCAGACCTCGAGGACAGTAGGTTGATGGTATTTGTCTGTGCTGTTGCCCTGATTTTTGTTCGAATCACTGGCCCTTACTGGGAGCTCCTTGATAGCAGAGTGAAATACACACAGCTACATCAGTACATCCAGGCCATGGACAACAAGATGAGAAGTTGGGAACAAGACTCTTCTGACCTTCTTAATCCCCAATTTCCTGGCATCTTTGGTGGAGAGTTTGAGATAGCTGGTAAGCGGCAGAGGCTCAGAGATGCTGTAGACAGGTGGGCATCTCAGCACAAGGAAGCAGTCAAGTCTGCGCTCCAGCAGCTGATGCCAGGAATGCGTGATAAGCTCATGACACAACTGACTGACTTTCTACCAGGAAACATCTATGGGGGACCGCCTGCTGAGATGCCCCCTGAACTAGACCATTGCCCTCTGACCAACCTACTAGGAGAAAATGTCTTTGGTGATCTTGATTATGACATTAACAAGGCCCGAAACTCAACCACTCACCAGCGAACATCAACCAATATGCTCTGCCACAACCACACATCTGAGTGGCTTCAAGGGAAGCGGACAGCTGAGGCTGCAAATTTGCTGGCTTTCGGGCGAAAGAAAGGCAAGGCTCTTCGTGCACAGAATCGGGCAGAGGAAGAAGCTGTCATGCTCCGCCTTCGCCAGAAGCTGATTGATTCCAGGGCAAAGAAGCTTGCGAAGGAGGCAAAGGAAGCGGCAAAAAAGGCTGAACTCATTCAGAAGCTAATGCTTATTGGTGGCCCCTGTAATACAGCAGATGATGTTGATAGGCTGGTTAGCCGGCACAGGCGGCAGGATGCCAACCTTCTTCTACAAGCCATCAAGGACCAGATTAGGTACCAAAAGACAGTCTTATTGAAAAAAGGTAGGCTGAGGCTGACAGGACCCTTGAAGAGCTAATCCAAGCGCTGAAGGACCATCTTGACAGTGGAGACACCGTGGAGCCAGCAGCCAGGACACCACATCTCGACGAGTTCCAAGAGTTAGACTTTGGCCATGACCAGTTTCAGCCCCCATCGTTCGAGCATATTGGCGAATGGGTGGCTGTCTTTTATGACAACAATTTTTATGTCGGAACTGTAACCAAGATCATCAGCAAAGAGAAGGCAATGGTCAAGTACCTTGCGAAAAGTGATGTAGGTGACTTATTCAAGTGGCCTAGTGCTGATGATGAAGCAGAAACTGAGAGCTGCTATGTGTTCAAATGGAACTTGGATGTGAACCCTGTTGCGCATAACATGAGGCAGTGGAAGGTGTCAGATGTAGAGGAGATATCCAGAGCGTACCTGTCATTGAAGTGATGTCATTATGATGTCTCCCCATGGTATTGAATTTAAAACATTTCATAAACATGTATGATACATAAAAACTATTGAACAGCTGAGTTGTTATTTGACAATTGTTTTATGAAAATGATTAATTAATGTTTCACAAAATCATTTTGATGTTTTATGCCATGCGGGGGTGCTGATTTTTCCTCAATAACTAGCCACAATACTAGAAAAAAATGAATTTTTAGAATAATGTTCAGATATCTTTCTAATTATACCTGGTGCATAGATCTTTTCAAAACAAACATTTTGATATAAAAATCATGCTTGTATGTCAATTAGAAGCTTAGATATTATCATTTTCAGTTTTGCCTCATCGGCGACTGCGATTTTACAGTTTTTATGGATTTTAGGGGCTTGTAATTAGATAACTAATAAGTGTACACCCTAGAAATAAATCACAGCTGTTTTATATGCTAATGAGAGCTGATCTACCAATTTTCATTGATACCTTGTTGAAAATGAGGGTTTTACGGTGCCTCAAAGTTGCTATTTTGCTCAATTTCAAAAATGTACGCTTTTGACCCTATATAGAGCCGTTTTCAAATTTGAATAACTTTTGAACTAATTGTCATAGAAAAAAAATAAAGTTACCTTTGGAATCAGAATGAAAATATCTTTCTGTTTAACTACTTCTTGATAATCAATTCTGAAATAAGTTGGGGGGCTTTTGGGAACCTAATAGAAATCGGTGCTGATAAGACAAACTTGATGGTCAGCCACAAAACCACCATCACCACTAATATAACTGTCCATGGACTGAAGCTAGGAACTGTTCAACAGTTCACTTACTGGAACCAATCATTATAAATGAAGGATCAAAGCCAGAAATCCTCTTAATGGCAGCACTGTCCAGGCTAAAATCTGTATGTAAGGACAGGAACATCTCCATAAAGCAGAAGATCTGGCTCTTATGTGCACTGGTATTCTTTCAAGGGTGCAACTTAGAAAAAGTAAGAAAACTGAAAGGGGTCCAGGGGCCACAGTGCCCCATATGCCCCCCAGACGCATTTTCAAAAAACGGATTTTCCGTTTCTCTTTTCAAAAAACGGATTCCGTCATCAAACGGAAAAAGTTGCACCCATGTACTTTAGCTTCCTGTAAAGTGTAATAAAGTGTAAGCATGTGAGAGATGGACACTCACAGCAGATTTGGACAGATGAATCCTAACCACAGAAATGACATGTTATTGCAAGATTCAAAACATGAGGTACAGTGATCATATCACCTAAACAAGTGCACCAAACCATCAAGCAGCAAACTGGACCGTATGAAGATCTGCTGACCTCAGTTAATAAAAGGAAATTACATTGGTATGGCCATCTAATAAGGTCCTATGGCCTTGCAAAATCAATCCTCCACAAAACTGTTTAAAGAGGGAGATGGAGAGGAAGAGAGAAAAAAAACAATGGACTGATAACACTGTAGAACAGCAGAGAAACCATCTGCAGAGACCCAGGCTTTGACACACAACTGACATAGCCTGAGGAATCTGGTGGACAGCTTTTTAGTTCAATGCCCCACTGACTCTTCATGAAGTTGCAGGAGAAGGAGAAGAAAGAATAAAGTCAAAGAGCTATTTTCAACACAAAAAAGATTCTATGATTATTTATATTCTCAAAGGCAAAAAACAAAAAACAACAGGCTAAAAGTCAGATTTTATACATTTCTTTCATTGTAATAAATCAATCAATCAATTACTTAATCAATCAATAAACAAATACATTTCTTTCATTCTAACCAATAAATAACTAACATTATAACAAGAGTACAATTTCAACAACAACAAAACCCTATTCCTTTAACTAGAGTTCTATTTCTTTACTAAATGTTGCATATAAAATTAGGTTCAATCTTCATAGCCAATTCTTTACGATCAAATTATCTGCATACCTTTTTGTTTGTTTGTTTGTTGTTGTTTTTTGTTGTGTACAAAAAAGTGGATTTATAAGTATATAACTGACTGAAATATAATGGATGACATGTCATTACTATCATTTTTCAAGTCTTCCAATTTTTCTTGGATGTGTGTATATAAATTATAATACTACAATGATTGCTTGCACAGGCCTAATCTTGTAAAAGAGCCATTTTTCACAAATGCATGAGTGCTGACAGTATACAAATGCAAAACAAATAAATGTCAAACATACAACTATAGGGCATACAACATTAAAGAAGCAATAAATATGAATTATAATAAAATATCTATTTCAGCAGCTTAATCAGTCATGTAACGATGATGTGAAAAAGTGTATACAGTTTTGTACACAATGTGCAAGCTGTAGTGTATGTTGATGCACAGTCTGCGTACTCTGTCTTCTGTGGATGTGCATGCTGTGTGTTTTCATAAGCCACCAAACACTAACAGGGCCTTTAACATGTACACTTGATGTTCTGCGTGTGTAATACACATGAAGGGGAGTTAGGCACCAAAAGGCCTGCACACATGTGGACCTCAAAGACTGGAGAAATTTCCACCCATTACCCACCAGGCAGGAAATATCCAGACATAATTGAACCCAAGACCTTCTGATTGGAAGCCTAAATGTGTTTTACCCATTTGTCCATGGCACCTTTTTTTCTTTGGGTTTACATATAATATGATTTTACATATTATTTCAACTACAATAACATATCAGGATTTCTTCCCTTTGATCATGTAGATTGGGATTTCATTATGAAAGTTTTTAAAGCACCTGGCTTCAGCTCATCTATTTGTCACTGGACTTACGTTTTTATAACAGTATAAATTTGACAGTAGTGGTAAATGGACAGACCTCCAATTCGGTGATTTTTGTGTGCAAACTTTTTTTTAATATTCAAAACAATGACAAGTTTGAAGACAAAAATTCACACAAGGGGAGTCATTCCAGCGTCGAAACCAATCAAGAACTCTTGACTGTAAGTCATGCCAGCTCAGAAACTAAACAAGTACTCTCGACTGGAAGTCATTCCAGCTCAGACACTAAACAAATATTCACAACTGGAAGTCATACCAGCTCAGAAACTAAACAAACACTCACAACTTGAAGTCATTCCAGCTCAGAAATTAACCATTCACATCTGGAAGTCATTCCAGCTTAGAAACTAAACAAACACTCACATCTGCTGATCTAGTAGTCAAGATAAGGTCAACCACACAGTCAACTGTTTGATCCAAGGAAAGCCTCCAAAAGAAATCTAACTGTCACCATCTTCCCATTCAAATTTCAGTTAAAGAACTCTTCTTATAAAAACTGTTTGTGACCCTAATGGGAACATATATTCACTCAACTAGATCTGTCCAATAACTCTCATCAGAAAAGTTCTACATTTTCAGACAATGAGACATGACTAGCACAGATTAAATACAAATTAGCCTCTGATTATGACTAGTAAGAGGCAATCACAGTACCTTGAACACAATGTAGATACCCAGCAGTGTGCCACTAGCAATCAAAGGAAACATGGCAGCATCTTTAGAGGACATGGTTTCTGGTTTCTCCCCTGAATTCTGCAACAAATAAAGCATTTGTGTACTTATCACCTAACCATGATGTGCTTTTTTAACCGTACATATTTAGATTTAGTCATTATCTTTGATATTGTTTCGACAAAGAGGGAGGGGGAGAGAGATGAGGGGAGGAAGAGGGTGAGAGAGGGGTGAGAGAGATGAGAGAGAGTAAGAGTATGTGTGTACATGTGTTTATGCGTTCTTGTGCCTATAATATATGTATTTTAATGCGAATGCCAAAACAATTTCCCACTGTGATGCTTTGAGCTAAATAAAATTCTTGTATCTTCTTGTATCTTGTATCTTGATCAGGAAAAAATGTAACCCGTTCTTACAAAGGGAGGCATAAGCTGATGTTTGGAGATACCAAGTTATCGATATCACTGGAATCAGAATACACGTTAACCCCTTGACTGCTGTCAACATGAAAACTAGAGTTCACAAAGCCTTCTCTGATGCCTACTTCAACATAGAACTAATGGAGGTCTTTTGTCACACGTTTTTAAAAGCATGATGTAAATGGGAAAGAACCACTGACTGATGTTGCCAGTCTCAAAGGGGTTCATAAAGTGATCAGCTTCCCTTTCATGACTCAGTGACCTACACAATTTCAACAAGATAGGTTCTATCGTTTTGTGATAATCGAAACTGGTTTTAAGTAAAATGGCAACGCCAGGACTGTTTTGCAATTGCACATGTTCTAGATGTTTGACAGCACTTGAGATGACTGAACTGAATGTATGATGATTCAGAGGACAATTCTGATGAAAAAGAGACAACAACAGTGGTAATTATCTGCTGCTGGTGAGAAATGTGTGTTGTACAGAGCAGACACTGAAAGTCAGTCTACATACAGTTCAGTTCATTCACACATACTGACAAAGCCAGAGTCGACAGGGGCAACCAGCAACCAACCTCTATAAGTTAATAAACAGTCTCATTATTCATAGAGTCACTCACCACATGCAGGTAGCATTTCAAGTCTGAAGGGGAGGAACAGGTGATAGTGGGAAGGGGTGTGTGACCTGGTCAACCTATTCTAGGCACCTAAGCACAAGTAATAAGTTATAAGTGCTTATTTTTTAGCACACCAGTTACTGGTTGGCCCATATGTAGTCATCTACAATTTACGAACACTTTCAGAATTTGCCAGGAGGGTTGTGTCTCCCTTTGTTTTGTTTCTATGGTGAGCAATTGAATCTTTTTGTTTTTTTGTTTTGTTTTATTGAGAGCCATATTAATAAAATATCATAAAATAAGTTAATATTTTCAAGAAATTAATAACACAAACCATGTAAAAGCAGAACTTGTTATGCCCAATGCATCTTACTACGTAATTTCATGCACAGATTTCCACAAATAAGGAAACTACAGCAGATTCTGATGTACATAATAGTGATACAGCTTTTTCCCACTGCATATGGAAAACACCAGATCTCAAAAAACAGCAGTCAAGGGGTCAATAAACAAGCACAAACAATTTTACTAACAATGTCTAAACATACCCTAGACACATACAACATGATAGGCCGTCTAAATATGTACATGTACATGAGTGATTACATGATACCACACATCTAAATGCATACACGAGTGATTACATGATGCCACACAACTGGTGGTAGGGAGTGCCTGTTGGTACTATACGGAACTGTCATATCAAAAATGGAAGGCCTGGTTAATCAAGTTAAGTCTTTAACTGTGATTTGATGCCCAAAAGGATGGGCAGATCCCTTGTATCAGCCAGTAGTGAGTTCCAAACTGATGACAACAAAACTGAAAGCATGCTCACCAGCTGTATCAACCCCTTTAAGTGCCAGTATATCCAAAAAAAAAAATTTTTAAAAGCTACTACCCCTGTATCAAGGTATTTTCAACATTTTCATTTAATTAATTCTTTTAAAAATTATTTTTTCATCCCACCAAGAAAACCCCATAAACTATACATTTCTTAGTTCAGTATACTATACTCTTTCAACTTAACTCACAGTCAATTATAATGATTTGAAAAATATTATGTAGCAACAAAGTAAAAGTGTGTGTTAGAGACTGAAACAAGGTGTAACACTGTCCAGGTTTGCTTGAGTAATCATCATATCTGTATGCTGACACAAGAGTCTGCCAGATAATTGCTGGTAGATTTGGGTGAAGTGTATCATTGTTATGTATGGAATGAAACTGTCCAAGCACGATGAATCTCTCTCAAATAAACACCAATCTCTCTAAAACACACCCAGTGGAAGTCCTAATGCAATATAACAATGCTGTAGACTTATTTACTCCTTAACTTTTTCCTCTATCACCTTTGCCCATTTGACACCCTCACTATCCCCTCTTGCTGTGATAGCCACTGACTGTCAGTGCCTGCTTTCTTTCAAAAATGCTCAATTAAATTTTGAGATTCAGATTCTTTGCTTTTTTACTCAAAGGCAATAGGTTAAATTAGCAGCAATGCTTTCAGTATCTTAGTCACCAAAGCAAGTAGTGAAGGATGCTCATTCTCAGGTCTGACTTGCAACATCAACATCGAAATATCACCTTCATGTAAAGATCATCATCTCTTTCCCAGTCGTTAATTGAATCAAAGACTCCAGATATAAATCAGAATTTCGAGTAATGAGATCTGGCATTTCTTCAGCCATAAAACCTCATTTTCCTATGATGCGAGTGCTGGGAACTGCATCATTCACCATGTCTTAAGTTGATGAATGGTCATCAGATGTAGATCACATCTCCTATTTCATGGGTGAAACTAAAAGACCTAAAACATCACAAGTACGTAATTAGTATCTAATCATAGAGAAAATCCTGAGCATTTCACTTATATGTTATATGTCACCAAAACAATTGGAAGTTTCCTGCTAAAAATAGAGAAAGTCTCTGACCAAATTTTCGGTCAGTGGCAATGGAGGGGTATGTTTTCATGACCCAATCTTCAGTTAGTGGCATTGTAAGAGTTAAGATTACATTTTCACACCATCAAAAGCTTTTGAGAATCGCAGGAAGCGTGATGGTTGGTATGTGCAGAGAACAACTGAAAGATACTGTGGTAAAGATCCATCAAAATGGCAGTATGCAAGGCTTGCAATTTTTTACTGGCAGTGAGGTTTGATTGGTAACCAATGGAGTTATATAATCATGCCTTCAATTCTTCATGATTAGACATGCAGCACTAGTCTGAACCTTTTGCAGCTGAGAAATCAGTTCTGCTTGTAAGCCATCTAACACACAATTATAAGTCTAATTGTGCAATGATTACAGCAGAAACAAATTGCTTGCACGCTGTTTCAGACAGAACTGATTTGATGGAAGGCTCCTCCTGAGCTCTAGATAAGAAATGTTGCAGGGGTTGCTGATGTGTTCTTGCATCTATAGACAAATTTCAGTAAATCTTAACCCCAAGGAATTTCACAGAGATCTTGAACTATTTCAGGTCTTCACACACACACACAAATGTTTCTTTCTTACATACAACAGATAAATGAATTCTTCTTGTAAAATAGAAGTCTATAGTGCTATTCTCCAACTGGACTCACTGCCTGACATCCTTTGACTCCACACCCTATCCACCAACATTCTGCATCCTTTGACTCTGCACCCTGTCCACCAACATTCTGCACTGCCAACCATGCAATCAAAGCAAACACTTTTAAAACCACTTGACCCCCTCACACTATGCATCAGTTTCCTGTATGAGCTGGTGGACAGAGTGAAGGTGTCAAAGGGTTCAGTTTTTGCAGTTGGTGGATAGAGTGCAGGAGTCAAAGGGTTTATCAGACTTCAGTGGAACACAAAGAACTCGAGCAGTTTGGTGAGGTGACCTGCATCTTTGGTGGGTGTGACATCTTTGGTGGGTGTGCATGCTGGGTGTTTTCATGTTTCCATATGCCATCCATTGACATGACTTACAAGGCATTTTTGTGTGCCTATTTGATATCCTGCACTACACATGTTCCTGGCAATTTGCGATTACAGCCATCTCATGGATTGCCTTGCATAATGACTAATGAAGCTTGCTGACATTCTGGGTAATATGTAGGCAATCTGCGACTTGGTTGAAATCATAGACTGCCTGTTAAGTGTTATAATACTAAGTCTAATAGGGCCTATAGGCCTACATACACATGAAAAAAAAATTAGGTGCTGGCACTGGCAGGTCAGCACACATTCTGACTTGGGAGATCGGAAAGATTTCTATCCTTTAACTAACTGACAGAGATGTCTTGACCAAAAGATGCTAGGGGCACCCGACTGAAAAAGTTCGACGTGACACGTTTGTTAAGTTTAGTTTGTAGGCCTACGATTTTACAACCGGGAATAATATAGATCTATAAACAATAAGTGATAACACAACTAAAATAATACAAAAACAGTCCATACAACACACCAGAACACTTACAACATCTACCATCTGTTACTACCATCATGATCATCGCTTAAATTAAAATCCTGTTACGCTACATCAACATCTGTGAAGTAATACCTTCTGCTCCTGATGGTGTTTCACAGAGCGAAAAGATCCGATGAAAATCGGGAAAATTGCCATAAAAAATAAACTCAGGTATGCAATTGACATTCCCTCAATCGTAGCAGGAACTTTGGCCGTTGCATTTGCAGCGGTTTCGTTCAAGGTGGCATTAACAGCCGCATCAACTGTCACGCTGTCAGCCATGTTGCCGTTTTCGTGAATGAGCCGGAAGTTGTCATCAACTCTACGGTCACACGTCAGCTTTCACTGTGCGCCAGAGAAATTCTCTGAATGCGGATCATATGTATTATTATTTGATACCCCAGAGCACCGAAGTAGAATGATCGTCTATCATGTCTATGCCGCAGATAATTTTTAGAATTCACATCATGCATCTGTTTCGCAAATAAGGAAACAGCTTTACATGAAGAAAAAAGAGATTAGGTTGGTAAATCGTTTTCTTGGAAATTTAAAAAAATGTGCAACTGAATTTAATAAATTAGTCACTGATAGAGCAGCTGATGCAAGGGTGCATACGTGAAATGGGAAACCAGGAAAAGTTATGAGATTTTTTTCCTCATTACGAAAATTCACTAGCAATTTTGAATATGTATTACGATTACCCCGTTGCAAGTCTGTCATTTCACATAGTACGGAGATGCGGGAATAAGAGAAGCAGTCACAGAACCAACAATTAACATCCTCCATGCACGGATCATGCCTTAGCCTGCTGATATACCAAGTGCTCATTTTCCATGGCATTCTTGCCAGTCATGTGTTCTGCGATCCGCATATCAAAATCAAGATCAAGAACTGAAGGAGAAAGAATTCTCAGCTTAACAGACTTCTGACTTGACCTGCTCCAGCTGTTAATAGAGTGATAGACAGTTACATACTTAAACATTGCGGTAGGCTATATTTTGTTTTTGTCTATTCGTTTATTTTGTTGAAGTTAAGCTTGCTTTTCAGATATGGACAGTCATGGCTCACAGATAACGAAACCAGACAAGGAAGACAACAGAAACAAATTCTACTCAGAGTCATTTCCCTTCTATTGGTGTATGTCGCAAAAAAATCTGTTCTTTTTTCTATTAAAACCTTGTGTAAAAACAATGTATTTACTCCGAAAACTAAGTACAATGACCCCATTTGCACAGTTAAACAACAATAAGAACAAAAATCACGAGCCTACTTTCAGTCCTAGTACGACTGGTGATATGTTGCCATGGACAACCAGTTCCGCTTTGTGCGTTTGTGGATAGAGAGGCTATGAATTTCATGTTATGTTCAAGAGTATGTCTTAACTTATAAAGGCCATATTAGGATCATTGCAAAATGACGGACATACTTTGTAGATGGCTCAACGACGAGCTCAGCATTTCCAAGAAAGTTGGTAAGACATCATTTTGTGTAGACTTGGCGTATCTTTTTATTTGTTGTTATGAACTATAAAATGCAAGGAAGCATTCTCTGATGTGGACTATTTGCGCTATCAATGTGAAAGGAATTACTTTTACTAATCTAATGGAATTTAAACATGAACTTCTGCACATCCTAACATTGATTGTATTGCTGAATCGAGGACACATCTCTAGAGTATTTAAGAAAGGCGACCACCATGCTTCTCTGTTCAAACTTGCAAAATGGAGCAGCTGAAAAATTGATTTTTCTACCACACTACAAGTACAACAGAGTGGAATTCTTTTTATAACAACACAATCCATGCTGATTAGGTCACCAGCTTCTGCACATTATTAATCACTGAGTTGACCACCTGCCACCATTAGGTCAGTTAATTCCCCTCCATGTCATTAACTCTGTGCCAGTCACCTGGGCAGATAGTTGATGCAGTCTGACAAAAGATTGTTCTTTATAGTCAGAACAGAAACATCATAGTTTAAGGAACTGAGATAACAAGTGCTATCTTTGGTGTTAGAATTGTAGGAGAAGCATCAGAAGAGGGGGGAAAGAAGTGAAAAGATGCTGACAGTTCCATTGTTTGTCTCTTCAGTAAACAATCAGTATTCTTTGGCCCATGCTGTGTAAGCATTATGAAGCTTCACAGTGTGCATACTATGTTTTTGATGTGTGTGTGTGTGTGCAGGATTTCTATTAAATGTCTCCATAAACCATCAAACACTGACAAAGTTTACAAGATCTTTAATGTTTTGCAAGTGTAACAAATAAACATGTTTCATGAAGTAGCAAGACTATACATGTATACATTGACCTGGGAGATTGGAAAAATCTCCACCCTTGACACTGCATGACAAGATCAAACATAATCCTTCCAATGTCTGATGTCCTAATCACTTGGCTGTAATGCCCACTACAGTGGTTGTAATGGATTACATATTGATTCTTTGGTTTCAGAGCAAGCTACTTTTGCTAAAGAATTTTCAACTGGATACTTGATAGGGGAAGTTCTAAACAAATACCAACTTCAAGATGATTTCAACCAGTTTTCTCAAAGCAGGTAAGTACCAGTTTCTCCTTCCCTGTATCTATGTGTCTGTCTGTGTCATGTCAGTGTGTGTGTGTTGTGTGTGTATGTGTGTGTGTGTGTTGTATGACTGTCTGTCTCTTGTATGATACTATTAAAGTGTAAACTGATACTTTTTGAAGTCATTAATGAATCTGTTGGTATTGCTATCATAGTGTTAAATGTCACTAAACCTGTCTTATTCTTAGGCATGTCTGCACTTGCTTAGTTGTTCTATTGGGCTAGCCCACAAAGTGCAGATAACAACATAGATACATTTACATACATACACACACATACAGTTATATATTTATTCATGTATACATGTATGTATGTGAGTCAGTGACAAAACGTTGTGAAGACATGACCATGTGTTTTGTTTTAGGAAATGAACTATCCAGAAACACTTTTCTTTGTTTGGGTGTATTCTTTTAAATAAATACTACAGTTTCAGATAGATATGTCAGGTTATGTTGTTAGTACTGATCTTTGTAAAAAGAAAACAGTCAAAATTGGCCGAGCCAAAGTGGGACATCAGTTGACATGCCCTGAGCATCAAGTCCATACTGCTGTTGCAAAATCAGGGCGC
Source organism: Monoplex corrugatus (assembly GCA_030674185.1). Lineage (NCBI taxonomy): Eukaryota > Metazoa > Mollusca > Gastropoda > Littorinimorpha > Ranellidae > Monoplex > Monoplex corrugatus. The sequence goes on along the minus strand of CM060315.1, from coordinate 70,429,480 downwards.
AAACTGGAAGATGTGAAACGATTAAACTATACGTTTGTCAGCATTGTAGTTCTAAAAAGATGCACAGACCTCTTTTGTTTAAAGTTGTGTCAAATCTGTAACTGAACTGGGTCGAATGTGATTCACCATATTCAGGAGACATGCTGTCAAACTTAAACACACTCACAGACGCACGCACACTCGCATGCATGCACACGCACACACACGCCACACACACACACACACACACACACACACACACATGCGCGCACATGCACATGCACATATGTATAAATAGAGATATAAATAGATACAGATATCTCTGTATACACCTATATCAATATCTATATCTATTTATATGTATTTACAGACAGAAAGAGAGAGCTTACACACACCAACTTCACTGAGTAAGAGAGAGAGAAAAATAAGCACAGATTAATAGAAAAAAATACATGTGAATGTAAAATGGAAAGAATGGTTCAAAAAGGAAAGAAAGAAGGAGAAGCAAAAGAATGGTGTAAAACAATTGAAGTATTTCACTTCCAGAAGGTGGAAATAATATATATTCTGAAACCAGTGAAAGAGTCCCTGGCTTGTCCAGATACCTTTACAGTATACTCAGTATATCTGTAAAGTTTTTGTATTGCATCTTCATGTAATACTAATGATAACTATGACAGTGATGATATTGTTGATGGTGACAGTAAGCTGCTATAATGACTCATTTTTTGCAAACAGTAAGAACAATACACATGAATATACTTTCACAGGACGGCGGACTCCAAACTCAACAACTTCACACGCTTGGAACCGGTTCTTCATTTGTTGGGGATTCCATTTGACACCAACGTAGCTCGCGATGTGATGACAGAGAAACATGGCACGGCCACTCGCCTGCTGTACCAGCTCTATATTGCTCTCACCAACAAGAAGAAGGCCAACTTGACTGGGGTAGCCATGGAAACTCAACGCCCTGCAGCCCCAGCTAAGCTTAATGCCATTGAGAGTGGCATTTACAAAGAGGTAAGAAAACAGTTGTGTTGGTGGAAAGAAATGTTGATGAATATTTTGTTGGTCATAGTTAAAAAAATTCACATACTGTGCCTGCTTGTATGATTATAAATTACAATATTAAACCTGCCATCTTCCAGTGAGCAGTTGAGCACACTTATGTATGAGTGTATACTCTTCACATTCACCTACAAACACACACACATACACAAACACATACTCACATGCATGCGCGCATGGCACACACACACACACACACAACACACACACACACACACACACACCACACACACACAACAACACACAACCACCACCACACACCACACACACGCATACATGCGCATACACACACATGCACACACCACACACCCATACACATACACACCCTTATATAGGTGTGTCTGTACACACGCGCGCGCACACACACACATGCATGCGCACACACAGATACACGCGCGCACACACACACCGCGTGCGCACACACAGACAGACAGACGCACGCACGCGCACACACACGCACACACGCACACGCACGCACTCACACACACACACACACACACACACACACACACACACACACACACACACACACACACACACACACACACACACACACACACACACACACACACACACACACACACACATATAGCCGTACTCAGACACAATCATACACATGTACATGTATATATACAATTAGCATGCACTGTAAAATCTAGTTGATGATTTTTGTAAAAAATAAAAAGGATATGAGTAAGATGTTGGGGCCCATTATTTCTTTCCTTAAATATGAAGCTGTAACTATTCAACTTTCTTTTACAAAATGATTAACTGAGTTATGAAAAAGAAAAAGATTAACTGAGATATGGAAAAGACACCATTGACAGTTATCTAGTGGTAGAGGTAGAAGTGACATTTTCTTTGGTGGCAAAGTAACATTTTGTAGTTTTGTAATGTTATTTAGTAATTACTCTTAAGCCATGCGTTTGCAAGAAAATGAGATTACTCCAAGAGTCTTAGAATTATGATGTTGGTGTATAATAATACATATAAAATTAACAAGACAGTAAACGTGTTTGCGTATAGCTTGTCCTTCACAAGCAGATACTGTTTTGAAGTTGCTTTTGTAATATACCATTAAACTGCGCAGATTATTTATCATCGGCCTGTTCTTCTTTTTCCTCAATATTATCATTGTTCACCATCTTCATTCTTCTTCTCTGTCTCTTTGTCTTCCTCTTCCTTCTTCACCTTCTGTATCATCTTCATTTGTTTTTCTTTCTTTGTGTATGTTTGTTTGTTACTTATTATTGCATAATAGTGGTTAATCTCTGTTTATGTTTACATTGTACTTTATATACAGCAAGCTGATGAAGATGAGGTAATTTTCTTTTTTCACATGCATGGATCATACAGTATCACTATTTTCAGTGTTACTTGTTAAGTGTTGCACTTTTTTAAGAGCCCGTTGATCTGTTAGCCAAGTTGTTCATAGTCTGTGATTCTTGAATTGGAATTGTTATTTGAAATGGTTTTTTTTTCTTGTTTGCTTATTTGTATGTTTGTTTCTATTTTGAGTTGTTTTACATTTTTTTTCTTGTGATGGCTCTAAGGACAGTAGACTAGATGCATAAGTCTGCTTACTTTCAACATAAATGTATGCACAAGCACATAAAATTGTGCACACTTATGTGGCCCGTTCTTTCAAAATGAAGAAATTGTATTTTGCACATTTTTGTTCTACATACCAGAGAAAAAGTACCATACCAGAGAAAAAGTACCGACTCTGTGGTTTATTTTGATAAATGATAATAATAATAATAACCAATCATTCTTCTAAAGCACTTTTATCCAAACTCAGTTGTACTCACTGGACATTACACATTTTACAAGACATGGGAGTTAATACATACCGAAGCACCAATGTATCACAAACATACACACATATCACTGTACACACATTAATACATGTGCGCAAATGAATATGTTTATTTGTATTCTCTTTGTGTTTTGTCTGTATTTCTTTTTTTTGTCAGAATGGATTTACTCTGTGAAATTCAGGTTACTGTCCTGGATAGATATATTCATATAACAAATGATTAGCTATACTAACAGTATCTAACCTTACATACACATGTACCTTTCTGTCATATATACATACATGAATATTTACATGATGCCACATGATTGGTAGTTAAAAGGACACCACTTTTGTTTCTTTACCGTAAAATTTTACATAGATATGGTATTGTAAAGCCTGTAAATGCAGAATTGGCCATTTTGAGAAAACAAGCTTCAAAGATATTGATCACACACTGAATAAAGTCCTTAGCAAAAGGGTCTGAATTGCAACAAAACTTTCGAAAACTTTGCAGTGAGTTAAAATACCATATATACTTGCCGTTTTCTTTGGTATACTTTGTTGATTTATATTTGGTTGTCAAAATTGTATGATGCAGGCATCAAAAAATAAACAAAAACAAAAAGCAACAACAGAAGAATAAGCACTAACAGCGTTGATTTTTATATAAAATTGATTCTTTAAGAATTTTTCTTTAAAAACAGGAAATGGTAGCATGAACAGTTATGCACCTAATAATGCAAAAACATCAGTTTTCATTGTCCAGTCCCCGTTACCTTTCTGGGCCACAAGTGCGATTCAGCTGGTATGTGAAACATATCAGTTATCTTATGAAAATGGGTCACATATGTATTTTCAGATGACCTACACACACACACACACACACACACACACACACACACACACACACACACACACACACACACACACACACACACACACACACACACACACACACACACACACACACACACACACACACACACACACACACACACCCCACAACATACACATACAAAACACACACACACACACCTCTCACTCACTCACTCACTCACTCACTTGGATAGATATGCATGCAATGTTCACATGTTTGCATGCATGTATGCATATATGGATGCACACATTCTCTCTCTCTCTTTCTTTCTCTCTCTCTCTTTCTTTCTCTCTTTTTCTCTTTCTCTCTCTCTCTCTCTCTCTCTTCTTCTCTCTCTCTCCCCCACCCTCTCTCTTACTGAGGATCATGCACTATACTGATTAAAAGATAAAATAAAACCATGTTTATGATACCTGCCCATGCAAAGCCAGTGGTTTAAGATGCCTTGTGAAAACCACCAGGGTTGCATCTCCTCATCCCTGGTTTGTGTATGGGTAAGTGGCCTTCTTGATAAACCATGTGTCAGCATCAGTGTCAGTGTCTCTGCCTCTGTAAATTAAGCCTCAGTTACTCAGTTGTTGTGCATCAGGTTCACATGCCAGTGGTTGCAGATTTGACTCTGGAGTGCCCTACATTAATTGGCCTCCCTATTGTCCCATCTTAACGTAATTTTTGTTCTGGTAGTGTCAGTACAGAATTAGGTAAATCCTGTTCTCTTGCAATGGATACAAACAGTCAGAAGGTTGAAAACAAGCATCAAATTAGACCTTTTCAGTTGACAGAATAAACTACAAAACAAAACAGAGGAAGACTGTGCTCTTATCAAGAAATCTTAAATTAAAATGTAGCTGTACACAAAATGAAATGTCACCTGCTTTTGGAGACAATGACCTTTCCATTGAAGGATCTAAATATGGACAGAGCGCTCTTTGGTCACTTAGATTGCTCCTCAAGCCCCAGCATCTTTTCTTCTGTCGTGTTAAAGGTCTGTTTTGTTTGCTCATTTTCATCTGTCTGTCTGTACTTGGGGCAATATAACGTATGGACATTTACTTTTCTGAAGATTATGATAAAGATATTTTGGAATGTCAGCCAAAAGTGTATTGCAATAGTCAAATTGAGATAGAACAAATGCAAAAGCAAGTACTTAAGTGGCATCAATGGAAAAGTAATGACAAACAGAAATAAGACAACGAGAGACAGAGATGGACAGGAAGAGAGGCCGATATAAACAACACTTTTATTAACTATTCATCCATGAATTTTCTTTTGACTTTTCTGTCTTTTGATGTTATTGTAGTAAAGATTTGTCAAAATTGTATTTTGTTTATATACAGTTTGATTATTCTTTATTTTTGTTTTATATATTCATATATTTATTGGTGTATCATATTTTTTGCTGTCAAGTATACATTATCAAATCTGTGATGCTTAGATGTTATTTCTCTTTCATTTTATTCACATTACAGCGGTTAAAGCACATCACCCCTCGTCAGACAGACTTGAACCTGGAGCAGGTTGCGTCCCGTTTCCATGAGCACCAGATCAGGATGGAGGAAACAGCTTTCGAGGAAAGGCTGCTAGAGTCAGATTCTCGCCTTAAGCAACAGCAAGAGCAGCGTCAAGCTCTGCTGCAGAGAGGGCGAGCACTGCACGCTAAGCAGAGTGAGCTGGTGGCCAAGTTAAAGTAAGTTTGAAGGAGCTGACACACAAGTTGTTTTACCCATACAGTTGAACCTGTGCAGTCAGACCTGTCAGTGTGAAACAGATGGAGTGCTTTGTGATCCTTTTGGAACAAATGTGAAATTTAGACCTGGGAGTTTCGCTGTTTTGCTTATTGGGTGTTAGAAGCAAGTACGAAGAAAGCACAAGATTGTCTTTTCCCGATACTGGTTGTTTTTGTAATTTTTGCTTTGGCTATTTCAAAGAACATCATTTACTTGATACAGCTCTATCAAATGTTTTGTTTCTCAATCAGAAAATTTCAAGGCTTCGCTAGAAGATGCCTTTTGCACAATGGGTGTCGACTCAATGCTGAGCATTGATTGGCTGGATGATGCCAGCTGTCTATTTGGAATAGATCATAGTGTGTGTGTGTGTGTGTGTGTGTGTGTGTGTGTGTGTGTGTGTGTGTGTGTTGTGTGTGTGTGTGTGTGTGTGTGTGTGTGTGTGTGTGTTGTATCATGCCAATTTCTTTCATACCTGTGGTTTCAGGGCAGCTAAAGTGCACATTCCCCAGGCACCAGTCAGGTCAGGCAAGACTCTGCAAGAACTGAAAGCCTTGAGACTCAAAAGAGATGCAGAGGTAACTTTGTTTATGGTCTATCTTGTGTTTCACCTGTATGCCATTGTCCCCGCACAGTCACCTTTGGCTTTCCAATACACCTTGAGACCTGCTGAAACTGAGCTCACATAAGAGTAAGGTATAAAGGTTACAGAAACTGGGATGCTTCTTTTTACAGTGCTAAGATGACATACGAAAATAGGAATCATAGTGACGATACTGTGGATTTCTGTTTTAAGATTGAGACTTCTGGAAGGGCTGTACGCTGTATATCCTTTCATGAATTATCCTGGCATCAACCAAGCCAGTGAGATTCAGTCACTGGTGATGTAATCAGAAAATTTGAGTATCACCCTCATTGACACATCCATGAAGGGGGTGAGACTCAACTCCCTGGTCCCAGTCTTCTTCATGAGCCTATCGTTCAATCTGTTTTTTTATCCACCAGCTTCCTGTTGTGTCCACCAGCTTCCTGCAGGAAGGGGGAGGGAGTAGTGGGTTAGATGTGATTGAAAAATCCCACAACGATAAGAATCAGTAGGGGTTGAATCTTCAAACTCCCAGTGATCAGTCCATTGTGCTGACCATTTTGCCATGGTGACCGCTCCAGACAGATAATTTTGTGTGTAAACTGTGTCTGATACCATGTCAGTGTAGGATTTGCCACAGAAATGTAAATTCAAATGAGATTTCTTTAAACTTAGAATTAAAAGAAATTATTCGGTTTAGCAGATAGCTCTGTAGAAATGTAAAATGGTGTCAGATTTAACTCAAAACTGAAAGTAATCATTGAATCATTGAGCAAATAGGTTAAGTCAGTCATTTTTCTGTCAGTAGACATTCAAATATTGAATCCGTTGTTCAGCTGTCAGTGCATTTATTCATTAGCTTAGTGACTGATTCCTTGATTCACACATTTTCTTTTTCATTCGTCCACCTTGTTGATGTTCACTTCAGTGCCTTTTCGTTCATTTACTTGTTTTATCTAATGATCTTGTCCTTCAGTGTGAATGGAAACAATGTTTTCAAAAGCTTTTCTTTGTGTGTGTGTGTGTGTGTGTGTGTGTGTGTGTGTGTGTGTGTGTGTGTGTGTGTGTGTGTGTGAAACTATTTTCAGGAAACAATGACTTCCATTGCCAAATTTGAACAGAAGTTACAAATGATAATGCCTGCTGATGATGGAAGGTAATTTTGTATTGTTCATTTACTTGCCAAATAGTGTGTATGTATGTGTGTGTGTGTGTGTGTGTGTGTGTGTGTGTGTGTGTGTGTGTGTGTGTGTTGCGTGCGTGCCTGCGTGCCTGCGTGCGTGCCTGCATGCGTGCACGTGAGGATCATCAGTAAATAGATTGTCTATAAAAGTGTAAAATGTAATGACCAGTACCTTTATTTATTGCTTGGATGTAACATCCTCTCTCCTGAGGGACCAATTACTACCTGTTGGAAAAGTTTGAAATGCCTGTTGCTAGGCAACCATTGTTGATATGTTGTACCTGCCAAGCCCCCTTCCTAACAAGATATCTTGAGTTGTAGAAACGTATACCTTAGAGGGATCCTTTCAACTTGGGGAATGGATCAAAGTCTGGAGGACTCATATGTGGAGAATATGTCAGATGTTGCAGAGCCTCCATTGATATGACATAAGTGATGTTATCCTCGCTACTTTGTGGCAAGATGTGTTGTCACTTCATATCAATGGTGAATCATTTTGCGGTGTTACATGTTTCTTTAGATGGCAGTACTTAGTGTTTTCATCAGAAACATCCTTAGTAGTCTTGATTAACAGTGTGTCCCATTGGATTGCAGTGTGCCTTCAGAGCACCCTTGTTATCATAGACATTTCCTCATCTTCTTTAAATTAAATTGCTTTCTTTTGAATTAGATGGGCCCCTTGAAGAGGCAAGAGTGTACCACCCAGACGATTGTCTCTTTAACCCTTTCCCATTTGCAGATTCTGCTCAGAAACTCTTCCTAGTATTCGGAGATTTTCCTATGTTTTTGAAGAAAATGTAGTTCTGCAATTTGACAGAGCACCACACGATTACTATTTATCATAGAGCATTCACATTTGGCAAACTTATTCATGAGATGTCATAGTTTGTTATGTACCCCAGTATGTGTGTCCTGCCTGCTTGTGTCATGCTGCTGTCCCCTGTATTGTCACCAAATCAAGGTAAAATCATGATGACATCATGCTGTTAGTCCACAACTAGCCTATAACATACACAGTGGACATATGTGAGTCACAAACAGCACATATGGTCCTACCTGAACGTGTCCGCCATCGTATCCGCTGTCATAATACTCCAATCGAATATGTACACTTGTCACAAAATGAATGTCACCAACCACTCAATCATTATGTATCTGGCGGTAGTTATAGCACACAATGTACAGTATTTACAAATATATTCACATATTTACACATCCACACTATGTACAAGAATGTCGGGTGTCTATTCAACATCAGCCACCAAGGTGGCTGTCACAGTAAACTGTCACAGCTGAGTGTCACAGCAGCTGTCACCTGTCACCAAACATGTCATCATATTAGGATGTGTTATCTCCCTGACTGGGCTGGCCCACCAGATTTTGTTGGTGGTAATCCCTGAAGCAGTCCCTTTTGTGATGGCACAGGGAAACTTGACAGAAACTGCACATATATGATGTTTCCACCTGTCCACCTTTAGCTGTGCGTCGCCCATTGATGACACATTGACGACAGACTCTCTTGCAGCCATCTCTCTTCACTAGCTTGTGCTGGTCGATTGTCTGGAAGGCAATGGGGGGCTGTGAAGATGGCTTCCTTTTTGCTGCAACCTTTTTTCTGCAAGTGAAGCCTCCTCTAAGCTGGTCGACAAGGTCAGAGCGAAAGGCAAAGTGGTCGTACCTCTTCTTGACAGGTGTGACATGTGCTGATTTCTCCCAGGTGAGAAACGCATTGATGATGCAAAGATTGATCATTGAGTTGAAGATATATCTCCACCACTTCTTGTTTGCATGGCCCACAGGATAGTAGGACAAGTGTTGATCACATTTGTCCACACCTCCCATGAGCTTGTTGTATGCAGCAATGACAGTGGCCGTCTCTTTTTTCTTTGCCATCGTTTTACCTGGGGGCTGGTTGGTGCTCAGCATAAATATTTGGCGCTTGTCTTTGTAGACTGTGGCCATCAGTGATCCCTGCTCCATCTGCAGCAGATCCCCTTGGTTGGCAAGTCTTGCTTTCTTCACCTCCATTGGCAGTCCTTTCCTGTTGGGCATAACTGTCGCGCAGGCATATGTCCCCTTGGCACGCAGATTTTTCAGGAGGGGCACAGAGGTGAAGAAGCGGTCAAAGTATAAGTGCCTGTTCTGGTTGAAGTAGTCAGAGGCCAGTTTGTTGACGACTTCTTCCCCCAGGCTGATACTGGTGTCCTGGCGACTGTGACGACCGGTGTAGACGTCAAAATCCACACAGTAGCCCGTTTCTGCCTCACATATTTGCCACACCTTGATGCCCCATTTTGTTGGCTTTCCTGGCATAAACTGCTTGAAAAATACGCGTCCCTTGAAGCCTATCATGGATTCATCTACACTCAAGTCACGGCCTGGATTGTACTGTGACTTGAACAAGGGCTTCAACATGTTGAGAAAGGGCCTAATTTTGAAGAGGGGATCATAGTCAGGGCTGTCACGCCCAGGTGTGTTGCTGGTATCTCGCAGGTGAAAATATTGATTCAGCTTCAAGAACCTTGTTTTTGGCATGACAGCACTGACCCATGATTCAGAAAATTTGTCGTCTGTAGACCAGTAGAGGTGCACCCTTGGCACAGGTTTCATCCCCATCATGATCAGCATCGACAGGTAAGCTTTCATTTCTGCTGGTGTTGTGTCTGACCATAAGGGGTCTGTGGCTAAGCCCTTAGCAGCGATCTTTTGCCTGGCGTAATTATTTGTTTCATCAGCTGCTGTTTGAAAAAACTGCTCAGGTACAAATAAAAAAAAATAATCCAGTGGTTTGGCATCGAGAGGGAGAGTGTGAGTGGGGCCAGTTGGCAGTACGAATTCATTCACTGCGACCGGCGCGCCTGCACTTCGCCACGTCGTCTGCAACGATGCCAGTGGAATGTCGTCGTCAGGGTCACTTTCCTCTTCACTATCTTCTCCAATTTCATCTCCATCTTCAGCTACTTCAATTTCGACATCAGATTCGTTGCCTAAATCTCTTTCACACTCCTCCAGTTGTCGCAAAATAGCTTGCGTTTCCTCATCAGTGTAATCTTCGAACATTTCTTCTTCGTAAATGGCAGCCATTCTCAACACAAAGAAAGCGTGTGAATGAAAAGGTCGGACGCTGACCGATATCTTGTAAATGAGGCGATGTGTGGTACCAGACTCAGCATCATTCTTTCATTGGTTTATCCTGACTTTCGCGGGAAACTTCATTCATGAGGTGTGTGTAACCCCTAGTGCTTAGAGCGTGATGGAAATTCCCCACCAGGCCTAAGTAACGGGAGGCGGGCTGCGGCGGGTGTAAATAAAAAGCGGGGTTTCCCGGCCGGCGGGCTGCGGCGGGATAAAATGGGAAAGGGTTAATTCTGGCTCATAGCTTCTAACCAAGGTTTCGTTTGTGGCTACTAACTAACTTGCAGGTCTGCAGTTACATTGACCTGGGAGATCAGAGAAATCTGCATCCTTTACCAACCAAGTGATATCCTGGGTCTAGTTTACATATTCTGGAAGTCAAGAGTTGAAATCACTACTTTCTGCATCCTTGACTATATACAACATCCCATTTAAGATGTGAAAAATGCTCAAAGCTGACACAATTTTTTAATCTGATCTGTCTGATGTATGTCCTTGTGCGTTTGGACAAAACAAGAGGGTTCTCTGTCTGCAAACAAATATATATTGTTTTGTCAAGTTAGTTTCTCTTTTTTGAAGGTCTTATATGGATAGTTGAAGATTTAAAATGATGTTTGATGATAGGATTATGGTGCTTTTTCATAGAGATGAACATAACTTATACCATCTTTTATTAAAATGATGTTTGATGATAGGATTATGGTGCTTTTTCATAGAGATGAACATAACTTATACCATCTTTTATTCTTTGTTTGCAGCTATTCATTGTTTTCATTTGCATTCAAAATGAGGTTGGAGAAGGATGTAGATTGGGGAGGTGCTCTAGTACATTAATCAATTCTTTTTTCAGTGAGGAGCTTGATGTTGCCTACATCCTGAAACGAGATGATGAAACAGGAGATACTCTGAACCTTATCAAAGTGTCTTCCAATGATGAGTACATTGGTAAGATCCGCAAACGTCTCAATGACGATGCATCAGCCAGGGAACAGCGAGAAAAGCGACGTCGGAAGGTTTTAGGTGAACAGATGGCATCACACCAAGGACAGGAGGTTAGTAGTGAAGATGATCGAGGCTAATCTTTTTTTTAAATTTTATTATTATTGTGTTGTGTTACAATTAATTACAGTGCATTTTGATTGTGGTCATTTTCTTCAGGTTGGATCGTTTGTTACTGGATATTTCTTTGCTTTTTTTACCTGTCATTTTGTCAGCATGAAATGTTGAATGCTGTCCCTAGGTAGAATTGATTAATTATAATTGTAGAGATGATGATGTTGACATAATGATGATGATGTTCATGATTATGAAGATGAATGATTATGGTACATAAGACAGACAGACAGACAGACAGACAGACACACACACACACACACACACACACACACACACACACACACACACACACACACACACACACACACACACACACACAACACACACACACACACACACACACACACACACACACACACACACACACACACACACACACACAATGATCGTAGAATGTGTCGACCTTTGAAAATTCAATGTCAGAATTCATTTTTTCAAAAGATCCATTTAGATCAACTAGTCTATATAGTAAAGTTTTTGTTCACTTGACAAACAGAAAGGAGGTTGAAAGTAATAACATTTTAATGTCCGGGTTTTCTCAGGAGGCTCGTCGAGAAGAGATGATGGTGAGCCGACTTATGCGTCAGTCGCAACAAGAACGTCGCATCTCTGTGCAGCTGCTGCAGACCAGGCATGAGAAAGATGTTATCCGGAACAACCGCATCATGCGAGAACAGCAGTATCAGGAGAGACGACTGCGTGACTTTGAAGATGCACTGAGCAGAGAGGCGGTCAGTAGTTGTAGTCTCATTAGAAGCATAAACATCATAGAAATAACATTTTCCCCATTATGGAACCGGGAGCATTAGTATTGTGTCTAGTAGATATCTTTTAGTGATACGATCTGATGATTCCATATTTCTTGTTCTTGTTGTTTTTGTACTACTGCTGAATATTCTATAGAACAACTAAACACAAGCTTTTTTACTGTGAAAGTGTGTTCTGACCAGCTAGACGACAACACTGTTGTATTTTCTGATTCAGTCAATCTTGGCATTGTTCTTGATTCTCAACTCTCTGTGCAGAAGTTCAACACACAGACCTGTCAGTATTGTTACTGTCAGCTGCAACATTTCTGTTCTGTTTCCCATTATCTTTCAACTTTAGCAGCATATACACTCACGACTTCTTTTGCCTTGTCTCCTGCCAATTATTTTGACTCTCTGCTGTCTAGCTTGCCTGCTTCTTTTGTCACATGCCTCTAGCATATTTAGAATTCTCCGGCCCATTGTGCCCTTTATTAAATGAGGCATGATCATGTCACTCCCTTGCCTCACTGTCTGTACTGGCTGCCTGTTACTCAAATAATTTCTTACAAAATCAATACATTATGCTACAAGTGTATTAATGATATTGCACCTGTTCATACTTGTGATCATCTCTGAATGTACACCTCTGGCTGACCTTTTTGTTCTACTTGTTTACAAAGTCCTCAATACAGATGTTCCACATTCAGTCACCACTCCTTTTCTGGGTCAGGTCCATACATCTGGAATGAGGTTTCCCTGCTTCTTTGACAGTCACATACTCTGTCTTCCTTTAAGTCTAACTTAAAGATGGATTTTGTTATCCAGTGGTGATTTTCCCATTTACAAGCCCACTGCTTCGTCCCATTCCCACCTGTCCTCTCCCACCCAGTATGTATGTACTTTGTTCCTTTAAATTAAGTTTTTGTTTATTTTGTGAGTGAATGTTTTAATGAATGATGAGAGTGTGCACTTTGATTTGATTTGTATATCACAAGTTTTTTGCTTTATGATTATCATTATCATTGTTAAAACGTTGTTGTTGTTGTTGTTGTTGTTGTTGGTTTTGTTAGTATGGTGTCAAAGCACTTTGATGGTTTCTTACATTCAAACGTCACAAATGCAGTGTGATGGAGGGATCTAAAATAATCACAGCACAGTCACACCCGTGTGCTTTCTGGCCTGCGCACACTTAAGATCCCATGGCAGTTGAAAATCGTGAAGAGCAGGGCTTTCACCCAGCTGCCCTGGTATAAAACATTGGAGAGAGATGGGTTAATTTCCCAGGTCCCTCCCCTTGAAGGCTAATTAGCCTTCTTGCCTTTCTAAAATCTTGATAAAAAAAAAAAGTTCAGTGGTGCTGCACTGCAGGAGAGAGCAGCCCGAGATTCACATGGTAAATCCACTGTGACAAAAGAAATGAATATGAATATGAAACATGAATATGAATAAGCTGAAGCATGAACTCTGTAGTTTGGCAAGACCATGATGAATGTTGTTGTCTGTCCTTTTGCTCACCTGTTACTTAACTCACCAGGAGTTGGCACGGCTGAACAAGAAGGAGTACAGGGATCAGATTCAACAAGAGCAGGAACAGCATGCCAAAATCGCTGCTCAGCGAGCTGAAGAACGCTATCGCCGTCACTATGATGCCTGCTATGACATTATCGGTCAGATAGCCGACTTTGCCTGCAAGGTGGCAGAGTATCGTCAGTTGACTGAAAAGTAAGCATGTATCTTTTGTTTGTTAGAGATTGGAATGGAAGATTTTACTTATGTATTTTGACAGTACAATACAAATGGGTTTTTATGTGTGTGGCCATTATTTTTTTACCGCTCTGTTAAAGCAGTCATATTGTGTTTTAGGGAGTGTGCATGCTGGGTGTTTTTGCATTTCCATAAACCATTTAACACTCAGATGGTTTACACAGTTTTTTACCCTGCATACTTTATCTTCTGCATGCATATACACACGAAAGAGGTTCAAGCATTAGCAGGTCTGCATGTGTGTTGATTTAAAGAGATTGGAAAAATCCCTACTCTTTACCTACAAGGTTTGAACCCAGAACTTCAAACTGAAAGACCGGTGTCCTGAAACTGGTGGATAGGGTGAGGGGATCAAATTGTTTTTGTTTTGCTAGCATGGTTGACAATGCAGGATGTTGGTAGACAAGGTGTGGGAGTGAAAGCGTTAAGGATGTGGAAAGTAGAGCAGTAAGGGAAAGGACATCAGTGCTGCTCTCATAATGCTGGCCATTTTTATGGTACAGATGATCACACTGAAAAAAGTTAACGAGTTGTCACATGGTGGGATTGTACTTACATGTTCATAACAATAGACACATTGAATCGTATGACAAAAGGCATAGAAGCCTGGTTGTTGCCCAGTCTGACTGCACGGTTTGCATGGGTGTGAATCATGCTGGAGCAAAACTTCGTGTATGTGGCCTCTAATTTACTGAGCTGTGAATGAGTAACTGACTTTATTCAAAGTTGGAAATGATGAAGCTGTGACAGGGAGGAGATGGGTGCTGCTTTTATGATGCTTACTTCCCTACTCTCTGTGACACCAAGGGTATGAGATAACCATTACCCTTTTTTTAGCCATAGCTTAATCTTAAGTATTCACAACATGCATAACGAACATCAGCCTGTTTCGTCTGTCCACAGTAATCTGCCCAATAAGTTGATGAGGGACTGGACAGCACTGTTTGCCAGTGGATGTCCATTGTATGAAGGTGCCACAGAGGAAAGCACAGAGGTCACCATGGAACAGAAGTTAGAAGAAGAACGACAGGCATTGCTTGATCAAGGGGACTTTGGGGAGTACAAGGTATGCAAACTCAGAAAATTGTGTCCTTATAGTCAGTTTAGTCCATTTGAATAAGGTTCATGTTAGTTCAGTTTTCAAAGAACTCTATTGTATCTGATTGGCAATTTTTGTTACATCAATCTGTAATTATCTGTCATCAGCAAATCTCAGTATATAGTCACAGTGTTCATCTGCATTATTTGTTTGAGTTGTTGTATAGATAAATTAAAAGAGACGTAAATGATTGTTAAAAGAATTTACTGCAAATTCTGTTGTGGATTGCTAAAAAAATGTACTGCCACTTAATGCTTTTGTGACAAAAGAAAAAGCTTCCCGTCAGTCTACTTCCAGCAACAGTTACGTCTTTAAAAACTTGTTTTTCCTATAAGGGTTACTAAATTAAACATTGAATCTGTGTGCATATTTCCATCAATACTAAAAAGAAAGTAAGATTGTGTTTTCAGATAACCTGATGTTTGTGATAGTGATGCATTTTAACTTCCACAATTCTTCCATCCTTTCCCAAGGTCTTTTGACCTGTCAACACTTCCAGGCCAAATGTCTTTGTTTCCAAACAAAAATCACAGCTACGGTCCATTCTTTTAAAATGATGTTAGTTCCTAGAATTCTATGCACAATGCCAATTTGAACCTGCTCTTATTTTCATTCTTGTATTTTCTGAATTTAATGAATATCTTTTCCATGGAATGCTTGTTCCCAATTTCTCTGTTTAGAACAAGAATTTGAAAGGGTATCATTAATTGTTAAAAACATCATAATATAGCCATACTTTTTTTTTTGGTATGGCGTAAATTGTTTTCAGTATGTTAAGAATATTGTGTGCATGTCCATTTAGCCTGTTGAGTTCTATTTCCTGCATATATTTCTTGACTCTTTGCATCCATTGTAAATTCACATATGTGGTGTATTCTCAGTAAAAATCATTATGTGTCATAAATGATCCATTATCATTTAAAAGATGTGCAATGCAATAAACTAAGATGTGCATTTTCAATTTTGATTTTTTTTCCATTAAATAGAATCAATTGTGAAAGTAGCTCTGTCTCTTTGAATTTTAATTTTTTCCATCAAATAGAATCATTTGTGAAAGTAACTCTGTGATTTAATTTCTTGTTTCTGCTGAAATTATTATTTACTTTTAAAATGTGTTTCCAGAATAAAATTATAAGGGGAATTAGTTTGGATAATATCAGAGATTTTAATTCTGCAATTACTGTATACTTTTAAAGTGTGTTTCCAGAATGAAATTGTAGGTGAATTTGTTGGGATAATAGGGATTTTAATACTGCAACTCTTGTTGACTTTACTTGAATAAGTAAGCCTACAGAATACATTTTATTTCGTCATATGTGTGCAGTCAATGACTGGGGAGTGGAAAGTACCAGAGGCATCAGAACTGAGCGGACCTCCTCGCAGCAATCCTGTTGTTGGCCATATCATCCATCGCCTCTACAAGATTGTCAACCCACCCACTGTATGTTCCTTTCTCTGTGTCTGTCTGTCTCTGTTTTTTTATGTGTGTTTATTTTTTTCTTGAACTTGAAATAATGCGAAATAATCATACAATAATAAAAATATATATATATATATATATATATATATAATATAATATTATATAATATATATATGTATAATATGTATGTATGTATGTATTGTGTATGTATGTATGCATGTATATGATAAATATTTATCATTGGAAAATTTGCAGTGTGTTTTGTGTCCTTAAATGGTTGGCGTATATAACATAAAAATGTAAAAAAATAAATCACTTGGGCAAGGTTTTTCATGAGCTTCATACAGGCTGCTTCCGAGAAAAAATGTGCTTTCTAGAAAATAAAAAAGATTTGACTGATAATTTTTTCTTCTTCTGCGAAACAGTTGGCCGTTTGTCAGTCTGTTGATCTCTCATAGCAGACGACGAAACTTCGGGAAGAGGGATAAATCCGGTATCATTTGCCACAAAAGTCACATCTGGTGTTTTTTGGTTGTCAGGTGAGGCTTCTTTTCAGAACCGATTGCAAAACTTTTCAAAGAGTGTGACCATGTCTCGAGCTGATATTCTGGAGGGAGGGTCTGCTGCAGCAAAAACGTTTGACAACGACTGCAAAAATAAGCGGTGTTGGGAGTGGATTTCATGAAAAGTTGGCATAGAAATGAGAACCACATCATGGCACATGGCTTTCAAAAATAGCAGAGGCTGGCATAGCCTACTGCGTGTTGTGCTGCTGTGAAGACAAAACAGCTATTGTTGAGCAGGCGTCAAAAACTTTCGGACCATTTGAAGTCAAAAAAGCACCAAATGAGGCAGAAAACTGCAAAGAACCTTGAAGCTGTTCAGTCTAGGTTGTTGTTTAATGTTTGATGGAGCATGCATTAGAAAAATATTCATCAAAATATTTTCTTGAAATCTGAAGCCAGTGCGTAGACCTATAAATTATTTGCTTCAGTATAAAGGATCATTAACACATCTAAACTTATGCCAGATAGTGTCAGATTGCACTATTTTGCATCTATATTCAAGAAAATTTTCCAGGGGAGCATGCCCCCTCCCCCCTGCCCCCCTCCCCCCTGCCCCCTCCCCTAGATTTTCAGACATTTTTTTTCATTTGGCATTAGAAGGCCTGTTCATACAACTTAAGATTTTTACAGAGGTCAGTTTTATATTTAAAGTAATGATAATGATGATAAAACAAC
>CM060315.1:70394232-70406732 GCA_030674185.1 Monoplex corrugatus | reverse complement strand
TTTCAGATGATTGATTTGCTTTGACCAGAAATAGACTTTGCTGGAGACAGCTCTGTTGATGTGAGATCATGAATATGTGCTAAGTGCATGCTGCAGAAGAGATGTCAATTTATCATTATAATCTGAAAGAGTAGCACCCAGACCATGATGTTAGGTTTAATGGAAGGGAGAGAAAATTCCCTGATGACCGATGATGTGGCCATGCTTGCACAGTTAGAGTGTCATACTGACTGCACGTACATTGTGAGTTTGAACCTCGGTAGGGCCAATTTTTTGAGTGGTAAAAGTAGGATTCTTCCAGTCCTGCACCATTTGAATGTATATTTTTGAATGATACATAAGAATCATGTGCTTTCATATTTTACGTGGCCCCCTTTTGCTGAGTTGGTTTCAGCTCCATGCTGACACACAGATTTGACTTGCAAAGTGGCCACAGTTTTTTTTAATCAGAGCTGATTGGTTCTTTCGATAGAGCTGTGTGGACTCTAGATCTGATATGTTGAGTTCAATCCCAGCCTGCAACATTAAAAGCTGACCTCTTCACTGCCTGCCCATCTGGATATTTTCATCATTCTAGTGGTGTTAGCTTAGTCTTTCATAGGTCCCTCCCCCCCCCCCCCCATTTCAAAACAAGCACACAGTGTTTTGCACAAGATTGAGGAGTCTGCCAGCTACTTGCTGACAGATTTGGGGTAGTGCATATGGAGTTGCATTTGTTTAATGATGTGCTTTTGGACAGAGTCCGTACTAGATAGGTTTTTTTATCCACTGGCTTTTACTGAAATAGTCACTCACCCTCATCAATTGGTTGTGTTATAGGAAGAGGACAGACCAGAAACAACAGCATCAGAACATCCCGTGCCAAGTAAGTCAGCCATGTATTCAATTTAAGTGAGAGCCACTGACTGCATCTTTGATAAATGCACAGTGAATTTAGATTAAGTTTTTGTTTTGTTTTCAGTGGACGAGTTAAGTTAGGTAAATGTATGGTTAGATCGTTTTCTTTTCCTATCTGTAACAGACGAGCTCAGTAATGTAAATGTTGGCTTAGATTAAATTCTTCTTGTATTTTGAATAGGTGAGTTGAATAGTGTGAATGTAGCGTTAGGTCATTTTGTTGTCTTATCTGTAATAGACAAACTAAGTAGTGTAAATGTAGGACTACATTAACTTCTTATTTGTAAAAGACAAGCTGAGTAGTGTATGTATGGGGTTAAGTTTTTTTGTTGACTTTTCTGTAATAGACAAATTAAGTAGTGTAAATTTAGGACTTCATACACAATTCTTTATTTCTGAAATATAGGCTAAGTAATGTCAGTGTAGGGTTAGGTTAATTTCTTGTCCTTTTCTTTTGTCCCTGCTTTTTGAATCATACGAAAGTTGACCTGAACATGTATGTGTGTGTATGTAGCATGTCACTAACATGCAACCTAACAGAGACATTTTAAGAACTGAGATTATGTTTGTTTTTCACTGATGGGGGTAGTATTTAATGTGATTGCTGATATTTGTTTTTAGAATTTCACACAGAGGTCTTTCAAACATTAATTTGCTGTGTTTATAACATCTGTTGGGAGAGTATGTCTATCCCTTTTTATCTCATAAGAGCCATGCATTGATCTTATTGATCTAAATGATTGTCAGGGAACATATATGAAACTTTTGGATGGTGGTGAATCTTTCTTAAACAAAGACTCAATTCTGTCAAGGGCTGAGATTGCTTTTGAAATGCAGTTTTTAAGACCAGGAAAATGTTTTCAAATGAAGATGACGATAGTGCATGCAGACTGTGCTGTATCATCTGTTGCCAGCAGAATGTGGGTCACAAAGCAGCAGGACAGCATACTTTCTCACATTTGAAACACTACATAAACACAGAGGGAAAATGAGAGGAAAATCTGGTCCCTATGATAACTTGCTCAGTATTGTAACATATGAGGTTTATTGCAACAGTTCATGATGCTTTGGATGAGTCTAACCATGTGCTTGTCAATAACCATCATTCTGACAACTGGTGAGGAAGCAGATGAAGAGAAAGATGTATGCTTTGAATGTCAGGTCAGCCGGCAGAGAGTCCTGCAGGCCAGCCTGTATCGTCAGCACCAGAGACACCGGGCGATGTAGCTGCTGTGGCTGGTGAAGGGGGTGGTGCTGGTAAGTGGTTGTGGTCTTAATTGCTTTGTGTGTGTTACTTGTCTTTTATGTGTGGGTATTGAAAGCTTGGGGAGAGGCAACATTGTGTATGAGGTATGTTTGTTTTGTGATGTTATTGTTTGTGCTCTTTTACCTGTTTTGTCAGTTGTCTTTCCTCTTTCAAACACATTAAAAACTTGTGTGTGTCTCAGTGTGCATGCAGACATGTGAGTGTGTCATTTGCAGGCTGATGTAAAAGCACATTATTTTCACACAAGTTTTCAAGGAATTTGGCTGTAGTTTTTCCTAAAGAAAAAACAACAAAACACAAACAACAACAAAACTTTTATTATTCTCTTGTTTAATTTCCTCTTTTCAGTGAGGTCTGTCCTAGTTTTCTCATGTTTTCTTTTCTCTTTTATCTTCTCTAATGTTTTCTTGTTTTACATTTGCCTTGTTTTCATTTGTTTTCATGAAGTACTTTTTTTTTGTTTCTTGTCTTCCATTCAACCTTGCCTTTTTTTATTTTACTTTGTGTTTTCTTCAGGAAATCAGATCTAAAAGGGGTGTAGTGGTGGGCTTCTTTTCTTCCAGTCTGATTGCGTGGCTTCAAGTGTGGCTCAAGAAAAATTTAGTGCATGTGGTCTCCAGTTGATCCAGCAGAGAATGGATACCTGACCATGTTTAGGGTCAGGGAAGGTAAAGCAGCAAGGGAGAGGAGATAAACACCACCTTCCTAGTGCTGGCCTTGAGAACAGTTGAAGCTACTCCACCTTCCTTTGACTTAAGGTGTATGGGACAGACTTTTGTTTGTTTTTTATCTTCTTTTTCTTCTTATCTGTTCTGTGCTGCCTTTCTGTCTCTTTTTTCTTTTATTCAAGCGATCTAACCTTAAACCCTGTCTTTCAGAACTGCCAGTAGTGACAGAAGAGGCCAGCAGTGTGGAGAAAGCAGAAGCAGCATCAGCAGCGGCAGCAGCAGCAGCACAAGGGACAGGTGCAGCAGGGACAGAGAGATCTGGTGCTGAGCAGGTGAATCTTGAAGAACAGAAGGAAGGCGTATCTTCCAGACCTCCCAGTGCCAAGCCAGAATCTGAACAAGCACAGGAGTCTGTGAGATTGCAGCAGGTATGGAGAAACAATGTTATCATTCGTTTATGTCAAGTAGTGAGATTATTTTCTGACTACCATCTAGCATACTCAAGTCAGTTTCACCCACAGCAGTCACAATGTTCTTGGCAAGTGTGATAAGCAAGTGGTAAGGATGGTCACTCAAAAAAGGTCTGGATTTGATCCTGCCTGGGTATTACCTGGTGGATAAAGGGTGGAGATCTTCCCAGTCTCTCAGATCATTATATGTGTAGATGTGCTCGTGCCAGAATCCCTTCATGTGTATACACCTGTGGAACATCAAATATGCATGTTCAAGTTACTATAAGCCATGTCATTGTACTATAAGCCATGTCATTGTTCATTTGCATATGGAAGCATGAAAACACACAGTCCACATCACCATAGATGAAGCATGCAGACTGTATGCAGCAGCATAACACCTGTACATTGTTGTTAAACAACATCCATGCACTCATCTGAAAAACCAATGTTTGAAACTCTTTAAAAAATAATGTTAAGATAAGAATATTGTTGTCACTATTGTTGTCGCACACAAACTTTTGGATCCATCTAAACTTGAGGTATTGTGTTGAAGAGCCAGGTCAAGCAGTTTCGAATGAGTGCTATTAAAGCAGTGTAAAAGATGGAGCAGACAAAAACAAAAGAAAACAAAACCTCCCAAACTTTTCAGCTCCCTGTCCAATCTTTTGTCAGTTGTGTTCAGCTGCCACAATTAATTTGTGTCCCCAGTTGTGAAATATAAGCACTGCACAACATATGTTTGGTAGCTCAGCTCTGCCCTTTCTTTTTCTTTTCTTTTCTTTTTTATCCATTCCAGGCAGTGCTTTCTCAGATGCATGTATACACATTGTTCAGCCCACACTATACAGGTGTTTATGTCACTGCACAGTCTGTATATTGTTATCAGTGGGTTCTATGCTGGGTGTTTTTGTATTTCCTTAAGCCACCAAAAACTGATATGGCTTACAATATCTTTTAAGGTGTATATTTAATGTTTGGCATGCATATACATGAGACAGAGATTCAAGCACTCGCATATCTGCAAACATGTTGACCTGGGAGATTGCAAAAACCTTTATCCTTTGCCCATCAGGCAATACAAGACAGGCTGAGGGAAGTTTGGTTAGTGGGGGGGCAGGCAGGGGCTGAAAGCTGGTAAGTGACTATAGCATAACTGCTGCGGATGAGACTGACTTGTCTTTTTTAACCTTTATGAGATTATTGTTTTGTGTCTTATTTGTGTCTTTGTTAGGATTCCCTCTGCCCATTTGGTTCTGTGTGTACCTCTGTGTCTACCTTTCTTTCTCTCTTTTCGCAGTCTCTGCCATGCTGTTTTCTTGGTTGTTCATCCTGCCTGCCACCCCTTCCCCTTTCTCTCTTTCTCAGTCTTCCTTTAGAGAAAAGGGAGAGTATTTCATATCAGCCTGAGAGAAGTGTGTGTGAGAGAGAGAGAGTGTGTGTGTGTGTGTGTGTGTGTGTGTGTGTGTGTGTGTGTCTGTGTGTGTCTGTGTGTGTGTGTGTGTGTGTGTCTGTGTGTGTGTGTCTGTTTGTGTCAAAAATGTTTGGACACGAGTCTCTCAGCTCTTTATGGATTGATCTTTACCAAGTTTGAATAGATGTAAACCATTGAGTATCATGAAAAGAAGAGTTTAAAAGATAAGGAACCAAAGACAGGGTCACATGGACCAAAAACAGTGCCTAAAGTCAGCACTTTTCAAGAAAGGTGCATGACTAGCACTTAATCAGGAACTTCTGATGATACTAAAGTCTGTTTTTGTATTTATGATGTCTATCGTCGCCCTCGTTGCATGTAAAGTTTTATTTCATATTAAGCTTTTTCAAGGTTTCATTGACTGATATTCTAGACTGTCTGAATCTTCATTATCACACTGTCTGAAAGAAAAATTGTCAAAAATTCAAGGAATTGACATTCTAAATATGTTTAAGAACATGAGGTGTTTTCTGTAATTATATCTAATTTTCTACTTCAGTATGTGGCTATTGATGTGCAACAATTTGGCCTCAGTGGTGTTGAAACCATCAACACAGTACAACAGAAGCATCTTCCATTCCAACAGAAGCTTAACCTTTAGACATTGATAATTGTTTAATTGCATGTCAAAGAGAAAAGTTAGGCTATTACATCTCAAATAACTTTTGTTCATAAGCATAGGCAAGCATAAGTATTAAAACTTGATTGATATTTTGTTATAGCTGGCAGAATGTATACATGCACACATATACACATGTCCACTATCTTTAAGTTTTATTTTGTACCTTTGCATATGCAACCACCTAAAAAAAATCATACAGTTTTAGGTCTGTTTTAGTTTTTCGCCTGCATGGAGATTTGCAATGAGAAGTGCTTGTGTTAAAAATGAATATTTCTTTTGTGTGTGTGTGTGTGTGTGTGTGTGTGTGTGTGTGTGTGTGTGTGTGGTGTGTGTGTGTGTGTGTGTGTGTGTGTGTGTGTGTGTGTGTGTGTGTGTGTGTGTGTGTTTTAAATTTTGTATGAAAAGGGAGATTATAGAATGGCTTGACTGTCTTGTTTCTTCTGCTTTTTTCTCTCTCTTTGGCTCAGTCCATGTATCTCTCAGTCTTTCTCTGAATGTGACTCCATCAGTTTGTTCTCAGTCTGCATGGATTGCTGTGTTTCATTTAGATTGCCTATCTGACTGTATGTCAGTCAGTCTCTGTCAGTCCTGTCTCTGAATGTCAGTTAGTCTGTGTCTATTTTGTTTTGTTTTGTTTTCCTCTGTCTCTGAGTGTGTTTTTTCATCTGTATCAAGTCTATTGTCTACTCATCAATCAGTCAGTTTGCCTTTTTCCTCTCTTTATCTCTGTTTGTTGTTGTTGTTGTTGATGTTGTTGTTCCCCCCCCCCCCTGTCTTTCTCCTGTTTCTCAGTTTCCCTTATCTCTCTATCTCTGTCTTTTTTTCTCCTGCATTCTGTTCTTCGTTTCCGACAGAGAGAGTTGACCTTGATACCAATGTTCCACAGTTGGTCACCGCTCTTTTTCTATGTCTGGTCCATACAACTGGAACAAGCTTCCCCTGTCTATTCAACAGTCACATACATTTGTCCTACTCTCCTCTGTCCTCCCCTTCATGTTCTGTGTATGTTTTGTACCCTGGAGTTATTGTGAGTGAATGCTTTTGTGAATGATGAGAGAGCGCACTTTGATTTGATTTATATATGAGGATTTGGCACCATGTAAATGTCATTGTTACTATTAGTAGTAGTAGTAGTGGTAGAAGTAGTAGTAGCAGTAGTAGTAGTAGTATATTATTATTATTATTATTATTATTATTATTATTATTATTGAGTACAAAATCTGGATTTTCTGTAATAATTTTTTTATGAAAATGGACCGTGTTGTAATGGCTTGACCATCTTTTTGTTGTCATTTTTCTTTCTCCCCCATGCTGTACAAGTCTTTCTGTTTGTCTGTCTCTGTGAATGACTTGTATACAAAAATTGTGTTTTTTCATTTATATGTTTTCATTTACTGTATCTGTAATAAAATAGTATCATTGAATAAAATTAATTTGTTCTATGGTAATAAGATTTAGGTACCATATTGTATTGTGTGACCGAATGATCACTTTAATCACATTTTTTTCATGTTCTTTCACAATTATCAAACAGGACGTTGTGGAAATAGATGGCGTATTGTACACGGTATGAGAGTTTTGTTTAATACATTTTTTTTTTTTTACTTTAACCTGTTCTTTTCAACTGTTTTAATTCAAACTTGTTCTTAACTAAAATATTTGAAGATTGACCTGATAATTTGAATGTGGTCTGAACTAAATACTGTCAACTTTGACTTGTTGATTTGAATCTGTTCTGAACTAAGCTGTCTCTGGTTTCACCTGTTACTTTGAACCTGGCTTAAAACTACATTCTTTTACTTACTAAGCTGTCTCAGAATTCACCTGTTAATTTGAACCTGTTTTAAACTCCGTTCTTTTACTTATGATCTGTTGAGTTGAATCTGTTCTGGACTAACTGTCTTTGTGCCTGTGATATTAAGAAGTATGATTTTTGAGATTTTGATAAAAAGTATGATTTTTTGAGATTTTAATAAATTTGTTTTATTCTGTTTGAGTTTGGTGGACCTCTTTGGTTTCCTCTGTTTCGTTTCTTGTTTTGATTACATTGTATTTTTATCTTTCTTTTCCGTTTTTTTTTTATGAAAGTATTGTTCTTTGTTTCCTACTTAACATCTAAAAAATTCATTCCTCTCTCTTTATGTGTGTGTTTCTTTCAGGGTAATCTTGGTGTGTTTGTGTTGTGTGTGTGTAAATTCATGTATGCATGTGTGCAGAGCTGCATATGTGTATAGGTACTTTTACATAATACTTATGTTTGTAAATGTGTGTGTTGCCTGTGTATATACACACATGTTTGTTATCATTTATTTGCTGTATAAACGTTTATTATCATTACTGTATTTTATAGACTTTTGTTGACAACATGACATGTTGTAAACAGTGAAACTGTTGTTTAACACATCCTAATTATACAACTTGACTCCTTTCTTCTAACTTCCTAAATGTTATAATGATAATGATATTATTAATTTTATAGTCATAATAATAGTAATGATAATGATTACGACGACGACGATGACGACGACGACGACGACGACGATGATGATGATGATGATGATGATGATGATGATTGTTAAATACCATGGTGCATCCAAACTAATTGCTCACAGTGCTTTACACCAGTCATGTGAAAAGAAACAAGTCACATTATAAAATATGTGAGACAATACAAAATAGATAACGATCAGCAAAGAAAATATCATGTGAAGAAATACATTATATGCTCTAATCTGTTTACGCACACCTCATGCATGTGGTCCCCGTCTTCCAACGCATCCGTGATGTGGATGAGACTCAACTGTGTGGTCCCTAGTCTTCCCAGTTAGCCTATAGCATGCTTATCTCTGGGTAAGAGATGGTTGGAGCCAAAGAGTCCCGCAATGATTTTTGAAGGGACTGATGGGGATTGGAACCCACAACCTTCCAGTCAATAGCCCATTACGCTATCCACCCCACCACGGCGACTGGTTGAATTGAGAGAACTTTGTCAAATTATGGTTGTGGTGATCTTCCTCTTAGTATGATGAAAAACAACAAGACGATAGGAAGAAAAGGTACTGAGTACTTCAGAGAAGTAGAAAATTAGATTTTTACTTCAGAGACGTAAAAAAATTAGAGTTTGGACACAGTTTAAGTTATGATGGGTACACAGTTACAGTCATTTGGGTTAGGGTTAGTCTTTCCTTGTCCCATTTCACTTTGTTTTTATCTTTTTTATGTCACCTACTCTTCAATTGTACAGTTGGTTGTTGTTTTGATTCTTTATTCTGCCTGCACTGATTTCATATGAAGTCTACATTCTGTTCCCTGTGTAGCACTTTTTTTCCTCTATTGAAGGGTCTTCATTAATGTGATAAATAAGAGAACTTCATTATATGTGATAAATAAGAGAACTTCATTATATGTGATAAATAAGAGCACTTCATTGTATGTGATAAATAAGAGAACTTCATTATATGTGATAAATAAGAGAACTTCATTAATGTGATAAATAAGAGAACTTCATTATATGTGATAAGTTAGAGAACTTCATTATATGTGATAAATAAGAGTCACTTCATTGTATGTGATAAATAAGAGAACTTCATTAATGTGATAAATAAGAGAACTTCATTATATGTGATAAGTTAGAGAACTTCATTATATGTGATAAATAAGAGAACTTCATTGTATGTGATAGATAAGAGAACTTCATTATATGTGATAAATAAGAGAACTTCATTATATGTGATAGATAAGAGAACTTCATTATATGTGATAAATAAGAGAACTTCATTATATGTGATAAATAAGAGAACTTCATTATATGTGATAGATAAGAGAACTTCATTATATGTGATAAATAAGAGAACTTCATTGTATGTGATAGATAAGAGAACTTCATTATATGTGATAAATAAGAGAACTTCATTATATGTGATAAATAAGAGAACTTCATTAATGTGATAAATAAGAGAACTTCATTATATGTGATAATAAGAGAACTTCATTATATGGATAAATAAGAGCACTTCATTTATTGATAAATAAGAGAACTTCATTATATGTGATAAATAAGAGAACTTCATTAATGTGATAAATAAGAGAACTTCATTATATGTGATAAGTTAGAGAACTTCATTATATGTGATAAATAAGAGTCACTTCATTGTATGTGATAAATAAGAGAACTTCATTAATGTGATAAATAAGAGAACTTCATTATATGTGATAGAAAAGAGAACTTCATTATATGTGATAAATAAGAGAACTTCATTATATGTGATAGATAAGAGAACTTCATTATATGTGATAAATAAGAGTCACTTCATTATATGTGATAAGTTAGAGAACTTCATTATATGTGATAAATAAGAGTCACTTCATTGTATGTGATAAATAAGAGAACTTCATTATATGTGATAGAAAAGAGAACTTCATTATATGTGATAGATAAGAGAACTTCATTATATGTGATAGAAAAGAGAACTTCATTATATGTGATAGATAAGAGAACTTCATTATATGTGATAAATAAGAGAACTTCATTATATGTGATAGAAAAGAGAACTTCATTATATGTGATAGATAAGAGAACTTCATTATATGTGATAAGTTAGAGAACTTCATTATATGTGATAAATAAGAGAACTTCATTATATGATAAATAAGAGAACTTCATTATATGTGATAGAAAAGAGAAGTCCACAAATGTTCACATTTTTCGTCATGACTGTTGCTGTGGATTTTACTGGCTACAGCTGTATGCAAGTTTGAGTGTACAAAGTTTCGCTTGCTTTTATGTATCAAAATATATTTGAGTATTGTACATGTTAACCAGTGTCTATAGGTGTGTATAACAGTGCCTGTATCCAAACATTTAATTGTGTGAATACTATCAGAAGTATGAATCTTTAAGTTATGTACATAACTTTTAATCCCTTTCATTGTCATCACTCAAAACCAAAGCACACAAGAGAAAAGACTGTTGATATGTTTCTTGTCTATATTTTTCTTTTACTTTCAATATTACTATTTTCTGCAGTTGAAGAAAAATAAGTTACTATGCTGGATATTATTGGCAGAATCAGTGGTAATGGTGCGGTTTAGGTTTCTCTCATACAGATCTTGCTTATGGAAACAAAGCAGGACTTCATTTCTTCTGAAAGCATTAATGCTAATTCAGACTCAACTCTAACCATAGCCTTCTCTAACCTCACCTTCTCTAACCCTCACCTTTGGGATTGGCAAACTATTCATGGAGAAAACACGATCTCAGTGGTGAGAGCTTGGGATATGGCTAGAGTTAGGACCAGTTACATTTCATTCCTTTGCAGAATCCAAGAGAGAGATAAACTGCACCTGTACCAAGTCAACAACCACATTTTTCATAGTTGTTTCTGTAATGCTTAAGATTTGATACAGCTGTACAGTGCTCGTTTTAGGTTTCATTGACATTTTTGCACTTGAATTTCAAACTGTGAAATGCTCTCTGATGTGTGGATTAATTCAGCATCTAGTTATGAAGGAAATCTTGAATGTCTGTTGCACTCATTGAGAGGGAGTCCACATGTGAATATGTGTGTGTGTGTGTGTGTGTGTGTGTGTGTGTTGTGTGTTGTGTGTGTGTGTGTGTTGTGTGTGTGTGTGTGTGTGTGCGCACGCATGTTTTTATGGGTTTGTGATTAGCTTCTTTTGTATATCGTTGTTTTTAATACTATTTCTGGTCTCATTATTGATACTTCTGTTATTATGGTTATTACTAATGTTCTTATTTGTTCTTATTGTCTTAATGCTTTTGTGTGTGTGTAATGTACTTCTTCCTTTTTTGATATACACGTATTAAGAGATCAGACGTTAGGTGGTGCAGTATAAGGCCTCCTTATTAATGTAGAAAATCCAACCGTTCATCATTGGTCATAAACTGTAAATGGTAGCAATGCAGTACATGACTGTGTATAGGAGTATGTTGCTTAATAGGATTACACTTACTCATACAGTGCATGAGCCTATTTGGCATAGAACTGGAGCCTTTCAGTCAAACTACACCTTTGATCCTGATCAGAATAAAACTGTGCATACTGCTGCCAGTCCACCCAGCTTTGAATGGGTACCTGACCTTCTTCAGGGCTTAGTAAAGTAAAGTATTGATGCAGAGGAGATAGGCACCACCCTCTGCCTCTAAGAAAAGTGGCTTCCAATCCACCCAGCTGTGAATGGGTACCTAACCTTCCTCAAGATTATGAAAGGTAAAGCAGCAAGGAGACGAGATGGGCACCATTCTAATAATGCTGGTCCTGAGAAAAGTTGAAGTCTGTACATTTCATTCCCTTTGCATCCTGAGGGTTAAAAGAAAACTTTTACCTTATGTCATTACAGTACATAAGCATGTGTTGGGGTATATTGCGTGAGAGTGTGTGTTGGACCTCATTGTCTGGCAGTAATATGATAAATGGGAGTATATTGTGCAGCCCACCATAAGGAACAAGCTGGGGGCCAAAGCACTCATGTACCTAAAGAAGGGACGGCCTGTGGATGACCAGGTGGTGGTAGAGATCCTGGCCAATGTGATTAAGTAAGTGAACTGTCACTGAGCTGTTGCCTTGCTTTCAGTTGTGGAGTCTTACGTGTGTGCGTGTGTGCACTTACTCTCACATGTGTGTGTGTTTTGGTCATTGGTTAAATGTCTATTCACTTTAGTGATTTTAGTGTGTGTGTGTGTGTGTGTGTGTGTGTGTGTGTGTGTGTGTGTGTGTGTGTGTGTGTGTGTGTGTGCATTGCTAGCAGTGTAGACTCAGATGCACATCTGTATGTTGTTCTGGTTGTTTGGTCCATGTTGTGTTGTCATTATATTAATGCACAATCTGCATACACCTGTTTTCGGCGGGAATTCATATTTTGTTTTGAGGGGCGTTTTAGTAGTATACTGGGTATTCTCATATTTCCGTAAGCTACCAAAAACGTACATTGCTGAAGGATTTGACAAGTGTATTTGATGGACTGACATTGCTTAAATGATCTTTAACAAGTGTATTTGATGTTTTGCTCGTATGTACACATGAAGGTTATTTAGACATTAGCAGGTCAGACTCATACCTTCCAGTTGGAAGTCTGATGTTCTGACCATTTTGGCAGTTGT